>JAZKJV010008604.1:0-595290 GCA_037367405.1 Ottelia alismoides
TCAAATAATAAAAGAAATTTAGCTTTTGAGATAGAGAGAAGGGGTATTTTTGGTATTTTTATCTTTTTTAGCTTTTTGTTGGTTTTAATGTAAAATATGTAATTAATTGTGAAGAGAAATATGATGTATGGATTTTTAAAATATTTTTTAATGCATGAAATAATGCTAGGCTATGTGGTGAGAGAAATAAATAATGCAATTTTATATGATTTTTAAATGATATGTGAAATAATATGATGCAAGATGAGCAAAAGCAAGTCAAGTCTCTTCAGCTCGAACCCCAATGATCATAGTAAATAATTATAAAAATAAGATCAATGTAACTATTGAGTAATAAAAAAATTAATATCAAAAAATAATTGTTCTCAATATTATCAAATAAGCATATTCAATTTATTTAAGTCAAATAGTCTCAAACTAGAATTTCAGCGTTCTATAAGATAGGTGATCAAATAAGCTTTAAAATGACATAAATATCACCAAAATCTGACGAATAATGCTCTAGATAGGAACAATCAAAGTTTAGGGACTCAATAGTAACTAAAATAAATAAAACCCTTGCATTTCAGACCTTCTAGGGGCACTCTGCAATTCTATAGATCTGACAGGTCTACTTCTGATAATGTACCCCTGGGCATGGGTACGGTTGTAATTCAGTGAAGTCAGCGGGTCTTCGATGAAAATATGTCATAGCATGTGTGAGGATGAACGTGCTGGTCTTCTTCATTGTTTCCTGGAAATGTCGAGGGAGCGGCTACAAATATCCTAGCCCATGTAAGCTCCAGCACATTAGGTGAGGTTCGATGACTGATGTTGGCTCGGGTCCATGTGTCAACTACTGCTTTTCTTGGATTTACCTGAAGTGTTTGGTTCAGATGTAGGCTCAGGAATGATCTTGAGCATTCGACGCATTCTAATCCTACAACGTGGATTTGAGCATGATCAATTGGCTGAGATCACTCTTGTTCTTGATCTTATGGTTCCTGTAGTCTCAACCTGGGGTAGCCTCTACTCTTCTTCGATGATGGCCCCGTGCTTCTGCTGCTCAGAAGAATGGTGAGCAGAGGCGAAGGCTCTGTTGGTGGTGGTCAGAGCAAGGACAGTGAAAGCTTGCAGAGAGAGAAGAAGAAGCAAGGAGGGAAGAAGGTTGAGGTACATTTGATGATTGAATCAGGAAAGGGTTCAGGTCTACTGCGAAGAAGAAGAAGGAGGAGAATATGAAGGGGATGATGAGAGAAGGGAAGTTGGTTTTTCGAGATTTGCCTGGGCTGGAGGATCTAGGGATTCGACCCCAGTTCTCGCTTCAACCAAGGCAGAGGGGCCAGGGGAAGTTGTGTTGCCCTCTTGGAGATGCAGGAACAAGGTCTCAAGACCTTGGATCTTGCTGGCTTGAAGATCTTTGCAGAAGTGTGGAAGACCGCTATCACTAGTCCTGACTCTTATGCTTGCTCCCCTTATCTCAAAGAACGACGTATATGGCAGATATCAACGAATGGTTTGCAGAGAGGTGGGTAAGGCTTTAAACAAAGGGGATGGACGGAGAGGAGGGTCGGGTTGACAATGCAGTCGAGGACAAGGTGCAATGGAGGAGATAAGGGATGGGGAATGTGGGATTGGCTGTTGGGTCGCAGGGTAGAGATCGAGGTGATGACGTTGGGTTTAAGTGAGGTTCATGGAGGAGGTCGTCAAGAGGTTATAGGAGATGAGGTCTGGTGGTTACCGGAGGTAACAAAGTGGTTAGGTGAAGTCAGGCAGTGGGTGGCGATAAGGTTATCGGGAGGCCGACGGTTGGGTTGTTGGGCGAAGAAGGGTGAAGTGAATAAGGAAGTCAGTTCCTGGAGGTTAGGGATAGGGGTCAGTGGTGATTGTGGAAGTAGTTAGAGCGTGTAAATGAGATTGGTTTGTTGTCGAAGATTGGGGATGTTCACGACGGTGCAAGGAGGATGGTAGATCAACGGAGAGATGGGAGATCGAGGGGTGGAAGGTGGCACTGAGGTAGGTGCGATGACGCTCACAACAAAGTGGTGGAGGAAGAAGGTTGCATGCTAGGCACGTGATGAAGGAAAGGGGAGTATACCCTCACGTGCATGGCACATGAGCAGGGAGGGCTGAAGGGAGTCACGTGATACACACATGATGAGAGAGAAAGAAAGAGGGATGACCAGGGCCAGGTGCACCAGTGGCATGATGCCACATGGATCAATGTTGACCGAAATGGTTGATCATTGCTTAATATGTAAATATAAATAGATAATAGATACCAAATGGACTAAAATGCAAAAACACATAGAATGAAAAATGTAGATCTAAATGCAAGCTACAATATTCATGAATGACTCATATGCCATTGATGTGCAGAATGCAATATATGAATTTTTTTTATATACATAATACTAATTTTTGACTTTGAAAATTTTATTTGATTTAGTAGATAAATACATACATGCAAAAATCAAACATGCTATGAAATAATTAAATGGACTCAAATGTGAACTTTTTTCGATTTTTTGGGGTTTCAAATAGGTTAGAAAAATTAGGGAGGTTAATTATGGTTACACATGGATCAAGTTAGAAAGCTCAAGTCAGAATTGGTCATTTTCATTGCTTTTCTAATATTTTGGATTTTTAATTTTATGCATTTTATTAAAGCAGTAAATGGAATGAAGAAATAAAAAGTAGTGAAATATTAACATGGAATGATAAGTTTAAAAATCATTAAAAATTGAAAACAAACACACAGTTTAGGTCCCTGAAACCCAATTTTATAAATGGACTCCGATTCTTTTGAATTTAGTCTTGATTAGTAGAATAATTGAATGTACATCAACTCAAAAGTGAGTAGTGTTTATTTGACAAATGTATGAGAGAGATATCAGTGTTTTCATCTATCTGTCCTGAAATTAGGATTTGGAGTTATTTCACCTATTGTACAAGTTAGCATTTTTTTAGTATTTTTTGTTGATAAAAGTTAGTGACAATTGGAGCTAGCATGAATTAATTAAAAATGCATGCATTTAGGTGAAAATATGAAGATGAGTATGATTGTAGAAATGTACGCTAACTTAATTCAAATTAATAATGAGTGCATGAAAGTTAATTTTATAAAGTTAACATGTAAATGATCCTAAATTATCAAGATGAAGCTTTATTTTCAGCTAATTAGAGTGATGAATGACAGATTCATCAGGATGTCAGACATGAATTTTGTGCTTCATGACGTGTCCAATCTTGTGGAACTTTCTCGATCACGAGATAATTCACAATCTCAACATAGTATGGGAGAAACTGATATCCAAATCGATTCATCAAGCAAGGTCTCAGTGATAGATACAATGCTCAAGGGAGTTTCTGAACTTTCAGGTTTGGACAAAGGGTCTGCTACCACATTCTTAACTACATGTTTGTCTCTTATTTTGAAATCAAAATCCTAGAGCATAAGGATCCAATGAAGTAGGCATGACGTGGCATCATTCTTGTCTTGTAGATACCCGATATCAAAGTTCTCAGTGTAAACGATGATTTTAGAACCCAAAATGTGTGACATGAACTTCTCAAAGGCGAACACCACGACCAATATTTCTTTTTCTATTATAGTATAGTTTCTCTAAGCAATCTTCCAAGGTTCCGATGGTATAGCGTATAATAAATGGAACTTCATCCCTGTGCTGAACCAAAACAACCCCAATAGCAAAGTCTGATGTATCTGCCATGATCTCGAATGGGAGAGACCAATCGGGCTGTTGAAGGATAGATGATTGAGTATCCAATTTCTCGAGGGTTGTTGAAGGAAAGGAGTACTTTATAATTTATAAGAAAATTAGTATCCTTGCTCAAATCTCGATAAGAGGTCGAGAAATCTTGTTGAAGTCTCGAATAAATCTTTTGTAGAATTTGTCATGCCTTAGAAAAGACCTCACATGCTTTAGTGTTCTTGGTGGTTTAAGATTTTCAATGACATCCACCTTGGCCGAGTCGACCTCCAAACCTCATTTAGAGACGGCATGGCCTGACATAGTCTCGTCTATAATCATGAAGTGGCTCTTTTCCCAAGATAGCACAAGGTTGACTTCACAACATCTCTTAAGTACTCAGTATAGGTGCCTTAGACAAGAATCAAAATCATCACCATAGACTGAGAAATTGTCCAAGAACAACTCCAAAAAACTACGGACCATGGTGAACACAACCAACATACACCTTAGGAGTGTAGCAGGAGCATTACACAATCTAAAGGGCATCCGTCGAAAGGAAAAGATGCCAAACAAACAAGTAAATGTAGTGTTCTCTTGATCCTCATGTGCGAATGCCAATTGGTTATATCCCAAATAACCATCGAAGAAACTAAAGAACACTTTCCCTACCAGTCTTTCGATGATATGGTCAATAAAGGAAGCGGAAAGTGATCTTTCTTGGCCACGGAGTTCAGGAGCCTATAATCTACACAGACACGTTAGGAAGTAGGTACTCGAGTCGAGATCTCCTCTACATTCTTTATTGTGACAACTATGATCCCGACTTTCTTTGGAACCACATGCATCGGGCTAACCCATTTAGAATCAGATATGGGATAGATAAAGCATGCCTCATACCATTTTGTTATCTCTTTCATGACAACTTCTCGGAGATCAGGATTTAGCCTACGTTGAAACTCAAGGATGGCTTCTTGTCATCCTCTAAGTAGATATGTTGTAAACACAGGGCATGATTTATCCCTTGGAGATATGCAATATTCCAACCAAGAGCCTCGCAGTTTTTCTCTAGAACCTCTAGCAAGCGATATATTTGATCAACGTTCAATCATGAACTGATGTTGACTAGATACTATTCAGGCACACCTGCAAGGAAGGCATACTTAAGATTTTCTGGAAGTGGCATCAGCTCAGGTGGAATCAAATCTGACTTCTCGATCACTTTAGAAACTGTACTTGCTACCGGTGAATGTTGCATTAGTGTTTTTGGTCCCACGTCAGTTACTCTAGGTTCAGAAATTAAAACACTAAACATATCTGCAATCATTTCCTCTTGTTCAGTCTGGGATGGATATTCTTCGAACAAATGGATTAGCTCTTTAGATTCTTCCTCATCAATGGTAATGGAGTAAAATTCGACGGTGCTTTCGAAGACTTCCACAAGGAAGAGGAATTCATTCGTCTTAGTTTCAGTCCACAAAGCATCTGTGTCTTCGATATACTCAAATATGTCAAGTCCGTTACATGAATAGGAATCCTTTTTTCTTATGTTCTATCTTAATTCAAAGGTTTTTCACGCATCTCTTTGGTTACCTTGTCACTATGGGAGCGAAAGGTGATCTTTCCAGATCCATAATCGACTACTGCCTCAGTCGTTTGGAGGAACAATCATCCAAGTACGATTGATATCTGGAGTAATGGTACTGAGGAATCCATGTCCAAGATAATGAAGTCCACTAATAATTTCATACCTTGGACCATTACGATAAAGTTTTCCAACACTCAATGCGGATGCTTAACGGATCGATCAACAAACTAAAGGATTAATCTGGTTGGTTTTAGCGGACCAAGCCCAAATTCCTTGGCCAAGGAAGTGGATAGGAGGTTAATCGAAGAACCACTATCACAAAGAGTGCGATCAAATATCGGATTAAGGATCTCACATTGAATCAAAGGGGATCCTTTGTCTTTCTTTTTTGTGGGAGGTTGTTGATCGCGTTGACAGTCACCATGGTAAGGGTATGCTTCTCTACACGGCTGTGTCGGTTCTTGTGGGGTTGACACTTAGATGTAAATACCTCCTTTAGATCCTTTTTGACATTCAACATGTATTCCATGGCTTGAATAGTGGGATTTCCAACAATATGTCTTCCAGATCTCTACAATAGATGAATCCGAAAGAGCTATTTTCAATTTTCTCACTGTTTTGTTTTTCATTGCTTCTTGAAAGGTACAGACACATTTTCAAAAGCAACATTTTTATTAAGGGGATCATCTTGTACATTTGGACAACTAGAAATGATACGGTCATCCAATACAAGAGGAGAAGTAAAAATCGGAAATTCAACCTCGTCATCTCGCACGAAAGTTGCTATAGGCACTAGCAACTCCTTGGTTGCATCGGCTCGGCTTCTACTTTTATTGCAGCTGTTTTGATTTTCTTCATTTTTTGGATTTTTGTTGATTCATAATCGGCTCCTCCAGGTGCATTATATGCACGGCTCTGGGCTAGCTCAACTGCTAATGTAGAAGACTCGCCCAAAGAAGCTTTATTTTTCGCCTTTGCAACTACAGATTGCTGTTGTTTCTTACTGCTTCTAAGATTCACAACATTAGAAAACATAAATAATGTGTACATGAATCGGGGGTGGTGGGACACTACGAGCTACCTGCTCCCTACGCTTGAAGTTGTTGGGGTTGGAATCTACCTGCGCTCGTATGATCATCTTTGTACTTGTGAAGTCATCGATCTTCTGGCTCATCTCATTCATATTCTTGATAAATTGAGCCCAGACAGTCTAGAGCGGGGTTCACAGGAGTGACCTCGAATGGTTCAACAACATGAGGTTGTTGATGTTGGTAGAAGTAAGGCTACTGCAGGAAGTTCTGATACTGATGCGGAGGGTATTGCTGATGCAGATAGCAAGGAGGAGGGAAATTCTGATATATACCCATCGACTGTTGGTGATAGAATGGTTGGAGGTATGTCGGCGGTTGGGAGTTCTTTCTCCATGTGTAATTCTGATGCGGTGGAGACTGGTAGTGGGGTTGTTGCTTGAGGTTCTGGTGGTGCTGCTCTTGAAAATTCCATCTACCTTGATTTTGGTGGAATGGTCGGTTGGCATGTGCTTTGACATGTGATGAATCCCAGATTCTCACTCTTTCTTTTATTATGTTAGCAAAGCAGCATGTAAATACATGTAAATACAATAACGTAGCATTCATCGTGCATTTGTTAATATTGGATAATTAGCATGTATTTGTGCAAAAATAAAAGAATAAAGGAAAGGAAAAAAGGAAGGAGGTATTTAGAATAAATACAGAGTGACCCTAACCACAAGAGAAGGTCAAGCCTTTACCTGATCACAAATAAAATAAGTAGAGAGAGATAGGGTCTACTTTGTGTTGTACATATTACCTATGTATATAAATAATTTTTTTTGACAAAATAAAACTAAATTATTATTTTTAACTCCTTGTATATATTTCTAGAAATAAAATAGAAATGAAATAAAAATCAGAAAAAATAAATAAAATTAAAATCCCCCTAGCATTGTACAAAACACATGTGTATATATATATATCACACCATATATTTATTATATATCATTAAGTAATTTGTAAAAATAAAATAAAAATTATTTTGTATTCCTAAAAATTTGTTGAAAATAAATAAAATATTAAATTGGGGTATTTATGTAAAAATAACAAAACAAAAATAATTGTACATAATACATAGGCATATTATACCTATATATAAAACAAAATATTGTATATACACTAATTTATTTCTTATAAAAACACTTAAAAATCACAGAAAAAATCTTTGAAAAGTAATAACCATTTTTCATTTTATTCATTTTTTAATTTGAATTCATTTATTATTTCTAATTTAATTTTCTTTATTTTTCTAGCAGTTTTGTCCTGTAATCTATTTTATCTGTATTCTCGACCGCTTATGATTGGGCCACCTCGGTTTGTTGACCGTGGTCAACTGGTCCCCCCAGTCTCCCTTCTCGGCAAAATCAGGTTCCGTCCGCTTTTCTCTAAATTTTTCCGACCTGATCTGATCGCCATTTCACCCCAACTTCTGCTCCGCATCAAGAGTGCAGATCCCTAATCTACGCACGATATTCTCCTGCTTTATCCGCACCTTGGTTCGCGGGCTACGCCTCCCTCTTTGTCAGACCTGGAACACAATATAGAGCCCCCTCCTCCCTTTTCCCGCTCCTTTGGCTGCACCACCACCTCCTATGTACCCGTCCACCTTTCCCAAAGTGACAACGAGCGAGAGGGAGGGCAAGGGCATCCTTTTGGAGCGTGAAGCCCCAGGTACGGAGAGGTTTATCCTCAACTCCGTCACGAGGAGCCAAGCCTCTGGTTGCGCTGAACATCGAGGCCAAGACCCCCATGGACCTCAGTCTGCATCCCCATGCGTTACTTCTTCATCTCTAGGTACTCACTGTATCCTCCATTTTCCATTAAATCCATTATTTCTCTGTCTAACAGAGCACTACTTATCATCCTTTGTTTTCCACATCTCCGCCGCATTCTGACAATTGCACAGCCCACTCCGACCTCTCCTCGCTTTTACATCACGCACCGCAACCCCTTTCTCTCTTCCAATCAAACGAATTGGAGTAGAGCCACATGTCCATTCACCCACTCGCGTGTGACCTGACCCATCCACCCTCCACCTCGGTTCTCAATACTTGTAACACTCTAACCAAGGTTGGAGCTTCCTCTTCGAGCAAGAACCTTTCTCCTGCAAGGTTGGAGCGCAACCAGACCTCCATATAGAGGTCTTAGGTATATCCAACAGGCTCTAGATTGACCACGACTCCCCTAGACCTCTCTCTTGGTCCTGGGACCTTGTGAGCCTTCCAATAGATGCGGAGCTCCTTTGCCGACCTTTCCCATATCCCAGAAGCTCGTGAGGACATCGGAGTCACGTGCTAGAGCCGTTTGAAACTCGCAGGATGAGAGTTCATCTTTGTTTATCCAAATGTCTCCCCCATAGTACGATCAAGGGATCTTCCAGTTCTAATCCAAGCCATTCGTCCTCGGGAGGCCTCCGATCGTCAGATCCATTTGAGGATCTCATTTCCGCCCTCCATCGCTAAACACTCATTCAGACCGTTCATCCATAAGTGGAGTGTCATCGACCGTTGGATGGCGCTTAATAAGGGGTAATTTTTTCTTTGTCCCATCTCTGTTTTTTCTTTATTGTTTAGTCCTGTAAATATCTGTCGTGGCTTAAAATAGTTTGGATAATTTAGTTGTGGACCCATGTTGCTTTTTATATTTGCATTTCTGTCCGGTTTGAGTGAACTCACGTGCAATCCCACGCGCATTTTGGGGTATTTGTATATTCTGTCCTGGATGTTATATATGTTATGCTTTGAATGAAAAGTTTTTGATATTTGCAAATCTACCCCTGTGTGGTTTAATGAACAAGTACGTTTATTCTCTGGGCTTTTTGCACTTTTGGCCCTAGGTTTCGCACACGTATTAGTATTTGGCCCCTGGACTTTATTTTAATTGCAACAAGGTCCCTGCAACCTATATGTTCTGTTTCTAATTAAATAATTACTAAATTAAGTCCAAACAGTATATAAAAATTAATGTTAGCTCCTACTAACATGTAATATTTATTGTGATTTTTGGGATTGATTTTATTGAGTATTTTATTTTCTAAAAAAATCCATAAAAATTATTCTGTCTATTTTAGAAAATACATTAAAATTATAAAATTTCTTTAAAAATCACAAAAAACCGTTAGTGTTTGTTTGTGGTGCTCTACTTCCAGTACCAATTTTGCATTGAGAATCATCATAAAATCCTAAAAACTACAAAAGACTCAAAAACTTATAAAAATAATAAACAATTCTAGAAAAATCAAAAAAGACAATTTCAGTCTATGTTTGTATCTCTTTGTATCTAGTTTTTCATAAAAATTATAACCAGGACATTAAGTCACTTAAAGTATTTTTAATTTGCCATTTCATCCTAGCTGCACACTGTTTTCCTTTTTAGCCTTTGTCTTATTTCTATAAAATTCCGAAAACATCAAAAAAACCAAAAGAAATTACCAAAAATACCTTAATATTTGAAAAAATCAAAAATATTTTTAGCCTTAATTTTTTAGCATTTCTGGCCTTAAATAAAAATTCAATAAGCTTGTTGTTTGCTTTGTTTCCTTATTTTCATGTTTTATTTATTAATTAAAAATTATAAAAAATTGTAAAATAGAAAATCAATAAAAATATGCATTTTATTTCCTGAAAACCGACTACTTCGTAAGATTTCTCATGCTCCTTGTGTTCGACCCTGATTGGTATACCAAGTTTAAATAAATAGCGGATTCCCCTTACATTGTTTTGATTGCTTTATCTGTTTGATTGAGTTGTTTTGATCTTTTTCTTGTTGAGCTTTGGCCTTGTGATCAGGGTTGCAATGACCCTTTGATTATTTTCTAACCCGTGTTGCTCAGGCCGCTCATCAAAATGGTTTTTAGTAGTCGCTTTTTAGCTTTTTGCTTCTTTTTATCTCTATTTATTATAACTGTTTTCTGACATGTTTCTGTTTCACATTTTGTGTGAGGAACTGCCCGAGGACACCTTGGAGGAGACCCTCACCAAAGGAGGAACATAAGAAGAGCATGGATTAGTCATATTAGATAGAGTAGAGTAGAGTAGTTAGTTTGCCTTTTTAGTAGACTTATTATTATTGTTGTAATATTTCTAGACTCTGGACATTCTTCTTGGACACTTGACTCTTATCGGGGTCTATTTTGCCAGGCACCGGTGTGCTTAGGGAACCTCACCGAGTTTTTCGTGATTTTATTTTTATCGTATTTTTCATTTCTATTTGATTCTTGCATATTCGGCCCTTAGACTTAAGATTTTTTATTGATTGTGACATTAATAATTTAAGGCATAATCCCTAATAGATTGCTTGCACCTATAGAGTGTAATTGGACCTTATTAATAATTCAAAATAAAAAAGTTAGCTTGATCGATTGAGAGGTCACGTGCCGCTAGAGGTCGTATACATCACTTAAAGGATCCATTGTGGCAGACACCAATCGACATCCGAGACCATACATCGACCTCTCTCTTTGATCAATTATCTATCGTTCTTCACGATCATTAGAAATTGCTCGTTTTAAGGTTGATTTCTTTATGCATCATATAGTTAGTTTCTTTTTAGTCTTTTAATTTATGTGTGGATCACCCTGCATGTAGAGTGCTAGAGTCAGGTACACATCTATATCTTTACATGCATCATCGTGTTTGATCGTGCATCAGCTTTTTCAACTTCTCCACCTGTTTTTAGACATAAAATTAATTAGGAGATCGAAATTTTTATTAGGCATTGCTTTCATTTGAAAAATACCTAAAAAGTGAAGATCATAAAATTGGGACTGTTAATGTAGACTTGACCCTAAAATTCACCTCATCTCAAAATACTTTTTTTTGGGAGAGTCGCCCCCTCATTGGTTGGTTAGTTTCTAGTGAGAAAGTGATCCGCACCCTAGGCTAGAGCCATACCTGAACTTCCTTCAGACTACTAGTCTTGTGTTTAGTCGTTCTCTAGTGAGGATTTTACTGGGAAGCCGGTAATCAGTCCGAGACTTCCTTAGCAAATTGGACAGATCGAGTAGCTGGTAAACGGTCTGCACCCATACTGGCAGGGAAAGATCTAACTGTGGGATTGGGCCAGTCTACTGGAAGCATCGGGTTTCCAACAGCTCGCTTAATCGCTCTTAGAGACTGATTAATAACCAATATTTAAATCGATAGGATTAATGACTGATCCTTTACAGTCATCAGCTCAGGGTTGAGTAGGTGAATTGGGGGTTTGACTTCTGATCTTGTTTGCTTTTCAGATATCATCTGCATTCATCCCTATATCACGATGATGGGAAGGAGGTCCCTTATGCTGCCTTTGACAGCACCGCTCTCGAGTGCTCCTACCCATTAATCTAGGGTAGTTTCGGAGAGCCCAGACCCACTCTCTGAACATGAGTTCTCTACCATCTTGTTCCCCCTCGACCACCCTTCTCCCACTAGTCCTGAGGTGCCCGAGCAAAGGCCTATACAAATTTATGTTCACTTGATGGAACCTAGGATCGGGTCTTTTGCCTTTGCAGAGACCCGCGAGATGGCCAGCAGTGATGGACGCACCGATGAGCATCCCTAGGGTTCTACGTATGTTCTGGATCAGTGTGCCATCAACAACACACTCCTAACCTCCCTGGAGATGATACAAAGACAGATTAGAGATCAGGGAGCATTTATGGTAGCGGTGCACTTTGAGTTAGCGCATATGCGAGCTGATAGAGGAGAGCCGCAACGACCTACCGGTTTAGACATTCTTGCACCTGGAGGAGGAGCAGACAGACACGTAGAGGATCAGCCAGAGCCAGTTAGACAACCACGACCGATGAGGCAGTTGCACAACCCTGGTGCAACCCTCACCCATCGATGTATTCAACTCCCTAAGATTTTGATCGACTTCAAGCTTGGCCCCCAGACGATCCAGTTACTGTCCAAGTTCCATGGACTAGCCAACGAGGAGACGTACCTGCACCTGCAAGAATTTGAGATGATCATTAGTACAATCCACGACAAATTTGTGGACGAGGACACCATCAAAATGATATCATTCCCTTTTTCCATAGTCGATAGAGCAGCCTACTGGCTGAAACATTTGAGGAGATATGTTACTACTTGGGAGCAACTCCGGACCGAGTACTTGAACAAGTACTATCCACTCAGCCGGACCAATGCAGCTAAAGCTCTGATCAACAATTTCACGATGATCGCCCATGAGCAGTTCCATGAGGCGTAGGATCGATTTCGCGAGCTCATCTACCGTTGTCCATGAAGTATATGAGATTATCCTCAAGCGCATCAGGAAGTGTGTCCATCGTATCGTATACGATGACGAGTGACTAGTCGCACTAGTTGCTCAGTGCAGCAGAATTTAAATAAATTTCTACGATGAAACCGCATGATCCAATAACATTTCTCGGATCGTTTCATCTAACCACATATAACATATATGAATACCTCTTGGAGTGTGGTTGCGATCGAGTCTCTAAGCGACGAGACCTCCTGTCTCAAGTCTAATCTGTCGGAGGAGACGCTTGTCAGCGCGGGGATGAGTCATGTGTTTCTCGCAATCCAAGTCATTGATCCAAGCGGTGGATCTCCTGATCTCATCTCAAGAGATTGAACGTCTTCTTCACGAGCGCTACCCACCAAAGAAGAGAGAGATCCACGAGTCGTCAAAGCGGGTACGACGATGAAGACGATCTTCTCTTTATGAGAGTGGACTGCCACCCAAAGAGAGAAGTGATGGAGTATGCGTGGGAATGAGAGGAAGAGAGAGACTTTGTCGAGATGGTGTAACTCAAAGAGCAAGGCATGCCTCTTCTTATACAGGGTTTTGGGAGTCCATGGATCCCAATCCAAGAGGAACACAAAATCAATGGTTGAGATTGATTTGTGTTTCTTTAAATGGCTAAGATGTCGTAAAAACACAACAGCAAATGATTTAATTTAAATTAACTTATATTGATAAATCAATATAATTAATCCCAATCAAATCACATTTGACTAGAGATAGGACAATGAGAAGACCAAGGTCCATACCTATAAAAGAGGGGACGGCAACTCCTCTCCACATGGAGAGTTGTAGCCGTCCACTCCTCTTTGAGAGGAATTGGTCAATCTCCTAAAAATATCATGAGATCTCATTATCTCATGATATATCCTATGACTCTTGTCATAAATAACTTTCACAAAAATAATTCCAAATTATCTTGTGGAAAATATCAACCAAGCCATTGAAACTATGTGAATCTTATTCACAACCCAAAACTAAATGTAATTATATTTTACAATTAGTTATTCTATGTGAATCCAATTCACATTAACAATTAATCAACAAATATAAATCACATAAGTCTCTCTTTAATATATATTATAAATTGTATTTATAATATACATGGATAGTTTGATAGTGCTATCCATATTATCCATATCCACATTATTAAATCACATTTAATTACATTGGGTAACCATTCTCATGCATTCAGATAATGTGAATCAAATTCACATTATTCATGATAAAATTAAATCACATTTAATTATCCATTTCTCAATGCTCAGATATAATTCAACCTTGGAATTATCCTTGAACTCTTTCAAGAATAATGCGCTTTCTTCGCAGATACTTGGAGATCCGGACATGGCGATTGTATTGTTCCAAGTACTGTGACTTTGATATTGAGATCACATCTCAAATCCAGATCTCGCATACCTCTCAGAGATGCTTGATTTAATCAAGGCCACAAATCTAATCTTCTCATTGCATCTGAATCTCATTCAGATCAATGTATAACACTTGGACCAAGATCAGATTACTTCTCTATTGAGAGGAGTCACTAAAATCCAGACCTATTTCATCACTCCCTCGGAATGGAAGAGTCATGGTTATACAATCGATTATTGATCACATCACCCTCAGGTATTCCTAATACCTATACATACTGCATACTGGAAGACATGTGATCAACCCAAAGATGTAGATCAATTTACATTGTCATCTTCAGAGTTTCATCATCAAGTTTATCAATCTTGGTCATTGGGATTTCGTATTGATCATATGATTTCCAAAAGCATATATCATACCTTCAAATTCGTGTCATGCTTCTAAAGCACGACGGCAATGCTTGGAATTTGATCGAACCCAATACCTCATTAGTGAGCTCATGTCTTGCAGTTCAGAAGTGAACTTGTATGATCCCTTTGAGAGATCGCATTACTCATATGCCCTTATATGCACACTAGCTCGTCGGTGTATAGACCTCGGTTAGGTCATCAACCTATTGATCTGCCAAAAGTACATACTCATACATATAGCAATACATATGTCTCCGGTCAGACGATGTGTGCCTATATCGTGACAATATTCGACATCGGACTTTGGTTATCTCGATCTCATTAAGTCAACTCTTTGACTTAACTAATCTGACACCTCCGAATCTCTATTCCTATGGAGAGGACCTGCATCAAGAGGGTGGTCAGATATCAGCCTATATGAGAAAGGATTGCCATCTCCTACTCAAGCTGGAGATCATCTCTTAACAATCATTTGACAGTGTTTGATGAGTTCTCAATTTAATTCCTTAGATATTCATCCAAACACCAACCTCTATGATTTAATTTAGAATCAACAATTGTATGATTATTAAGATGGTCATGGTACATAACCCTAATTGTACAGAGGGACCTTATAGTGCATTCATTCACTTAGGGAGTGAATATAAATCAATAACTTTTATTGATAAATCAAACATTACAATAACATTTATTGTTGGAATGGTTCGCCTCAGTCTCACATTGCTAACAATCTCCCACTAGACCTTAGAACCATTTAGGAACAATCCTTAAATCCATACTCATTACATGCTGGTCAAAAACCTTCTATGTCAGAGGTTTGGTAAGGGGATCAACAACATTGTCGGCAGAGGCCACCTTGGTGATGATGATGTCACCATGCTTTTGAATCTCCCGAATGATGTGGTATTTCCTTTCCATGTGTTTGTTCTTTTGATGCCATCTGGGTTCCTTCTCCTGGGAAATGGCTCCGAGTTATCGCAGAGTAATGGGATGGGAGTAACAGAGGAAACTACGCCAAGTTCCAGGATGAACTTGCGCAACTACACCGTCTCCTTTGCAGCCTCCGATGCAGCAATGTACTCAGCTTATGTTGTTGAATCTGTTGTAGTATCATGTTTGTTGCTTCTCTAGCTCACAACACCACCGTTCAACAGGAACACAAACCCTGATATCGACTTTCGATCATCAATATCTGACTAGAAGTCTGAATATGTGTATCCCAAGACTTGGAGATCACCATCTCCATAGACCAAGATGTAATCTTGCGTCTGTCTTAGATACTTGAAAATGTTCTTCACTGCATTGCAGTGTTTTTCTCCATAGCAGGACTGGTAACGACTTTCCACTCCCACAGCATGGCAGATATCTGGCCTAGTACACATCATGGCGTACATTAAGCTTCCTACGGCTGATGTATTGGGGCATCCGACCATGGCCTTCTTTTCCTCAACAGTTTGAGGAGCCATCCCTTTAGACATGTGAATACCATGACTTAGGGTAGGAAACCTTTCTTAGAACTATCCATACAGAAACGTCCAAGAATCTTCTTAATGTACCCATGTTGTGATAATCACAACATCCTCCTTTCTCGGTTTCTGAAGAGCTTCAGGCCTAAGATGTAAGAGGCTTCTCCAAGATCTTTCATATCGAAGGTATGAGATAGCCAAATCTTAATGATGGTCATCATTCCTGTGTCATTCCCAATGATAAGGATGTCATCTACGTAAAGCATGATGAACACAATGGCGCTCACACTAAGCTTCTTGTACACACAAGGTTCATCAGGATTCTGCACAAAATCATAACTCTTTAGGGTTTCGTCAAATCTGATGTTCCAGCTACGAGAAGCTTTTTTGAGCCCATAGATGGATTTCTTCAGCTTGCATATTTTACCTTCCTCGGTTATGAAGCCCTTGGGATGCTCCTTATATATATCATCCTCGAGGTATCCATTGAGGAAAGTTGTCTTGACATCCATCTGCTAGATGTCGTAGTCAAGATATGTAACTATAGCTAGCAGTGTCCTGATGGACTTAAGCATAGCGACATGAGAAAATGTCTCATCGTAGTCGATGCCTTCTCTCTATGTGTAGCCTTTGGCTACGAGCCGTGCCTTGAAAGTCTCCACTTTCCCATCAGGTCCCCTTTTCCTCTTGAAGATCCATTTACACCCTATGGGTTTTACACCTTCTGGTGGATCCTCTAGGGTCCATACACCATTCTTATGCATGGAGTCAATTTCTGACTTCATCGCTAGCATCTATCCATGTCATGATCCGCGAGTGCTTCATCAAATGAAGTAGGATCATTGTCGGTCTCTCTTGACAAATGGAATCCATACCTTTTAGGTGGTGCAACCACTCTCAAACTCCTTTGAAGAGGTATGGGTGCTTCATCTTTATTTATCTCTTCAGTTTCTAGTTCAGGAAGCTCAGAATCCTCGGGGAATTCTATGAGTTCCTCTACTTCATCTTTGTCTTGACCTTTAAGGAAATCATCCTCCAAAAATAAAACATCTCTAGACACGAAAACCTTTTGGATCTCAGGGTCATAAAGCTGATATCCAATACCATCTTTAACATACCCAATGAAGTAGCACTCTCGAGTGCGAGATTATAGCTTACTTTCATCCATGTTCTTCACATGGACCAAGCAACCCCAAACCCTCAAGTGATTAATACTTGGTTTGGTTCCATACAATATATCATGAGGAGTCTTAGGAATAGATTTGCTAGGAATCTTGTTCAGGATATATATTGCAGTCTCTACTGCATATCCCCAGAAACTAAGTGGTAAATGTGCTTTCCTCATCATTGAACGAACCATATCCATGATAGTCATGTTGTGTCTTTCAGCAACATCATTAAGTTGACGGGTTTCGGGAGGTGTGAGATTGGAGACAATTCCATTCTCTTTAAGGTATATCTTGAATTCATCTGAGAAGAACTCACCACCTCAGTCAGATCGAATCCGTTTGATCTTCACATCTGTTTGGTTTTCAACCAAAGCCTTGAACTCTTTGAACTTTTCAAAGATTTCATATTTATGACGTAATAGAAATATAAAACTGTATAACAAATGGTCATCAATAAACATCAAGAATATCGATATCCTTTTCGGGTCGCGGAACTGAAAGGACCACATACATCAATATGTATAAGGTCAAGAATACCTTCACATCTCGTAACCTTGTTACTAAAAGGCATCCTAGTCATTTTACCTCGAATGCAATGTTCACATGTAGGCAAAGTTGAACCTTTATAAAATCTGAGGGTCCATCCTTTATCAATTTTCTGATCCTATCAACAGATAAATGACCAAGCCTTTGATGCCAAATCATGTTTGAATGGTCTCCATTCTCCCTGGACCTTTTAGGGTTTTTCTCAGTGGTATTAACATTCATGATATGTTCATCAATGCACAATTCATAAAGTCTACCAAAAGTCAAAACACCATCTGTAATATATTTATCATAATGACTTATGACTACTTTATTACAGAAAAGGAATGAATATCTACTTCTAACAAGCTTAGATATAGATATTAAATTCCTTCTGACTTCGGGAACATAAAGACACTCTTTACGTAATAGGACTCTTCCACTAGATAATGATAGTCGGCAGGTCCCGACGGTGACTGCTGCAACACTTGCATTAGGTCCCATCTCGATGACTATCTCGCCTTCGTCAAGACTCTTAGTTTCCTGAAACAGATGTAACAAATTGCATACATGAACAGAAGCACCAGAATCTATAATCCAGCTTCCTTCTCATCCAACGAGAAAACTAGTTTCAATGATGAAAGTAGATTTCATACTTGTTGGGGCTTTACCTTTGTTGACCGACTTCAGGTAATCCGGACAATTGCGCTTCCAGTGCCTCGGCTTCTTGCAGTGATGGCAGACATCATTTTTCTTTGATGCTATCAGAGTGGATGCATTAGTAGATGAGCCAACTCCTTGACCCTTCTTTTTTCTCTTCTGGACCAGACCCTTTCGAGAACCATGCTTCCGACCGCACTTTCCTTTGACCTGTGCAACCATTGCACTGTCAGGGGGCTATCATTCTTCATTACATCCTTAGCGGACTTTAATGCAGCTAATAGCCCAGCGTTACTAAAATCAACTTTGCTCATGTTATATGTAACCACAAAGTTGTTAAAAGACTTAGGGAGCGACAGCAGAATGAAGTCAGCTTGCATGTTTGCGTCCACGTTAGCTCCCAGGGTTTCCAGCTCAGAGAAGTACCCAAACATTTTGAGCACATGTTCTCTGACAAAGGTCCCTTCCTGCATCTTGCAGCGAATAAGTTCAGCAGGATCTCTTAGCAAGTGCTCATTTCCATATGCTGCTTCTGAAGCACATTGGAAAATGAACCCAGAATGTAACATCTTTCCATATTATGATCTTCATCGTAATTTATCATTATAAGAGATTTCATCCTGAGTCTTAGGGTTTGTGTGCTTGTCCTTTGATAGCACATAGGAGATGCGCTCAGCATAAAGGACAAGATCCAAATTTCGGATCCAATCCGAATAATTTGGTCCGATCAGTTGATTGACCTCCAGAAGTTTGCTAAGTGGGTTCATGGACTTCATATTCTGAAATTAAGAATGCACTATATTAGAACATATAAAAAATTATATATTCAATTACACATATTTGATTAAGGTATTTTTAATCAAATTAGTCTTGCTTTGTCAACTTTGAAAGTTAATTCCCTTGATTACTTTCAAAGCAAGAGATATAGTTACCGCTATATCTCTAGCAATATCTGGGATCTCCTCTTTATCTTTGTCACATCCCAATAATATGAGAACCTGTAACTCCAATAAAGAGAAGCGGGAACACATTCCTCCTTGCATGTCCAACTTACATTTCCCAATTCGATCTTTAACACCCGGGCCCACCACCCCTAAGGTGATGTTGACCTGTTGTTAATTGAACCAACCGTCAACAGGAATACAACTCGCTATTTGCAATCCATGACCTGATATTGTGGTCACTACACATACGTCTTTACTCTTTCGAGAAGCAAAGAGCCCGATCCAACTGGATTGTACGCAGGAGTTGTCACTTTGGACAGACGTCTTGTACATACAATATATGGCGATGGAACCCCTCGCCTTAATGGGAGAACATGGATGTCACTTATGTGATCCTCAACCTCTTTTTCAAATTTTACTTAATTATCATGAATCATATTCATATAATTAATTCTTCCAAGGGTAATGCACATCTATTCATAATAGAGTGTTTTAATTGGATATAATTAATTTAATCACATTAAATTAATTATCATTCCAATTTAATCAACAAACTTGATTGTTACTTGAAATATATGGTGTTATCTCAAAGTACGTGTTAATTCAAATTTTAATAATTAGAAAATACACCATGATTTCTCCATCATTATTGAGTCCCTACCCGTTGTCATGGTTAGTACCGGTGGGAGTGGGACAGACCGCACACGTTGCAACCTGCTACCCCAACGCTCCCCGACTAGATATCATATCCATCTCAGGAAAGGATAATGCCAAATCGATCATTATCTACTTTGAGATGATCTCGATTTTTTAATCGAAATTATACCATACAGTATTAATCAAAATCATTTTTGATTATAAGGAAATTTGCTAGACAAATTCCCAAACCTATTCAAGTAGCATGTTTGTTGAAAGTGTATCAAGTAACCAATTGGTGATCTAGATCAAATCTAATGATTTATTAGTCGAGGTAATGTCATTTAAGGGAACAATTATTATTAAAATATTTCTCAAATATTATCCATAATCATTCCAGAATATTAACCATTAATTTTACAAGTTTCTTAAATGACAATCACAAGGTTCTTGATAAAACATGCAATTTCCAGCAGTGACCCTCACTAACTAAAAATAGCATATCTCTTTCATTTTAAATGCAAAACAAGCAAAATCAATTTCCAAAAATTGATAATCTAATTAAAACAGAAACTATATGATAAACAAGCATTTTGAGGTATTTTAAAACAGTAATTAACCCTTAATTACGTCATTATTTGCTATCTCGGGGGATATGTGGTTCCTAAAATGATCATAACTCGAGCAAATGGAATCCAAATTACGCAAACTAAAGTTCCACGGTTTCCTTATTTAATGGAGAACTTTATGCAAGTTTTGTGTTTAAACATTTTAAACAGGGTCGAAATTTATCACAAAATAGGGTTGCAAAAATTGAAATGCGATAAACTTTTCACGAACCCTCACGAGCCCAAATCTTCCTAGGTTTATGGATCGAATCCAAAACCTCCAACCTGGCTCTAATACCACTTGAAGGATATGAGATTATCCATAAGCGCATCATGGAAGCGTGTCCATCATATCATATACGATGAAGAGCGATTAGTCGCACTAGTGGCTCGGTGCAGCGGAATTTAAAAAAAATTCTATGATGAAACCACATGATCCAAGAACATTTCTCCGATCGTTTCATCTAACCCCATACAAGATATAGGAATACCTCTTGGAGAGTGATTGCAATTAAGTCTCCAAGCGAAGAGACCTCATGTCTCAAGTCTGATCCGTCGGAGGAGACGCTTGCGAGCGCGGGGATGAGTCACGTACTTCTCGCAATCCAAGTCGTTGATCCGAGCGATGGATCTCCTGATCTCGTCTCACGAGATCAAATGCCTTCTTCACGAGCACCATGTGCCAAAGAAGACAGAGATCCACAAGTCGTCGAAGTGGTTACGACGATGAAGACGATCTTCTCTTTATGAGAGTGGATGGCCACTCAAAGAGAGAAGAGAAGGGGTATGCATAAGAATGAGAGGAAGAGAGAGAGAGAGAGACTTTGTTGAGACAGTGTAAGTCGAAGAGCAAGGCATGCCTCTTCTTATATAGGGTTTTGGGAGTCCATGGATCCCAATCCATGGGGAACACACAATCAATGGTTGAGATTGATTTATGTTTCTTTCAATGGCTAAGATGTCGTTGTAAAAACACAACAACAAATGATTTAATTTAAATTAACTTATATTGATAAATCAAAATAATTAATCTCAAATTAAATCACATTTGACTAGAGATAGGATAATGAGAAGACCAAGGTCCATCCCTAAAATAGAGGGGATGGCTACTCCTCTCCACATGGAGAGTTGTAGCCGTCCATTCCTCTTTGAGAGGAATTGGTCAATCTCCTTAAAAGATCATGAGATCTCATTATCTCATGATATCTCCTACAACTCTTGTCGTAAATAACTTTTCACAAAAATAATTCCAATTTTTTTTGTGAAAAATATCAACCAAGCCATTGAAATTATGTGAATCTCATTCACAACCTAAAATTAAATGTAATTATATTTTCAATAAATTATTCATTGTGAATCCAATTAACATTAACAATTAATCAAAAAATATAAATCACATAAGTCTCTCTCTAATTTATATTATAAATCTATTTATAATATACATGGATAAATGGATAGTGCTATCCACATTATCCATAGCCACATTTATTAAATCACATTTAATTACATTGGATAATCATTATCATGCATTCATATAATGTGAATCAAATTCACATTATTCATGATAGTTAAATCACATTTAGTTATCCATTTCTCAATGCTCAAATATAATTCAACCTTGAAATTATTCTTGAACTCTTTCAAGAATAATGCGCTTTCTCCGCATATACTTGGAGATAAGGACAGGGCGATTATATTGTTCCATGTATAGTGACTTGGATATTGAGATCACATCTCAAATCCATATCTCACATACCTCTCAGAGATGCTTGATTTAATCAAGGCCGCAAATCTAATCTTCTCATTGCATCTGAATCTCATTCAGATCAATGTCCAACACTTGTACCAAGATCAGATTACTTCTCTACTGAGAGGAGTCACTGAAATCCAGACCTGTTTCATTACTCCCTCGTAATGGAAGCATCATGGTTATACAATCGATTATTGATCACATCACCCTCAGGTATTCCTAATACCTGTACATCCTGCATACTAGAAGACCTGTGATCAACTCGAATATGTAGTTCAATTTACACTGTCATCTTTAGAGATTCATCATCAAGTTTCTCAATCTTGGTCATTGGGATTTGGTATTGATCATATGCTTTCCAAAAGCATATATCATACTTTCAAATTCCTGTCATGCTTCTACAACACGACGACCATGCATGGAATTTGATTGGTCCCAATCCCTCGTGAGTGAGCTCATGTCTTCCGTTTAAGAAGTGAACCTGTATGATCCCTTTGAGAGATCGTATTACTCATATGCCCTTATATGCACACCAGCTCGCTGGTGTATTGACCTTGGTTAGGTCATCAACCTATTAGTATGCTAAATTTAAATATCAGACATATAGCAATACATCTGTCTCCGATCAGAGGATGCGTGCCTATATCGTGACAATATTCGACATAGGACTTTGGTTATCTCGAACTCGTTAACTCAACCCTTTGACCTAACTAATCTGACACCTCTGAATCTCTATTCCTATGTAGAGGACCGACATCAAGAGGTCGATAAGATATCGGCATATATGAGAAAGGATTACTATCTCCTACTCAGGATGGAGATCATCTCTTAACAATCATTTGACTGTGTTTGATGAGTCCTCAATCTAATTCCTTAGATATTCATCCAAACACCAGCCTCTATGATTCAATTACTGATTCAACAGTTGTATGATTATTAAGATGGCCATGGTACATAACCCTAATTGTACAGAGGGACCTTATAGTGCATTCATTCACTTAATCTCATAAAGGGAGTAAAAATAAATAAATAAATTTTATTGATAAATCAAACATTACAATAACATTTATTATTAGAATGGTTCGCCTCGGGCTCACATTGCTAACATCCCACACCATGAGATGTCCAAGCTCAATCTAGTTCAGAGTTTCATTTGTGGTGTGACACCAGAGCTGTAGGGGCTTGTCAATGCCTCATGTGGAGGATCCTATTTCGCCAAGGATGATGACCAGATCTGGGCCATCTATGGGGAGATGGCAGAGAATTACACATTTATGTCCCAGACCTGAGCGTACCCATAGGGGAAGACCCATCCACAGGCCGTGTCCTATCAAAGGATAACATGGGTTGATGCATGTCCATCTACTTCGTCACCAGCAGTAGCACATGCAGAGTCTTCAGCAGCTGACATGGGGATTATTAGTGAGAAATTGGACCGCATAGAGATCATAGAGAAGAAGCAGTGCCAAGGCATGACACAGATCGACCAGTTGGGGCAAACTCACATTGACTTGAAGACCCAGATCTTGTGTCTCCAGGGGACACAGACGGCTTCTCAGCCCTGTCTCAAGTCACGGGCTGATCACAACAGGAGTAGCTCTTCCCAGTCACCTGCCCAGTACCACAAGGCCCATGATATTCTGGAAGAGTTGGTTCAGTAGTTGCCATAGTATTCTTAGCCCCCACCATCTAAGGACACTGAGATGGTGGTGTACCAGTCGGACTGGCCCTGGTAGTTCTTCCCCCTTCACCTTACGAGCAGGAGCCGTTGATGGAAGTCAACAGGATTTGGTATGACTGGCTGCAACCTGGGTTCTGCCTAGATCATCACAGATTCAGGTGGTCTACCAGAGGCACCTCATCCTAGCAACAACCTCTAGCTCAAGGCGGACAGAGTAGCCAGCCTCATCAGCAGTAGCCTTAGTACTCAGAGCCATCACACTACTACCAGTTGGGTCCTCGTTACTACCATTAGGGACAACAGTGGAGGCAGTACTAGCAGCCTCAGCAGTTCACTCAACCTCTCCCTCACCAGTTCCAACAGCAGCCTAATTTCCAACGAGGCAACCCGTCCGGTTCTCATGGACCAGCCTTTGAGAACCCAGCCCTTGACGATATAGCCCGTCTTTTCTCAGACTAGCAGGAATCTTTCAAGCGGGAGATGGACGAGTTCATACAGGAGATGAGGGATATCATAAAAGACAAGGTCGCCATACCCTCTTAGATCGAGCCCAATCCTAACAATCTAAAGAGGAAGTCTAAGCAAGTACAATTCCCAGAGACCATCACTCCTAGTGACTCCTTGGGTGATATTTCTCTTATACATATTTGATGCTAATTTTGTGACACAGGAGCAGTAGGATGCCAGCCAATGGCGCGTCGTCTGAGTGACGACCACTTGATGATCCATGAGCGCCCGACGAGGAGGACAAAGGTGCTGATGCCGCTGATGATGTTGATAATGGTAGCACTGATGCCAACAAGGACATTGATCCAACCAACGATACTGAGGTCGTCGATTTTCCAGATGCAGTTGGTGGTACTGATGACACCATTCTTCCTGATGCTGATACAGAGCGTAGTGTTGATGCCGCAAAGACCGACGTCGTGGGTGGTACTGACACCACCAGTTCTATTCCAGTTGTGCCCCCCTATTTTTTGTATCTCAGGACAATATCAAAAAGACCAAAAAAATAATAAAGGAAAGGTTTCTCCATTTACTTCGAGTCCATATGTGTCGCATGATGATCCTTATATGGGCTCCATTCCTTCACAACAACAGGAACCTATTCCTAGCCCTCTATCTGAGGAAGGCCCAGCTATCCCCTTCCCTCAAACACTTCACTTGGCAAAGGGAAAAAAAGTAAAATCCAAAAAAGACCCAACAGTTAGAGTTCAGCCAGCAGATGATAGACAGATTCCATATCTAGCTGACTCTACAGGAGGCACTTGAGCACATCCCTCTCTTCCAAAAAAACCTAAGAGAGAATACTACCATCCGTAAGAAGAGAAGGAACCATCATGACGAGATCCATGTGCTCACTCATGCCACATTATTCATGATTCAGAAACGTTTGCTAGCCAAGAGGCCAGATGCAGGAGCTCCGTATGTCAGATGCCACATTCACGAGCAGTAGTTCGATCAGACTCTATTAGATAGTGGCACTTCCCTCAACCTCCTTCCGGCAGCCTTACACATCCGATTCAAGTTTGGCCCTCTTCGACAGAGTAGGACAGTCTTTAAATTTGTTGATAGATCTGTCAAAAGGCCGAAGGGGTTGTTAAAGGACGTGGTCGTCACAATTCAATGCCTGAAATTCTTTGTGGACTTCATTGTTTTGGACATGATAGTTGGAAGGTGTACTTTCGCGTCGAGGGCGAAAGTATACAAATAGAGATGATCCATGAGACCAGAGCATGAGATTCAACTTGCTCAGAGCAGTTCAGTTATACAAAGCAGACGATAGACGCAGAGTGATACAACCACTAGGAGTACGATTTTGTGATCATAAATGACAAAGAAGTTTGGTCTGACCTAGCTTCACTTGCCCTTCTCTCACCTTTAAACACTACAAATCTAAAACTTCCAGCATATGAGAGTTCGGAGAGCACATTCCTAGCATAGGACAGATTTGAGGCTGACGATCGTGCCATGGAGAGCGAAGTAGATTATGTTTCTTTTGATTCTGTTTGAGATCCCTCAGATTCAGACATAGATGGCTGTGATTGATGAGCTATTACCTTGTCTGATTCCCACAGAGCCGACAGCTAACGTGTAGATTGAGCCAGCATCGATTGTAGAGAAACCAGCAGTGTCGTCTTCACCAGATTTTCATGATTAGCGAGAGTTCTCACATTCAGCTCTGGTTGCCTTCACGCAGACATTCCAGAAGCCAAATTTGACAGATCCCAGTTGCCTAGAGTTGAAGCCCTTGCCACAGTTGCTGAATTATAGAATTCTTACGGGTGAGCATGAAATGTACCCAATCATTATCTCAATAGATTTGACTGGAGAGTAAGAATCTTGATTGATGGAGGTTATTGTAAGGAAACACAAGGCGATAGGATGGATCATATCTGATCTCCAGGAGACAAGTCTAGACCTGTGCTCCCACCATATCTATCTCGAAGTTGACGCTAGGCCATCGCGTGAGTTCCAGCGACGGTTGAACCCGAATCATTGATAAGTGGTCATGAAAGAGATATCCAAATGGTGGAGTGGCGATTTTGTCTGCCCCATCTCCGACTCCAAGTGAGTTAGTCCATTGGATGTGGTGCCCAAGAAATGGGCATCACTATAGTTGTGAGTGAGTCTGGAGAGGAGATCGCTACCCGGATACATACTTCTTGGAGGGTCTGTATAGATTAAAGACGACTTAATCAGGCCACCAAGAAGGATCATTTCCCATTGCCTTTTTTTGATTAGATTATCGAGAGGCTAGCCAGGAATAGTCACTATTGCTTTCTTGATGGGTACTCCAATTACAATAAGGTGGCCATAGCACCCGAACACCATGAAAAACGACATTCAACTGTCCGTTTGGGACTTATGCTTTAATACAGATGCTTTTTGGTCTATGTAACGCCCCGACGACATTCCAAAGGTGCATGTTGTCCATCTTCTCGGACATGGTGTGTGACTGTTTAGAGGTCTTCATCGATTATTTCTCGATCTACGACGATGGGTTTGATGCTTGTCTTGATTTCCTAGACCGTGTGCTTCAGTGTGTATCGAGGTTCATCTTGTTCTATCTTGGGAGAAGAGTCACTTCATGGTGACTCAGGGGACGGTGCTTGGTTATATCATCTGAAACATGGGCATGGAGGTTGATATGGCCAAAGTGAATATCATTAGCAAACTCAATCCACCGTCCAACCTATGATAGTTATGGTCTTTTCTGGGGCATGTTGGTTTTTACTGACATTTTATTCAGGACTTCAATAGGATTGCCCGATCGCTAACTGATCTACTAACGAAAGACACTGAGTTCATTGTAGATGATAAGTGTCTTATGTCGTTAGAGACTCTCAAGAATCTAGTTGTTGAGGCTCTTGTCCTTCAGCCACCTGATTGGTCTCTCCCATTCGAGATCATGATGGATGATTCTGACTTTGCCATAGGGGTTGTGCTAGGACAAAGGAGGGATGGATTACCTTTTGCCATTTACTACGTTAATCGTACATTGGATGCCACTCAACGGAATTATACAGTCACAGAAAAGGAGATGCTAGCCGTAGTTATTGACTTGGATAAGTTCAGATCGTATGTTCTTGGATCCAGAGTGGCTACTTACACTGATCATACCACCATCAGGTACCTCATGGCAAAGAAGAATGCCAAAGCGAGACTAACTAGATTTATCCTTCTACTCTAGGAGTTTGATATTGAGATTAAGTATAAACCTGGAGTTAAGAATGTGGTGGCGGATCATCTCTTCCGATTGGAACAACTTGATGAATCAGAACAGACTGAGCTTATCTTAGAGACCTTTCCAGATGAGGCGATCCTTGCTATCGCCTCGCTCCCATGGTACGCTGACATTGTGAACTATCTTGTCATCAAGAAAGTTACACAAGGTTGGCCCAGACAGGGACTTGAGACCTTCCTTATGAAGGCCAAGTTGTACCATTGGGAGGATCCTATCCTTTATCATGAATGAGGGGATGACGTCTGGCATCGGTTCATTCCTCAGGAGGAGCACCATAGCGTCCTCACATACTGCCATAATCTTGATGCAGGAGGACATCATTCTGGGAGGAGAACAACATAGAAAGTGCTCCAATCCAGCCTATGGTGGCCTACCCTCTTCAAGGATTCTGATGAATTCGTAAAGAGATGTACGGTGACAGAGGATGGGAACTTGTGGACAATGTGATATGATGCCAATGCAGCCCATTCACTTTTGTGAGGTTTTTTATTCACGGGGCATTGATTTCATGGGTCCATTCCCTTAGAGTAAGGGATTTGGGTACATTCTGTTGGATGTTTATTATGTGAGTCGTTGGGTTGAGGTCATTCTCATCCGAATCGCAGATGCTAAGACTGTTTGCCGATTTTTGAGGAAAAATATCATTTGACGGTTCAGTGTGCCTAGAGTTTTGATATCTGATGGGGGGTCTCATTTTATCAACGACAAGGTAAAGTCCCTTGCTAACAAGTTCAACATAAACCATTGAGTAGCCAATCCATATCATCCTCAGACCAATGGTCTTACTGAAGTATCGAACATGGATATCAAGACGATATTGCAGAAGGTTGTCTGCCCAGACCAAAAGGATTGGTCACATGTTTTGAACTCGGTCTTGTGGGCATATCGGACTTCCTTTAAGACAGCTTTGGGTACGTCTCCCTTTTGTCTCGTTTATGGCAAGCCACGCCCTTTACCTGTGGAGATAAAACACAAGCCACTTTGGGATATCCCTAAGCTATTATTGGATCCATAGGGTATAGGAGATCGGAGGAAGGCATAATTGCCATCCCTAGAGGAGCTTAGAGATACAAACTTTTCGAGTAGCCTACAATATAAGGAGCGAGTGAAGATATGGCATGATTCTCATATCATCCATAAGACATTTGAGCCGAACAAGCGAGTATGGCTATTCGATGCCAGGTTGAGATTATTCCCAGGGAAGTTGCAGAGCAAGTGGAAGGGACCATACTTGGTCCGAAAGGTGCAAGACAATGGAAACATTGATATATATGAGATGTCATTAGAGTCCACCTTTCGAGTTAATGGTTAGTGCCTCAAGCCATATCTAGATCATGATCCACTGATTGTTGGCGTCGCCCCCATTCATTTTGCATGAGATGTGGTCTTTGACTCGCGTCATTTGCATCTCATGCCTAATTATCACCTTCTTCCACCATTGTATAGATCCAGAAGTCCATATCATACATTCTTTGGTCTAACACCCGACTTTGCATCTTATGATTATACTATAGTTAGGGTGTACTTTACCCTAAGTATAGGGGGGTGCAAGATTTTTTATTATTCTTTTGGATCTTTTTAGCTCTGTTTTGTTGCCTATACTTAGGGATATTTTACCATAAGTATAGGGGAGGTAGACCCTGTACATTCTAACCCTCAGTTTTTCCCCTTGTGTACAAACTTATGTACTTACGATTACTTGATCCTAAGTATAGGGGAATCACCAACTTCTATTGATTTTATTCTTTCATTCATCAAAGTAGTATAGCCTTTTTTTTCACTTCCCAAAACTCAGCATGAGTTATGTCTTCTTCATCACTCTTTGATCACTCTAAGGACATCATTCGAGCTAAGTATAGGGGGGTGTTGTATATATTATATATATACTTTAGCCATATCTCGTACTTTGTGTGAGTGTGTTAATAAATAAAATGGCTAAAAACTGCAAGCTAAAGTTCACAAAAATTTTAAAATTTTTCCTTGTATGTAAAATTCTTTCTTGCACATACATGTCTATAAATAGCTATGTATAAAAACTATTTATGTACAAATGTTTGTAATAATGTTATGCTTGTACAAACTTGTGTAAATATTTTTGTATCAAAATTATGTATATAGTACAAAATTTTTGAAAAATGTTTGACAAATAAAAAGTTTGCAAAAACCCGCTTGTAAATGTTTGTAAATAGTTTGCAAAAACTCTTCATTCCCCTTGTATTCAAACATTTTCAAAAAGTTTGCATATTTTGAAAATTGCATAAAAATTAGTTTTGTACATATTAAACTAGTTGAAATTAAATTGGAAAATGGAGCTTGTTTAAGACCTTAATCCACCTAATTCTCAAAGGAACCCTATAGGATTTGGGGTTAAGACTTTTCAGGTCCATTAGTGACTTAATGTTTTGAGTCCACTAGGTTATGTTCACTTGATGAGCCTAAGTAGAACACTTAGCTATGTCATCTTGATGAGCCTAAGTAGAACTCTTAACAACGTACGCATGACTCTCACAGACAATGGCTTTACTTGGACCAGCACCTTACACATAGCTCCACACGCATGAGGTGATGAGGAGGAAGTTTTCTTTGGCTTGGAGTAGCATACGAGAGTAGTACTTCTAGGTAGAACCTCTCATCTTCCTTTAGGAAGGGATGTGCGTCTCAACTTGGTCTAGAGGCATTGAGGTCTAAAGACAGGAGTTGTGGGTTGCAATAATGCTTCAGAAGAGGGATAGTCTACTGGCTCGAGAATAAAAAGTCCTTATGTATATATGATGCACCATGTAGATATGTTTTACGTATGTACATCGAAAAAATATGCAAAATCAAGAAAAACTCCAAAAAAGTGGACAGGCCTGATTGAAAATAAAATGCATGTCGGAGTGTATATAGCCAAATAAAGCAAAGCTTATGTATTGCACCTTCTCATCTCATGAAGCTTGCAGTAGGAGACTTAGCTACACTGGTTGGGCTCCCAGGGATACGTGGCTACACTGAACATGGTCCATTCTCTTCTTTCCCCCTCTTCTTGATCCGGTTGCACTTGAACTTAGAAGGGAATACCCCGCTCCTCGAGGAAAGAGTGCTAGACTGAGGAATTAGAGTTACCTTATTGAGGGAGGTTGTTTCTTTGTCATTTCTGAGGTGGGGAGCTACATATCACTAAAACAGTACAAGGAAAGATAGAAGGTCATTAGAGTTTGCGTATGTAGACTTGTTTTGATCTGCATTATTGAGGAGTCTTGACCATAGAATGATGGAACTTAGATGTTGTTGAGTCTTAAAACTAGATTCCAATAAGGTCCTGACAAACTAATAATCCGAAGGTTCGATTGAGCTGCAAACTTCAATTTAATGAAGATAAGTTTAATAATCAACCTTGATTCTCCTTTTCTTTTCTTTTCTTTTTCACTGCTTTTTCAAATAAGTGTTTGCTAAGGGACTAGCAAAGATAAAGTATAGGGGGGTTATGAATCCCTGTCTCTCACTCTTTATTCTTTTATTTTAGCTATTTATCTTAGCAAAGTGGCATGTACATACATGTAAATACAATAACATATCATTCGGCATGTATTTGTTAATATTGCATAATTAGCATGTATTTGTGCAAAAATAAAAGAATAAAGGAAAGGAAAAAAAAGGAAAGAGGTATTTAGAATAAATACTGAGTGACCCGAACCCCAAGAGAAGGTCAAGCCTTGACCTGATTGCAAATAAAATAGGTAGAGAGAGATAGGGTCTACTTTGTGTTGTACATAATACCTATGTATATAACTAATTATTTTTGACAAATAAAATTAATATTGTTTTAACTCCTTGTATATATTTTTAGAAATAAAATAGAAATGAAATAAAAATCAGGAAAATTAAATAAAAATGAAAATGGAACCCCCCTTGCATTGTACAAAACACATGTGTATATATTACACCATCTATTTATTATATATCATTAAGTAATTTGTAAAAATAAAATAAAAATTATTTTATATCCTTAGAAATATGTTGAAAATAAATAAAATATAAAATTTGGGTATTTGTGTAAAAATAACAAAATAAAAATAATTGTACATAATACATATGCATATTATACCAGTATATAACACAATATATTATATATACAATAATTTATTTTTCATAAAAATACTTAAAAATAATAGAAAAATCTTTGAAAAATAATAAGCAATTTTATTTTATTCATTTTTATTTGAATTCATTTATTATTTTTAATATAATTTTCTTTATTTTCTAGCAGTTTTGTCTTGTAGACTTTTTTGTCTATATTCTCAGCGGCTTTTGATTGGGCCACTTGGGTTTGTTGACCGAGGTAAACCAGTCCCCTCATCCTCCCTTTTCGCAAAAAATTGGTTTCGTCCGCTTTTCTCCTAATTTTTTATACCCAATATGATCTCCATTTCACCCGAACTTCTTCTCCGAATCAAGAGTGTAGATCCCTAATCCACACCCAATATTCTCCTACTCAATCCGTTCCTCGGTTCGCGGGCTGGCGCCTCCCTCTTTGTCGGACCTGGAACACTATATAGAGCCCCCTCTTCCCTTTTCCCGCACCTTTGGATGTGCCACCACCTCCTACATACCCGTCCACCTTTCCCAGAGTGACAGTGAGCGAGAGAGAGAGAGGGAGGGCAAGGGCACCCTTTTGGAGCATGAAGCCCCAGGTCCGGTAAGGTTCATCCTCAGCTTCGTCGCGAGGAGCCAAGCCTCGGGTTGTGCTGGTCATTGATGCCAAGACCCTCATGGACCTCGGTCTACATCCCCAGGCGTTACTTCTTCATCTCTAGATACTCATTATATCCTCCATTTTCCATCAAATCCATTATTTCTCCGCCGAATAGAGCACTGCTTATCATCCTCTGTTTTCCACATCTCTACCACATTTCGATGATCGCATACCCCATTACGACCTATCCTCGCTTCTACATCACACACCACAACTCCTCTCTCTTCCAATCACCATACTGGAGTAGAGCCACATGTCAATTCACCCACTCGTGCATGAGATGACCCGTCCACCCTCCACCTCGATTCTCGATACTTGTGATGCTCTAACCTTGGTCGGAGCTTCCTCTCCGAGCAAGAACCTTTCTCCAGCAGTGTTGATGTGCGACCATACCTCAATCGAAAGGTCTTGGGTACATCGAGGAGGCTCCAAGACGACCACGACTCCCCCAGATCTCTCTCTTGGTCCTGGGACCTTCTGATTCTTCCAATAGTTGTGGAGCACCTTCACCGACCTTTCCCATATCCCAACAGCTCGTGAGGACATCGGAGCCACGCGTCAGAGCCGATTGAAACTCACCGGAGGCGAGTTCATCTTTGTTCGTCCAGTCGTCTCCTCCACCGTACGATCGAGGGATCTTTCAGTTCTAATCCGAGCCATCCATCCTCGGGAGGCCTCCACCCGTCATATCCATCTGAGGATTTCATATCCGCCCTCCATTGCCGAAGGAGTATCCACTCATCCAGACCGTTCATCCATAAGTGGAGCGTCATCGGTCGTTGGATCGTGCTTAATGACAGTAATTTGTTCTTAGGCCCCTCTCTATTTTGTCTTTATTGTTTAGTCCTGTAAATATCTATCGTGGCTTGAAATAGTTTGGATAATTTGCTTGTGGACCCTTGTTGTTTTTTATATTTGCATTTCGTTCTAGTTTAAGTGAACTCACATCCTGTCCTACGTGCGTTTTGGGGTATTTGCATATTCTATCTTGGATTTTATATATGTTATGCCTTGAATGAAAAGTTTTTGATATTTTCAAATCTACCCCTGTGTGTGGTTTAATGAACATGTGCATTTATTCTCTGGGCTTTTTACATCTTTGGCCCTAAGTTTCTCACGTGTGTTAGTATTTGGCCCCTTGACTTTATTTTATTACAATGAGGTACCTATGATCTGTGAGTTTTGTTTTTAATTAAATAATTACTAAATTAAGTCCAAAAGTTATATAAAAACTAGCGTTAGCTTCTGCTAACAGGTAATATTTATCGTGATTTTTAGGATTAATTTCCTTGAGTATTTTATTTTCTAAAAATAAAAAAACCCATAAAAATATTCTATCTGTTTTAGAAAATACATAAAATTTATAAAAATTGTTTATAAAATCAAAAAATTTTGTGAGTGATTGTTTGTGCCTCAACTAACCAGGTTTGCTTTGAGAATCATCATAAAAACCCTAAAAATTACAAAAGACTCATAAACTTTTAAAAATCATAAAAAAATCTAGAAAAAAAGACAGTTTCATTCTTCGTTTATAGCTCTTTGTATCTAGTTTTCATAAAAAAAATATAACCAGGACATTAGGGCACCTAAAATATTTTTAATTTTCCATTTCGTCTTGGCTGCACAATATTTTCCTTTTTAGCCTTTGTCTTATTTTTATAAAATGCCAAAAACATCAGAAAACCCCAAGAAATTACTAAAAATACTTTAATATTTGAAAAACCCAAAAATATTTTTAGCCATAATTTTGGAGCATTTCTGGCATTAAATAAAAATTCAATAAGCTTGTTGTTTTCTTTATTTCTTTTTTTCCTATTTTGTTTATTAATTAAAAATTTTAAATATTCCAAAATTAAAAATCAATAAAAATATGCATTTTTATTCCTTAAAATCGACTACTTCATAAGATTTCTCCTGCTCCTTATGTTCGACCCTGGTTTCCATACCGGGTTAAAATAAATAGCGGAGATCGCTTACATTGTTTTGATTGCTTTGTCTGTTTGATTTAATGGTTTTGATCTTTTTCTTGTTGAGCTTTGGCCTTGTGATACGGGCTGCAATGACCCTTTAATTATTTCCTAACCCGTGTCGCTCGAGCCGCTCACCACCATGCTGTTGTCCTCCAGTACGTGGTGAAGCTTGCTTTATTGCCCATATGATATACACTTCATGGATCTGTAGTGGTGGAGGTGAAGTAAACTACTCGGAATATGATGGAGCTTCTGGATGGTAGATGACCATCTATGAGAGCTGAGGTAGCTGCAAACTCTAGTCCAGAACTTGTACGTTATAAACATATAGGATCATTGGATGTTGTGATGGACTCTAATGTTGTTGTGATGGGAACGGTGTCTGCTCTTTTGGCTCAGCTACACGCGTCTCAGTGGTTGTGTTCACAGCATGGATGACATTGATGGTGCCGACAAGAAGCTCCATTTGTTGTGTAATGAGATCAAGCTTATTAAGGTGCTTAGTTCGTTGTTCAATCACATTAAGTTTCTCTAGATCTTGTAATCGCTTCTCAACTATATCCACCTTGGAAAGATGGTTCCCAATAATGCTTAAGTTGGAAGTCTCGTTTTTCCCCTCTTGTTCATATTGTCATGTCGTCACGTTGAAGGACTTGTGAGGAATCCGTGGGGCTTTCTGGTAGGCACTATATGAGGACAATGCTGTCGATCCTTCAGTCATTTCCTCAAATATTTGCTAGACCACGTTCTCATCTTTATTTAAATGGGAACCTCCAAAGGCGGCATTCACATGTCGTCGGCTCTCCTGATGCAATCCCCTAAAGAAGTTTTGCACAAGGCTTGTCTTCTGTAAATCGTGGTGGGGAACTTCTCTTGGAGATCTTTTAATCATTCCCCCGCCTTATGGAAAGGCTAATTGGAAAGATGTGAGGAGTTGGAAACAAGAGCTCTCATTTGATTGACTTGACCCAGGGGATAGTACTTATGTAGAAACACATATTTTAGTTCTCCACAGGTTGTGAGTACTTTTCCTAAATGATTTATCCAGTAGAGAGCCTTACCCTGAAGGCTAAAAGGGAAAGTGGTCATCTTCACCACCTCTAGTGGTATATTCGAAAAGTACATGGTACCATAGATGTGGTTGAATTGTTGTAGATGAATGTATGACTCTTCATTGGTATTTCCATGGAAAGTCAGCATGAGTGGTAGTAGTGATGGCTTCAGCTCAAAGTGGCCATGTGGAATGCGGATCCAGTCTGTGACTTTCCCTTCTCTAGTGTTGTAGGTCTCTATGAGAATCGGTTAGTGCTCTACCTCTCTCTCCTCTTCCTCCGCTCCATGGTTTCCTCCTGCTCCTCCTTGTGCACCTCCTCCTTGGAACCTCCTCCATTAGCACCTCCTAGTTGTTCACCACCAATAATGCCTCCATGATCACCTTCTCCTCGATTTTCACATTCCCTCCTCATCTCCATGAGTATTTCCTGGAAAGCACCCATGGTATTGCACGATTGCTTAACTGATGTTGTATGATCTGAATGGACGCAAGCATTTGGGACTTAACCTTGTTCTTATCCGTACCTTGGACTAATCCTTGGCCCTTTCCTTGTCTCTAAGGAGCCATTTCTGAATCAGGGATGTTATCTAACTCCAGTGTGATCTGGTGATTGCACCGTGAAATAAGTCCTGATTAGTCGATAGAAATTATGGAGTATGAAAAGAGATTTCGAGCTTAGAGTCAATCTCTAATAATGGATTTATTGATGAAAGGTGACTAGTGAAAGAAGAGGATCCATGAAGAGAGTAATCCTGAACCCTAGGTGGAGTGAAGATCGAGGAGTCATAATGAGGTTCGCAAAAGCCGAACACAACTCTCTGAGAATGCCCCAACAAAGTGGTGATGTCGGCATCGATGAGTCGATGTAGGTGTTAGCGGAGTCTGAATAAAACCCTCTAAGATGAGACACCATGATGGCAATAGGGGTAGATGATAGAATAAGAGAAGAGATAGAAGAAGAGGAATTCAAGAGGATTTGAGAAGAGAAGGCTTGAAACGAGAAATATGAAAGAGAAAGGTAGAAGAAGAGAAGTAGAGATAGAAGGGCACAAAGTGCATGAAATATTTGATCTTGACCTACTTTTATTTGATTCAAACAAATCTAAAAAAAAGGGTTAATTCACCAACTCAATACAATGAAGTCATAAGAGCCCGATAATTATCTTGTTAATTTTACTGGTGCTTTTCAGGCAATTATATTTTCACTTGTCCTTAGAGGGCTATCCCTATAAAAGTACGTGTACTTCCAAGAAAGTTCCCCTTACTTGCTCCGCCTCCTTTGTAACATGTGATTTGCACACTTAGATGTCCTTGATCTCATTCCTGTAGGGATAATCATCAAAAGAAATAGAGAGGGGAAGCCAATAGGCGAAACCACTACTTCCCTTACAAGTCAGGTAGTCGGATGTAGGACAATGAGACAAACACCCCCGTGAGGGCATGGCGTATGCTCAATACTTTAGAGCAAGTCGGATGTTCCACACAAGGTTGTAACACCATCATCGATAGGTCCATACTCACCTATGTACAATGGAAGCGCCATTACTTTGATGTTAAAGTGATTATCAAGGCAGCTACAGATCGAGATTGGGGTTGTAATCCTTAGGGGGTCATACCTCACTCAGTCTAGAAGGTATCTGAAATTAGTGAGGGCTTTATGAACCCATGACAAGGAACTTCCTTACAGATTTTAGATTAGATCAAGTTTTCTTTAGCAGTATCTTCTTTAATTTTTTTGGGTTTCACTTGTTCTGAGTATTTTTATGCAAATGCTTAACGATTTCTCGATTTCCTTTATTTTTCCTAAGTGATCAAAAATATGCAAGGAAAATTAACATGATGCTAAAAATCTCATCATCGTGTTGAATGATGTATGCTTAGTAAGAAGACTTACCTTGCCTCCCAGGGCTCTCCATACGGGGATGTTAGACAGAATTGAAATTACACTACATGCATGCAATGATGTGAAATTGTCCTAGAGCAGGAATTGCTATTACATAAAGCACCAGATTAATTTGAATCTATGTCCAAGCGAAGTGACTATAGGAACATGCAATATATTAAGCTTTGGACCTAGATTACTCGATCAAGCAATCCTAGTATATAGGGACTCATTCATACAAAATAAAGAAAAGAAAAACGGAAACACTCAAATCATGAGAAACAAAACAAAGCAAAAAAATATGGAAAGAAAAGAAAAGTGAAGAAAACCATCAAAACTCGATGAGGTCCCCCAAGTGCACCGGCACTTGGCGAAAAAGACCTAAGATAGTCTTAGTGTCCAATGTACCTATTTTATTACATGTTCAAATAAATATCTCTCGCGTGGATAAAAGTAAAAAGCTACTAAAGTAGAGTCTGCTCCTCAACACTATGCTCTAGTTTCCTCTGATGCTCTCTCCTGTTGGTCGGGAAAGAATGACCTGCTCTGCCTCTCATGGGTACGAAGGCGGTCTGAATATGATCTCCCTCGATAAGTAGTATCTCGCAATAAAGTAAATAAGAAACAATATCCTAAACAATTATGAAACAATATAAACAAAATACTATGGAAAACAATGAAAATAAACAAACAAACAGGCAAAGCAATAAAAACCCTAAGTGCCTAAGGCTTCTAATATACACGACTGTTACTCCTCGGCATGGAACTAATTGATGAGAAGAGGATTTTTATAGAATTGTGGAGTTCCTAACACCTGGTCTTGGAGGGCTTGCGGTGTTTGACGATTTGGATTCGGCAATCGATGTATCGGTGCCTCTCGTAGTACTCAGATTCAATCACTCGACATAATCAATCAATGATCAAGACTCACGGATATGTATATGAAAATAGATCTTGCAGATGTGAGTGATGAAATTTATTTAACACTGCAAGAAATTTGTATAAGGCAAGTGGGTAGAGTATCGTCTACATGAGCAAACAGGTGTAGACTACAAAAATGAAACCCTCAAAGAATCAAGCATGAAATTGTCAATTTCATGTCTTATTAGGTTGTTATGATTTTTTATGGTTTTCTGTATTTTACATAAAAAATTAGAATACATAAATAAAATAAACAGAAAATGTTGGACCTTAAAATGGTTCTAAAAAATAAATACTAAATAAGAAAGGTCCCAATACATTTTTTATGATTTTTTATGGGTTTCTGTATTTTACAATTTTTAAGGCTTTTGTTTTATAATTTTTTATGAATATTGGATATGTGATAAAATATAGTAAAATACACTTGCCCTAATTTTTTGGGTGATTTATGGAGATATATTTTAGTTTTTATTATTTTTCTAAGTCAAAATAGTAAAATGTAGCAAGTTTTGCAATTTTTAATAGGAAAATAATAATAAATACCCTAATAAAATGTATGTGATACTATATAATATAAGGTATTCAAAATATATTTCCTAAGATTTTTAGAGTTATGTACCTAATTAATACAATTAAAAACTAAAAATGTAATTAGTTACAACGTACAGAAACTATTCAGCAAATAAAGAAACCTAAGGCATGTAATGTTAACAAAAAAGCAAAGTCCAGAGTCCTTTCCAAAAACTTCCTAATTATAGTTACTACATAAAAGCACTTAGCAAGGGCAATTATGCAAATAAAATAAATTCTAGGGCTAGGAATGCAGTAATCCCAAGAATATATTAATTTCAATAACACCGACTGGAACTAAATTACAAATTATAAAGAATTTTCAAACTTTCCAGAAAAGTCAAATAAATCCATAGGTCAAAAAGTGTAAATTGCCCCTAAAAACCCTCACGTGGGACCGCACGCAAGGTGACTTGGACAAGGACTAAAGTGTAAATAGCATAAACCTCAGGGTTTAATTTGTAGAGTATCAAAAAAGTTTTTGAACTACAATAAATATTTACATGACCAAAATGTAAGTAACAAAAATTCGAGGGAAAATAGTGCAAAATACCCTTACTTGCACATTGGGGAACGACTGATATTTGTTCACTTGAACACGTGTCACACTGTCAACGATGTATACCTCTTCGTCGATCATCGGCTCAGATTAGATCCAAAGATGGATCAAGCGGTGGAGGATGAGATAGATCGAACGGTTGTTGTAGCATCTAGGTAGTTATTCTTCATCATACGAAGGATGAGGATGATGGAAGAATAGACAAAGAACATCAGCTTAATGACTTTCAATCTGAGCTCTTTCGTAGCTCTCGCCATCTCCTGCATGGCTGATGAGATAGGAAGGTTCACGAGATGATGTCGAACCGGCCGGTGGTCAGAAGGAAGTCTGAGACTTACTGAACATGTCCTGGAGGTTGGAAAAAGATCCGGACCTAGAGCACCCTTCATCTGAGCTAGGGACCCCTCAGATGGGATCCTTTCGAGCATCGGCTTGCACAATTAGCACAAGGGCCCAGAAGCATAGCTTCCAAGCCTAAAAATCGATCGAGAGGTGAAGTGAATGATCTAGAGAAGGGTGTCTCCGATGAGGTTGTGGAGGTAGACCTATCAAAAACCGATCTTTGCAATATCAGGGTAAAGGAGGGGGTTTGGGATATGGAGAAGTGAAGGGGACGCTGATGGAGGTGGAGTGGAAGGCGGGGTGGGTGCGTGTGATCAGGAATCAAGGTCGAGTTGGGAGCTCTGGTGAAGTACTTTTTCTTGCTTTTCAAGTGATTTGAAGCAGAATAAAAATCATTGAAATAAACCTAAGCTACTGCTAACCTAATGAACTAAATGCAAGCAAACTAAAGGACATCTCATCGAAGTTGGAGACTTGGGAGCAGAGCTTCATAGGGAGAGCTCTGGCGAAGGGTTGATGCGCATCCTCCTCCTTTATCCTCACCCAAGAGCATAGTCTGACCTTCCTATCACCAAGGTGAAGCTCACAGAGGACTCAAGGAGTTAGAGAGGCGAGTGATCGTTCAATGGATCAAAGGGCAAGATAAGGGCTTATTTATAATGGTTGAAAAAGGGGAAAAGAATCCTAGGGTTTCTAGCACGCTCGCTTGATAAAAAGTACATCAAGATGATCCGCAAGATCAGGCATGATATGATATCCAAATTTCAAAAAGAAACCATGCTGAATGGAGCAATGGAGATCATGTGAAAATATGGTGAAGTCGGTGCGGGGGACAAATATTGACAGGAGCAGACATAGGAGGGGGTGTTGACCTAGGGTTAGCACTTCCTAGCACGTGATTGGTCCTCGTCGCTGCCACATAGGTGGTAAATGACAAATAGGTAAAAAATGAACATATAATATAATTAAAATAGAAAATGTTTGTATTTAAAAAAAACATAAAACATGAAATATGTTACATATTTAATAAGCTAATTTTTGATGATTTTTATTTATTTATATCACTTATTTACGAGGTTTATATTTTTCACATGTAAAATATAAATATAAATACCTATGTATACTCTATTTTTTATTTTATGTTTCATAATTTATTTTTTTGTAACTTATATAAATGTATATACATGTATAATAGGTACTTTATAGGTATATTTACCTATGTGATTAAGTAGATTATTTATTTGAGTGAATTTTTAATAAATTTATTTTACTTAGATTATGTTCATGTATTTTAATTAACATTTACATATTTACGAAAATATAATAATGTGTTAAATATAGAGGAAGAATACAGTAAATATTATATACAGGTATAGTGTACAATGAGGGACCAAAAGCCAACTTCTGCATCTTAACTCCAAATTAAATGAAAACACCTTTATTAAATAGCTTATTTAATTTTATGAATAATAAAGGTGAGTATGGTGAACTTTGAGTCTGTATGGAGGAGATACTGGTTTGAGAAGTTTTCTTTGTGGCTTTTTATTTTCTGTGTCCCGGGCACACTGTGCATTATTTTTGAATGAGATCAATTTTGTATTTTTCATTAAATTTTTATGCACAAAGTTCATGTTAAAAATTTATTGGTTTTAGTTATAAATATATGGAAATAAAATAGGTCCCAAAATGTATATATTAACAAAAATAAATAAGGTTTTAATGCTAATTTTTATGTGGTTTTTCAGCCCTATCTCACTCTACTTTATTCCTTGTCGACTAAGTCACTGTGTGACTTCATCTTGGGGGTTGGGGTTAATCAATATCTATGATACTTCATTTATTTTTATATTCTTTTATTTATTCCTTCATTTTAAGGTTTATTTACATGTATTTATATGCACTATAGATGAGTTTACATATGTTAATTCAGGAGCGTTATTGCTAATCACTTGCACTTATGTAGGGATTAAAGCCTAAAATGAATGAATAAATGTGCATGAATGACAATTACTCACCTACATGATGTTTTCATGAAAGAAATCACAAAGTGGTGTGAAGTTGGATTCATTTACTCTATCTCCAACTCAAAGTGGGTGTGCCCTTTACATGGGTGTGCCCTTTGCATGTAGTTGTAAATAAATATGGGATCATTGTTGTTACCAATGATCAATGAGAGGAGATATCTACTCAAGTACCGACATCATGTCGTGTTTGTCTTGATTATCGGTGCTTGAATGCAACGACCGAGAAGGTCCAATTTTCTTTGTCGTTCATTGATCATGTGCTTGAAAGATTGGTAGGGAAAGAGTTCTTCTGCTTTTTAGACGAGTACTTTGAATACAACCAAGTGGAGATTGCCCCAGACGACCAAGATAAAATTACGTTCACATGTTTGTTTGGTACATATGCCTTCAAGAGAATACCCTTTGAATTGTGCTACGCCCCTGCTACATTCCAAAGATGCCTGCTAGTCGTGTTTGCCTATATGGTCAATGTTGGACATGCGAGTCCGCGGCAAGCCATTATGCAGTAAATGTTATTGCAATTCACTCCTTAATCTGAACTGAAGAGTATATAATTTGCATAATAGGTCCCTTAGTACAATTAGGGTTATGTACCATGACCATCTTGATGATCATACAGTTGTTGATTCAAGTATTCAATCATAGAGGCTGGTGCTTGGAAGAATATCTAAAGAGTTAGATTGAGAACTCATCGAGCACCGTCAAATGATTATTAAGAGATGATCTCCAGCCTGAGAAGAAGATGGCAATCCTTTCTCTAAAGGTTGATATCTAACTGACCTCTTGATCCAGGTCCTCTGCATAGGAATAGAGATTCGGAGGTGTTAGATAAGTTAGGCAAAGATTTAACTTAACGAGATCGAGATAACCAGAGTCCTATGTCGTATGCTGTCATGATATAGGCACGCATCCTCTGACCGAAGACAGATGTGTTACTATATGTCTGAGTATGTACATTTGGTAGACCAATAGGTTGATGACCTAATCAAGGTCTATACACCGGTGCGCTGGTGTGCATATAAGGGCATATGAGTAATACAATCTCTCAAAGGGATCATATAGGTTCATTACTGAACCGGAAGACATGAGCTCACTCATGAGATATTGTGAAGAATCAAATTATGTGCACGGACGTCTCGCTTTGGAAGCTTGACTGAATTTGTAGGTTTGACATATACTTTTGGAAAGTATATGATCAAGACCTAGGTATGATATATGCTTTTGGAAAGTATATGATCGATACCAACTCCCAATGATCGAATGAGAAACCTAATGATAAAACTATGAAGTAGACAATGTAAAATTGATCTTATACTTCAGGTTTATTATGAGTCTTCCAGTATGCAGGATGTACAGGTATTAGGAATACCAGAGGGTGATGTGATCATAAACGATTGTATAACCATGACACTTCCATTCCTAGGGAGTGATGAAACTGGTATGGATTTTAGTGACTCCTCTCAGTAGATAAGTAATCTGATCTTAGTCCAAATATCGGACATTGATATGAATATGATTCAGATTCAATGAGAAGATTAGATCTGCGGTCTTGATTTAATCAAGCATCTATGGGAGGCCCGAGATATGTATTTGAGATGTGATCTCAATATCCATGTCACTATACGTGGAACTATACAATCGCCATGTCCTTATCTCCAAGTATTCGCGGAGAAAGCACATTATCCTTGAAAGAATTCATGGATAATTCTATTGTTGATATATGTATCCGAGCACTGAGAAAATAGATAATTAAATGTGATTTAATTATCATGAATAATATGAAATTGATTCATATTATAAGGAGAGTTATCTTAGATAATTAAATGTGATTTGATTATCAAAGATGTGAATAATGTGAATGTGATTCATATTATTTGGGTACGTGAGAATAGAGATCCAAGATGATTAAATGTGATTTAATTATCATGGATATGAATAATGTGGATAGAAATATCCAATTATTCATAATATATTATAAATGTGATTTATAATGTATTAGAGAGAACTAATTATAAATTATATTTGTTAATTAATTATTGATGTGTATTGGATACACATTGTATAATTAATTGAAAATGTAAATTATATTTTGTTTTGGATTGTGAATGTGATTCACAATTTTCCAATGGTAAGATTTAAATATTCTCAAAATTAATTATGAATTATTTTTGAAGAATAAATCACAACAAAAGTTGTTGAATTAAATAATGAAGAATTTCATGGAGATATGCAATCTCATGAGATTTCATGAGATTGCCCCACTTGGAAATTAGTGGTCGTCCACTATATTCCAATGGGATTGAGATCTCCATGGAATTTGCCTCCTTATTTGATTAGTTTAATTTTAAGGTTGATGTATATTTGATTTGTCAAATATATCTGATCTAAATTAAATCGCAAGTTGTTGGCTTTTACCAACAACAATCTTGACCATTGGATTAGACATAAATAAATCTCATCCACTGATTTTATATGTCCCATGGATTGAGATCCATGGATCCCGAAACCCTATAAATAGAGAGAGGCATACCATGCTCTCTAGGGCTATGCTATTGGAGCACATCTCTCTCTCTCGTTCTCTCTACACGCCTACTCTCTCTCCCTCTTATATGGTCGTCCACCATGGATGCCCTAGAGGGAGTCTCCATCGCCGCAGCATCGTCGTTATGCTGCCCGATCGTCTGCTCGTGGATCTCTGTCTCCTTCAGTGCGCCTCGCTCGTGAAGAAGATGTCGGATCTCGTGTGTCGAGATCAGGAGATCCTCCGCTTGGATCATCAACATGGATTGTGAGAAGCACGCGATTCATCCCCACGCTCGCAAGCATCTCCTCCGTCGGATCGGACTTGAGATAGAAGGTCTCTTCGTTTAGAGACTTGATCGCAACATGCTTCAAAAGGTAATCCTATTACTTGTTTGTGGTTTAGACGAAACCATTCGAGAAGTGTTCTTGAATAATGTGGTTTCGTCGCATAAAAATTTTAAATTTCGCTGCATCAAGCAACTAGTGCGACTAGTCGCTCCTCGTCGTATTCGATATGACGCTCACGCTTACGTGATGCACTTGAGGATTCTAACCATATCCTTCAGTCAAATGCTATCTCGAAGAGTTCATGGATGATTTCTCAGTCTCCGATGATAGTTATGATTAATGTCTTTCATACATAGACCAGGTGGTTCATAAATGTCGTTAAGTTAATCTGGTTTCATCATGGGTAAAGAGCTACTTTGTGGTCACTGAAGGAATTGTGTTGGGCTTTGTCTTATCCAAGCGTGGCATGGAAGTCGACCTGACGAAGGTGGACATGATTGCTAAACTTGAGCCACATAAAATAATGAAGAATGTGAGGTCATTCCTTGGGCATGTTGGTTTCTATCGAAGATTTATCAAAGACTTTAGCAAGATTGCCAAGCCTCTTACCGAGTATTTATGAAAGGAGACCGAATTCATTGTTGATTAGAAGGTTCTCCAATCATTTTATCAGTTGAAAGATCTTATCACACAAGCTTCCATCCTATAGCCACCTGATTGATCTCTCCCATTTGATATCATGATAGTTGCATCGGATTTCGTTGTTGGGGCTAGTAAAACATTAGATGATGCAGAAAGAAACTATACAGTTACAGAGAAGGAATTGCTGGCAGTGGTTTTTGTCCTAGAAAGGTTCAGATCCTATTTGTTAGGATCTAAAGTCATTGTTTATATTGACCAATCAGCTATCCGATACTTGTAGCAGAAGAATGATGCCAAATCACGCTTACTCAGATGGATCCTTCTCCTCTAGGAATTTGATTTGGAAATCAGAGACAAGCTTGGAGTTCAGAATGCGGTAGCAGTCCATTTATCCAGAATAGAATGTACATATACGCAACTAAGCAGTACACGAATCTAAGAAACATTCCCCGATGAATCAATTCTCAGTGTTGCATCTCTCCCCTAGTATGTTGATATTGTGAACTACCTCCTACCAGGGATAGTCCTGCAAGGTTGTACGAGAGTCAAGAAGGACAAATTCTTATCTAATATTCATTTTTACCGGTGGGAAGATCCATATCTCTTCAAGGAAGGAGAAGCTCGCATATGGCATCAATGTATCCCTCAAGAGGAGTACACTAGTGTGTTCTAGCACTGTCATAAGCTCAAATATGGAGGACACCATTTTGGAAGTAGAACGACAATAAAGATATTATAGTGTGGCCTCTGGTGGCCCACACTATTCAAGGATGTCGTAACATATGTCAAAGGTTGCATAAATTGTTAGAAATTGAGAAGAACCCTCAGTACTAAAGACTTCATGCCCCTCAAATTTATTCAGATTTCTGATGTGTTCGATGCCTTGGACATTAATTTCATGGGACCATTCCCTAATAGTTAAGGATTAAATAAATTCTTCTTGCCCTTTATTATGTGAGTTGCTAAGTGCAAGCGATTCCCGCTCGATCCGTTGGTAGCCAAACAGTCTGTCGATTTCTGAAGGATACCATCATTTTGCAGTTCGGGATCCCGAAGATTCTCATTTTAGACTAGGGTAGCCATTTAATTAATAAAGAGGTGAATAAAATAGTGAAGGAGTACAACATCGATCATCATGTTGCATCTCCTTGTCATCTTTAGTCAAATGGCTTGGATGAATTATCTAACATACCTTATAGGAAAAACTAGTCACAACTTATGGATTCAGTTCTATGGGCTTATCAGACTTCCTACTAGTCTCCCTTAGACACGTCACCCTACCTCTTGTATATGGAAAGCCATGCCATCTATTGGTGGAATTAATTCACAAATCTCTTTAGGCAGTAAACATTTGCAGTCTCGACTCACGAACAGATGGTCAGATTAAGAAGATAGATCTGAAAAAGATCCTTGAATCCCGAGACTACGCATATGATAATAGCTTAATGAAGAATAACATTAAACGCTTGCATGACCGGTACATCGGACGAAAGATTTTCGAGCCTGCACAGAAAGTATGGTTATTTGATGCAAATTTGAAGATATTCCTTGGCAAATTGAAGATTAAATGGACGGGGTACTTTTGTGAAGATTACACGTGACATTGGAAGCATTCTAATATCTGAATTGTCATCTGGCGTACAACCATTTATTGTCAACGGTCAGCTACTAAAGCCGTATTTAGAGCATGATACATTTCTCGCCATTGCCGATTCTATTCAAATTGTATTTGATGAAGATCTCCCAGCAATTGCAGGGGATGCAGACATTGCATCCAAAAAATTTTTTATTAGTTTTTTTGTTTCTTCTTTTCATTTCTTTTTCAATTCTTTTATTCTTCCATATTTTATTCATCCCACTCATCTATGCTATACTTAGAATATACTCTTCCTAAGTATTGGGGGATGAGTGTATTCAGATTGTTCTTTATTTATTCTCTCTCTTGTATGTCAACTCATTTATACCCTATCTTACTTTTGGCATTTTTATCCTAAGTATGGGGGAGACAAGCTGAGCCCATCGATTTTGTACATTCTGATCCTCGATTATCCCCATTTTGCATACAGTCTTTTGTACTAAGGATTAGTTGATCCAAAGTATAGGAGGACGATCGACTTCTTATTATTTGATTGAGTCGTTGTAGTATAGGCTTTATTATACTCACGAGTTGTGTCTTCCTTTATTTCTCTTCAATCATTATAAGGACATAGTTATCTCTAAGTATAGGGGGTCATATATACATTGCATATACTTAGTCATAACTCGTACTTTTGTATTGTCAATAATATATCTAAGATAATATATTGTGTAAGGGTATACATCAAGTCCACTATAAAGAATACACTATATGTATAAATTTTATTTCAAAACTCTTTTCAAATATGATCAATAAACTAGTTTAAAAATGTTATACAAAAGCATTTGAAAAATGGTTGCAAAATATCTTGAAAAATCTTTTGAAACCAATTGAATAAACTTTTGTAAAATATTTTTAAACCTTTGTAAAAAAATTTGTTTCATTGAATAAAATATTTTGAAAATTGACTTTGCAAATGATTGGAAAATGGTTTCAAAAATACTTTGAAGAATTATCTATACCTTTGAAAATCTTAGCGAAATGATTTTTAAACTTTGTAAATGTTTGTAAATTGTTTGTAAAAATTATTTCCAAAATATAGTTTTCGATTTTTGTGTAAAAATGTTTTTAAATTATATTGAGAACATTGTATATAATTGTGATAATAACAACTCTAATAAAATTCTTTATGAACTATATATAACCCTTGTATATAAAACCTGTGAAAAACAACTAACACCTAACTTATGTATAAATTCCTAATGTACCATCCATGCCAAAATTTGATAAATATACACATACTCATGTGTAAATTTTTGTTCTTACATCTTTCACTAACCTTTATATAAAAATCCCTAATATTTTCAGAAAATTTGAAAACATATAAAAATTTGCAAAATATTTTCAAAAATCCTATAAAAATTTACAAACTTTTTTTCTAAAAAATCCATACAAAGTTCAAAATCACAAAATTATACCACAAAAATATTTTGTTGCATTGCATTTGCATTTTTCGGAATGATAATGATAATTAAACAAGTATAAATACAGTCTGAAGATTGGAGCTCGGACTAGACCTTAATCCACTTAATTTCAAAGGAACCTGTTAAGGTATGGAATTAGAATGCTTCAGATCACTATGACTTAATCCTTTAGGTTATATGAGATTGTGTTCATAAGTCGATTCAACCTGTCTAACTAGAACCTTTCATGTTATCTGTACGACTCTAGAGATAATGGCTTGACTTGAGACCTTGCCCTCAGCTTGGAGCTCAACCAAGATGGATTGTTGAAATATCATAGAGTCTAAGTCAGGACGATACTAGGCTGCTTCTTCGAGGGTGGCTCAGGAACCATTCTTGGGGATTTCCAAAATCGGTACATCAACCCTCTGCTGCTCTGGCAGAGTGGACATCTAAGGTCTAGATAATGGATTTAAATATAGCTTCTGATGAGGAATTGCTTTCTAGCAAAATTTTTCTAAGACCCCAAAACATGGATGGAACAAAAGACTCTATATCTGTCAGGGCAAAACAAGAATGCATACCAATGCCAATCATAGAAAATGCCTAAAAAGAAGACTAGACCAAAAATTCCAAAATTGAGCTTCTAAAAAAGGATTGCTTCTTGGTGAAGACTTGGTCACACTGACCGACCTTCATAAGTAAATGCAACTACATTGGTTCATTTCCACATCTTTTCCCTTTCTTTTATCTCCCCCCTCGTTGTGCACTAGCACGTACCTGAATTCAGAAGGAAATATCCATCTCCTCGAGGATGAGTTACCAGAGGAGGAGACTACTTGATAGTTCAGTTATTCGTCTCGGAAGAGCTAACACAATTCACACACATGGTACCTATCTTTTAAAGGTTACGAGAGTATTCGTCTGAAAGATGGTTCCGACCCGACTATTGGGTTGCACTAAATAGAGGAACATGGAAAGTATGAGATATTTGACAATGCTTTGAGTCAACTCTAAGGGCTCTCGAGTCACAATTCCTAACCTGAATAAGGTTTCGACCAAACTAACAATCCAAATGTCTTGTGAGTTCCAAACTTTGATTTTATCAAGATAATTTAAAATTCAAAATTATTCCAAGTTATTACTTTTTCTTTTTGTTATTTTCTTTTTTACACTCATTATCATAAGTGTTTGGTAGAGACTAGCAAAGGCAAATATAGAATATAGGGGGTAATGAATCTCCTTCATCACCTTTATTCTTTCATGTTAGCCTTAAATCCCTAATTAAATGCATGTAAATAGCAAAAAAATACATAAAATAACATTCATTATTTAAACTGTAAATATTGTATAAATACATGTATTTTATTCAAAACTAAAAGAATAAAAGAAAAAGAAAAAGAAAAAGAAATTAAGTATTGAAAATATTGAAATGGCACTAAACCCCGAGATCAAGCCAATATTGACTTGATTGACATGGAATAAAGTAGGGGGAGATGTGGCAATTAACTGTAAAGAAAACCTACACAAACCTTAATTTGCTAACTATATATAGATCAATATTCCCCAATTTTATCTTGTATTCCAAACACCTCAAATAATATCCTCAACATGAAACTTGTACATAATATACATAGAAAAATATAAAATAATTGCACATAAAAATAATGTACAATGTGAAAGGGGCACATAGATGAAATGTTGCAAACTGAACTTCATAGACCAATATCTTCTCCATACAAACTCAAATTTCACCATACTCTCCATTATTGTTCATAAAAATAAATTATCTATCAAATGAAGGTAGTTTTATTAAAATCTGGAGTTAGGATGCAAAAGTCAGCTTTCTAAGGTCATGTTATCCCATATACCTACGTATTTTATTCATTTATATATTCCTTATTTTTTACCTTTCTTGTATTTTTATATACTTGTATATATTATTTGAAATATATTTAAAATTTAAACATAAAATAAAAGCACTAAAAATAAATTAAAATAAATAGTGTAATAAAATATATAGCCATACAATACCTATAATATATATACACATATTTATTTAAGTATACAAAAAATAAGAAAAATAAAATAAAAATATGGAAATATGTATTTAAATATATTCCAAATATATAAAATGTGTACATATAATAATAAAAAAATATAACACAGAATAAAGATAAAATACTTAAAATAATTACAAGTATACTTATGTATATACGTGTAGAAATTAACACGTAATAAATATGTAGTAAAAATAAATACAAATATTCCATATAAAAGTATATAAAATAATTAACAATTTCATGTTTTGAGTTTTTTATAAGTAAATCAGTTTCCATTTTTTTTCATTTTTTTTCATTCTCCCCTATTTTGCCTGCTAGTGGTCCTAGTTGGATCAATAGCAAGCCACTGTGCATTGACCTGGGGTCAACTACATGGTCCTCCTCCACTCGCCCCTCTGACTTCTGCCCGAGTCATCAACCACCACTCTTCTCTGAATTCCTAGAGATGATCCTTGACTCGAGGAATATTGCTTCCTTGATCAAATTTGTGCAAGACACGAGCCTCCATCTTGCCATCACTCTGAAATCCTTGTACATACATGCCATCACACCCAATCAGGTGATCTTCCCACCTACCATGCCATGCCAATAAAAAAATCCTATCCCCAAATTTTTGAATTTTGATCCCCTTCTTCCTACCGTAAACCCAATGGGAACCCCTGAGTTTAATCGCTTGGTGACATTGAGGAATTCCCCAACCTTGTCATGGTGGAGAAGAAAGAAGAAGGCATGATCCAGCCTTGTCGGAGTAACACCAATGAAGGCCTCATACTGCATGTTCTCTGCAGGTTCGAGCTGATTTAGTTAGCTTTAATCTTGCATTTCTTGTCCACATCTTAGATTAGGTTTCCTTTTATGCAATTAGGTCATAACTATGCTTAATTTGAAATCTTTCATTTATCGGATCTTCATTCTCCATCCTAATTAACCGTGCATCCCACCGTATTTCGACTCTCTTTCATCTTCATGTCACTCCTCATCACTTTCTCTATCGAACGAATTATCTTGCAATATCTTATTTTGCCCAAATCAAAGGAGTCAAAGGTCCTCTTCCAAGCATCACTGGAGCTTCATCATCCCTCCATCCCAGTGTGCATTGCAGCTTCATAATAAGTCGAGAGTATTGCTCTCGATCCCACAAATCTGTTGTACAGGTACTCATGCCTGTGCATAATCTAGGAGCGGGTTCAACAAAGGACTTGAGCCCCTGGTAGGTCCACGCGAAGAAGACCTCTAGATCCCCATCGTTGGGACCTAGATCCCACTGGGCACCACCTGCAGATGCGTGAGGCCCCCACAAATATTTTGAGCCCTTCAGCATCGAGATAGGTGGCCTGAGCACAAATAACTTTGAGGTTGAACGAACACCAAGACAATGTTAGTGGGTGTTCTTCATGAGCACTTAAGAGCCGTTCGATCAAGAACACAACGTGATCTAATCTAGATCGTTCATTAGCAACGAAACAAAGCCCAACCTCTACTTCCTGATCTGCATAAGTGAGCAAACGTGGAGCAAGGAGCGTCGTCCATCATCTCCTAATACGGTGTAAATTACATAGACCCCCTGCATTGTGTATTTACTACTTAGCCTTGTAAATATATTATTTAGAGTAATATTTCTGTGTAAATTGTAAGTGGATCCCCCAAACTTTATCATAATTGCAAGTATGTCCCATGCTAGGTCTCCTCACGTGCATGTATGCGTGCGTACCTAGTCTTTTTACATCTAAGCCACTACAGCTTTTGATAGTTCTATTTAGTCACATATTTTGTAGAAATAATGTTAAATTTCTAAAAAATTGCATCTAAGGACATGAACTTTATTTTAATCGCATTTATACCCCTACCAAGTGCATATTAAATGTGGAATTAATTGGGTGAAGTGCTTGTGCACCCTTGGACCATGCTTAGTGGGTTATTAAATGCATTTAAAATTTGTTTAAATTGCAAATAGGTGGAAAAGATGACAGGGGTCAGACACAGGGAACACGAGATGTAGGAGAAATTATTTAAATAAATAAATAAAACAAATGTATATAAGTGTGCACAAAATCAATCAAAGTGTTGTGGGTTTTTAATTAAATAAAATAATTCTTTTTAATTATATATTTTTTAATTTTAGTTTTTCGAGTTTTAATTTCTCTTTAGTTTAATAATATATAAATAATATATATAATGATATATATAAGGAGATATAAGGAATATATATAAGTATTATATACTAGAATATATATAATAAATACAAAAATCAAAAAATAAAAAGAAAGAATGGACTCTTTTTTTAAAGGGTTTAAAATATAATTAAGGTATTTCTAATATTTAATAATATAAACTATATATTAATATGTATATATATGCTATAGAGGGTTAAAATATATATAAATATAGGTAAAAATATGCAAAATAGCCCAATAATATCTTTTTATCATTCTCAAATGTTTTTCTATTTTTATGAATTTTTGGGGGATTTTTGCAAAATAATTTGTATTTTTAAAATTGGAATTTTTACACCCCTAACCCTGAGTAATTTCGCAATTACAATCAAAACCTGCATAATCATGAATTACATAAGAAACACGAGTAAAGCTTAACTCTTAGATGACATGACCCTGTGTTATATTACATTTGGGATATCTGTTATTTTTTTACGGTTTCCATTGAGAAAGACAAAACTGTCCCTAAAATTCATTCTTATTTGGAAAACATGCCACCGTTCTCTCTCCAGCACCACCTCCTCCTCCCCTGCTTCGAAGACCCGTCAAAGTTGCCCCCCTCACCCAAGTAGAGCTCGCTGTAGCCGAGCTTCTCCTCCACTAGTCGCAGCCGAGCTCTACCTGCCCCCACCCATCCCCCCCCCACTCCCCCCCCCCCCACGCACGACCGAGGTTTGAGGCCCCAGTCTTGTAGTGCTCCTTCCTGAAGAACCCCCCCCCCTCCCCCCGCCGACGTGATCGAGCTTTGAGGCCTGAAGCCCCCCCCCCCCCCCGTAGTAGAGATCGTCGTCGTCGGGCTCCTCCTCTAAGCATCGAGCCAAGCTTCTCCTCTACTTCTCGAAGAGCTGCCGAGTTCGCTGCTCCTCGAATCCCCCCTCCCCCTCACACCTCGGCAAGCCCTCGTCAAGGCCCCCTCCCTTGCTCACCCTCATCCTCGTCTATAATATGCTTACGAAAGCACCCTCTACTCGCAGGCTCTGATGCCCTGCCCGTAGGACCCTAACGACGTGCATCGAGTCCCTCCCTCCCCTTCCCGCAAGTCACCTACCCCCCCCCCCCCCCCCGCCCCCGACCCTTGTTGTTGAAAGCCCCCTGCCATGCTCGTAGGCCCCTGACAAATACTTCGAGTCGAGTCCCTCCCTCCCTCGCCTATAGCCCCCCGCCTTCTGCTCGCAAGCAACTTTCAAAGCCCCCTAGCCCGCAGGACCCTATTCCCTCGCCCCCCTCCCACGGGTTACCTCTATTGGTGTAGACCCCTGCCCTTGCACCACCACAGGCTACCGCCCTGCATGATTCGACCATCCCATGCCACTGCCCTGCATCGCTCGTCTTCCACCATCGCACACAGCATCCTCCAGACTCGTGTATAGGGGTTGGATCCAGGGAGGAGGGATGAGATATTTTCATTTTTTACTTTTGGTTGATCACAGCCGTTAGATTGTGGTTTGGTTAGATTAACTCAATCATCTGCTTGAGTTAATTAACTAAACTAACGGAGGGTCATGGGTGTAAAACGAAGCGTTATTCAAGGTCTTGGTTGTAATTCGCAATTATGTAGGGTTATGATTGTAATTGCAAAATTACTCAGGGTTATGTGCGTAAAATTTCCTTTTAAAATCGGAGTTAAAGACAAACATGGACTATTTAAATTCACCGAATAGATTTGAGATTTTAAAATGGGAAATGGGTTTAAAATCTCTCAAAATTAATTTTAATATAGGCTAATATGTATAAATAATAATATAAAATAGAAATTTATTTTTTGGATTTTTGGAAATATTTTATAATTTTTAGGTTTATCAAGAGTTTGCTAATTTTTAGTTTTCTTTTGATAATTTTTTGTGATTTTTGATCTAGAGTTGGAAAATAGGCTAAAAAATAGTACGCAGTTTTTTTTTGGAATTTTCAAATAGGTCTTTTTTTTATATTTTTAAGTTAAATAAGGAATAAAGTAGCTATTTTTATTTTCAATACATCAAATGCATGCAAAATGGAAAATAAAAATGATAGCTAAACAAGCAGCTAATCATGCACATAGACCAATTTTTAGGATTTTTTAGATCACAAGAGCTATTTTTAATAAAAAATGCATAAATAAAATTAAATCAAGCTGGTAGGGGTATATTTGCAAATAAAATCAAGCTCAGGGTAACAAATGCAAAATAACTATAATGTTTGAACTTCAACTCGATATTTAAATACTAAGTAACAATTACAAAACCCGGAGGGGTATGCATACAAAATTTCACATCACGTAGGGGTCCAAGTGAGATGACCTAGCACTGAACTTCAATGCAATATGATAATGTTACCAAAACATACATGCAAAATGTCAGCAAAGATAAGCCTATTTAATATATCTATAGGACCTTTTATAAAAGATAAAAATGTAGAGGGGGTCGGATGCAAATGTTACCACTTATCGTACATTAATCAGACTACTCAACTTCTACCATGTGGATGATCCAAAGGCTCTTCAGGGGCCACTTTGATTAAACTGGACGTCCAAGATTAAATATAGGTCGCTTTCTTGATCGAATGGCATAAGAGATGCTTGGAAGAACTCATGAAGAACTGGGCACCAACTGCCTTCGATCCGGCGTATCTCCGTTCTCCCGCGGTCTCCTCTCTATCCGATAGTGGGCTTGGCTTCCTTGTGTTCTCTTGCGTGCAGAGGGCTACTCGATTAAGCAGATGGAGCTCTAAGGGCTCAGTACGTGTCTGAGCTCATGAAGCTGCTCCAGGTGTGCCTTTAGGTTCTAGAGGGGTCTTCGTGTCCCTTCTCCTGCACCAAAAGCTTCCTTGGTTCGAGAGTTAACTCCTCGATAGAAGTGTTAGGCAAAAAGGGGCATTAGATGAGATGAATGTGGATCTCCAGGGAAGGGCAAGGAGGGAGCTTCGACTCCTAGATCCACAATGAATCTAGGGGGAACATATAAAGTGATCGATAGAGAAGATGAAGGGGAGTCGAGTAGGGTGAAAGTCGAGGTGATCTAACGGTCAGATGATAATCAATAGCATAGGAGCTCAAGCTTTGGGGATTTGGGTATTTTTGAAATTAAAGCTAATGGCGATTAAAACTAAAATTAGATGCTAGAATGAAAACTAGAAGAGAAAAGCAACCTTGGATAGGATGGACGGGCTTTGACTCTACCGGAGTGGAGGAAGCTGGACTTGCCAGTTGATAACACGGGTCTGACATGTGAATAATGGTGTTGTTGGTGTAGAGAACAGTAGAGAGGGATCCACATTGATCAAACAAAAATCAACGAAAATAGGAGAGAGAGAGAGAGTGTGTGTGTGAGTGAAGCGAATAGGATTCTCTCTCCTATTTTCATCTACACTAATTAATTTATCAGGTAAGTGTGCTTGGGTCGAACTCAAGGAGGGAGATTATTAAAACCTCAGCTTTTGATACAAGACAGAAATTTCAAAAATATCCTCTTTATTCTTGATTTTACAAAGAAACAATTAGAAATCGGTTCAAAAACAACTCATGGTTGCGAAAATCAAAGCGAAGAAAATCCTTGGAAAGATACAAGAAAAGTGTCTTGGGTAGTTATAAGGCTACCCTAAAAAAATCACAGGAAAATACAACAAAATCGAGGTCCAAACAATCCCTACAACCCAGGGGTATAACTGCAAAAGAAAGTTCAATGTTTTATTACAGAACAGTCCCTGTGAAGGACTAAACTGTAAAGAAAACTAAAGTTATTACATTTTGGTCCCTGCATAGGGACGTAAATGTAATATCTAGAAACTTCTGGAGCAGAAGTGGAAGTTTGGATCTTCGCTGGGTTTATGTTGCAAATTTCACACTGGTACACGGTCAATGACAGAGATTAGATGCGGGGGCTTTATCTGAGCCGTCAGTTGGTGACACGTATCAGATGCACGTAGCTTCTGGCATGTTCTTGTTGTTCTTCCCCTTCTCCTTGCAGCTGGCTACGAAGTTCTCTTCTCTGATTTCTCTCCAGCGTTTGAAGCATTACTTGGGCCTCTAGTAGGGGCAAGAGGGAGACTCCTTCTCCCTTCGAGCTCGTCTGCGGCTGAGCTTCTCCTAAGGTGGCGGAAGGCAATGAGAATTTTTCGAGGAAGACAACCGATCCGGATGGTCCTGGAGGATGATGGTGCTTTAGATTTCTTAAATATTCAAGCTCCAGATGGTTGTGTAAATGCTCCAGATGAATAATGGACCTGCAAACAAAGATTTGTTGCTCGATTCGTGCGAGAATCGGCTAAGAAGATCAAAGGATTTGCAAGTTATAAACTGTTTCCATAATTATTGCAAGCAGTGATATTAGAAAGAAAGAAAATGATCCTGGATTAATTAGATTTGGTTTTGAGAAGACTATGAGATGTGGCATCTAATTATGACAATTGGAGTACCTAATGACGCGATTAAAGGCACTAATTGATACACAAATATCGAGAAAGAATTAGTAGAAGATGGATAATTTACCTGGGAGTAGAGAGTTTATGACTCTCTGATCGTCGCTCGACGGGGCAGCTTTCCTGGAGCTCTACACCTGTGATGGCGCGATGCAAGGCCAAGGATAGACCTTGGAACGTCTCCCCGATCTCCAAGCTTCCTCGCAGGCACACTTGAGCGGAGCAATCACCACTAGGTTAGGCGGAGCACGGTGGTGAAGGTGGGGACTCGGCCACAGGAACTGGGGGTTCAGGGTTGGTTAGGAGAGAGTTGGTTGGCTCGCACCAACTTTAGGGTCTTCTATACTTGAAACGGAGAGGATCTAGGATGGATCTAAGGGTAGGCATGTGTTTTGGTAGTTAGGAGAAGAAAATGGAGGGATAGGATTGGGAGAGGAAGTTAGGAGATGAGCGGAAAATTCGGTGAAGATCGGTCAGTAGGAAAGAAGTTGCAACAACTTCTTGGAGAAGAAGACACCAGATGCTGACACGTGTCAGCACGTAAATATTATATTAATAAATAGACATAAATAATACATAATAAATGGGTTTTGATTTTTAATTCAATAATTAAATAATTACATATTAACTTTGTATTTTCTTAATTATTAGAATAATAAATAAAGTCTTTGTGAATTTTTGTGGATTTTAATAAATTAGTTTAGATATATTAGTAAATACGGTTATAAGTTACGTAGTTCAATTTCATCTATAAATTAGGAATTTGGATTTAATTAAAATAATAAATAAGCTCAAAAAATTCTGAAATAAATCATGGTTAAAATACAATATCAGAACATAATTACAAATTATAAAATTAATAAAACTATAAATAGTGTGTTCTAAATAAAATAAATAGCCCAGAAACCTCGTTGTCATTAGGTCCCAAAACTAACTTTTTGCAAACGGACTCCGATTTTAGTAAAATCACGTCTATTAATTAGAGAATATTCTTTTATAGACTTTAAAGGTGAGTATAGTGGAATTGGAGTTCGTATGAGAAAGTTATGATGTTCAGAAGTTGAGAATTTGTCAATTTCAAAGTTGGATTTCTTAGCATATATATAAGATAATATTTTTAACTTATTTTTGTATTTTTATATATAATTTTATAATTAATTAAAAAAAGTGTTCGGTGAAAAATAAGCATATATGAATTAATTAAAAGTCATTAAAGATTTGATTTTTATTTGAGAAATAGTGAAGAATGTGTGGTGTGTATATTTAATTATTTTTATAATTTTCTTTCCTTATCTCTCCCTACTTGTTTGTTTGTCGACCAACCCATGCTGACTTGGTCTCGGAGTTAGGTTATATAAATATATCTTGCAGCTATATTTGTATTTTATAAGTCATATTGTACATATATACAAATTTACAATCAGCCTTCTTTTCTTTATTTTTATTCTTTTATTTATTTACATGTTTTTTATGCGTAAAAGTACGTTTTTATTCATGAATTAGTTTTTTATAAAAGATGGAAATTAACGGATATTTGCATGTATTTGTTAAGGGCTTTAAGACAAAATGCGACAGAAATGTTAATGAATCATGGAATCATCAACCCCCTATAGTTAAACTTTGCTAGTCCCTTAGCAAACACTTATTTGAAAAGTAAGTGAAAAAAAGAAAGTTAGAATGAAGTTGTTTTCCTAAACCAATTCATGAGAACATACAAAGGATAGAGATCGATCGGGCCAGAAACAAGGATTTTGTCAAAACCTTTACTAGGATTATTTTATCCTCAACAGTCCTCAAGTTCCACAATTCCTTACTTAAGTTCACCTCATCAGCTAGTTCAGATCCACTTATTCATATCGCAAACTCTATCAACCTTGAAGATAATTTGTACAGTGTTTGAATTGTTTTATCTCTTCCCACTTAACGAAGCGAAGAAACCAACCATCCCAGCTATACGCTTCCATTGATTCCTCATCCAGCTACTCTTTCCTCGGGAAGGGAGGTATTCCCTTCTGAGGTCAGTTCGTGCTATGTCCACAATATAATATAGAGAGAAAGTAGAAGAATGAGAAAAGAACTGGAGTGCGATCAGTGTAGACGCATCTCCTTGTAAAGCTCAGTCGGTGTAGCTAATTCCCCACTAAGATGTGCAGTCATTTTTGATGGAAGCTTGGACCATTGTGGTCATATTTGTTGGTGGCTTCTCCTTTGAATTGGCTTTGTAATTTGGTTGCACTGCATTCATCTCTTTGTGCCTCGACGGATATAACATCTTTTATTCCGTCCCTTTTTTTGAGGTCTTAAAAAAATTGTGTCAGCAGATCCTTCCCTCATCCAAAGTGACTATCGCAACTGCAATCTCTCCTATCTTTAGACGTCAATGCAGCAAAAACAAGGATAGAAGCACACTACTAAGATGGACTGCCCTTCGTAGCCCCATGCAAGTCGAGCTAAGTGCAAAGTGCATGTATCCAAGATTGGTTCACGATGCAGAGTTTTACGGATGACACCAAGTGTTCTACTTAAGCACATATGAGTTGATTTCTCAGATATGGTTGTATGGAATCCAAAGATTTAAGTCAAAGACCAGAAGAGTCTAAATTCTAGATCCTAACTAGGCTCCTTACAACGAAAGTTAAAGGTCATAATCAAGCTCCATTCTTCAGACTATTCCCAATCTTTAGTTCCAGAAATCAAACTTATTCTGAAAAATACTAATGCAAATGCAACAATGTTTTGTGAAGTATATTTTCTGAATTTTACTCATTTTTATGCATTTTAAGGCTTTTGTTTTTTTTATGAATTTTAGAACTTTGTATTTTTTATGGATTTTTTAATTTTTATAAACAATCATTTGTACAAGAATTTTACAAGATATATTTTATTTGGATTAAATTTCTAATGTATTTTACAAATTTTATATACAGAAAATTTTACAAGGATTACTTAATTTTTACACATGTTTTAATAGATAGGATTTTAAATAAGTATTATACATATTAAATACATATTTTAAATAAACATTTTAAATACAGATTTTACTTATTTACAAAGATTTTATAAGTAATAGATAAATAAATTGATGGATTTTAAATTAACCCTCACCCACTTATTTATGGATTTAATAGATATATAAAATACATAAAAGTATGAGTTATGGATGCAAGTATATATACAATATATACACACCCCCTATACTTAGCTTGTGCGATGTCCTCATAGCGTCAAAAGAGAAAAAAGGAGGACATAACTCGTGCTAAGTAAAAGTGAGTGAAAAAGACTGAAAGAATAAAAGTCATTCATCCCCCCTATACTTATGATTAGGTCATCGTAAGTATAGTGGAAGACAAAAAAGAGATGAGTAAGAGAAAAGAATATATAACGAAGGAGCAAGAGGAATATAGAAAACGAGATCAACGAAATCACTCAGTCCCCCTATACTTAAGATAAGGCATCCTAAGCATAGAAAAGAATATGGCAAAAAATTGGAGACCAGTGATTCGCGGAAAGGAAAGGATATACAAGAGAGAAAGAACAAAATTGAAAATGCTAATCAACGGGCAATCAGCCCCCCCTATACTTAGGATCTGGTATCCTAAGCATAGAATACGAGCAAAAAATGGGGACGATTGTGGTCTATGAAGAATGTACAGGTTGTTGTGTACTCAAAAAATCGAATGGCTCAAAAGTCTCTGCGCAAGATGAGATGAGGTGGAAGAGTAGTCATGAGTCTTGTACAAAGTAGATCACTTCAACACGGGCCAGATGATTAGTAGTCTCCATGAAGTGCTTCAGCATCTGCCCATTTACCACGAATGGCTCTGCACCAGGTGACACATATGATATATCTATGCTTCCTTTATCATGCATCATTCTGACTATGTAGGGTCCTTCCCAATTGCTTTTTAATTTGCCAGGAAAAATTCTCAATCGTGCATTGAACATCCATACTTTCTGCCCAGGAACAAAGATTTTGTGCTGAATATGTCTATCGTGCAATTTCTTCACTTTGTCCTTATAAATGAGGGTGTTCTTGTATGCCTGATTTCGAATCTCTACTAGCTCATTCAGATCCATCTTCCTCTTGGCTCATGCTTTATGCATATCAAGTGAAATCTCTCTGATAGCCCATTAAGATTTGTGCATGATCTCTACGGGCAAATGGCATGGCTTCCCATAAACAAGTATGAATGGTGAAGTACCTAAGGGAGTCTTATGCGCAATACGATATGCCCAAAGAACCTGATCTAGATGTTGTGACTGGTTCTTCCTATCCGATCGTACTATTTTCTGAAGAATGGATTTTACCTCCCTATTTGAAACTTTAGCCATGTCATTCGTCTGTGGATGGTAAGGAGAAGCTACTATGTGATCAATACCATAGTTCTTCACGAGCTTTTTTACCTGCTTATTATTGAAATGACTACCCCAATCTGAAATAAGAATATGTGGAATACTGAATAGTGAAATAATATGTTCCCTTAGGAACTTGCACATTGTCCTGCTGTCTGCGGATCGTGCGGGTATAGCCTCCACCCATCTACTAACATAATCCACAGCTACAAGAATGTACTCAAAGCCACTGCTGGAAGGAAACAGTCCCATAAAATCTATGCCCCATGCATCAAAGATCTCACAAATAATAACAGGTCGCATATGCATCACATCTCTAGTACTGACTGTTCCTACTGCTCTCTGACAATCTGGGAAACTCTTCACGAATGTGCAAGCATCTCTAATAAGAGTCGGCCACCAAAATCCCCTTTGAAGCACCTTCTGCGATGTGCTCTTCCCCAAATGATGTCCCCCTGTCTCTAAGGAATGGCACAGAGTGATGACACTATTGTATTCCTCATAAGGAATACATCTCTTATAAACACAATCCGGTCCCTCACGAAAAAGAATCGGATCCTCCCAATGGTAGTATCGTGCCTCGAAAACTAGTCTATCGACTCGGTCCTTCGGCCAACCCTGTGGACTCTTTTGTGTAAGCAGAAAGTTCATTACATCTTCCTACCACGGAAGCTCTGTAACTGCAAAGATACTTTCGTCTGGAAATCTCTTTGCAATCTCTAGCATGTACTCACCTGAAGGCTGCTCTATTTGTAATCAGGAGAGGTGATCAGCTACCACGTGCTTTACCCCAGGTTTATTTTTTAATGTCCAAATCAAACTCCTGAAGTAAGAGAATCCATCTAAGAAGGCGTGTCTTAATATCCTTCTTCTCCATAAAAAATTTGATAGCTGAGTGATCTATGTAAACTGTAATCTTTGAGCCAAGAAGATATGATCTGAATTTGTCCAATGCAAATACCAATGCCAACATCTCTTTCTCTGGTATTGTGTAGATGTGTTGAGCATCATCTAAAGTCTGGCTGGCATAGTGGATAGCAACAGGAATTCCATTCCTTCTCTGTCCTAATACAGCCCCGACAGCAAAATCTGAAGCATCTGTCATGATCTCAAAGGGAAGAGACCAATCGGGTGGATGTAGGACAGGAGCATTGATAATCATATCTTTCAATGTGAGGAAGGCAAGAAGACATTTGCCATCTAACAGAAACTCGATGTCTTTACCTAATAGTTCAGTTAACGGTCGAGCAATCTTGGAAAAATCCTGAATGAATCTTCTGTAAAAGCCAACATGCCCAAGAAAAGACCGGAACTGCTTGATGTTGGATGGTGGTTCGAGACGCTTGATGACATCCACCTTGGTAGGGTCAACCTCCATGCTTTTCTTGGAGATGCCATGCCACAACATGAACCCACGTGTACCCATAAAATGGCTCTTTTCCCATAAAAAGAGATCTACCTCATAACATTTCTGAAGAACCTAGTCTAGGTGTGCTAAACAACCGTCAAAGGACTCAGCATAGACCAAAAAATCATCCATAAAGACCTGTAGAAAATCACCAACCATGTCTGCAAAAATGACAAGCATACACCTCTAGAGAGTAGCAAGGTCATTGCATAATTCAAAGGGCATCCATCTAAAAGCATACGTGTCAAAAGGACTTGTTAAGGTAGTCTTCTCCTGGTCTTCAGGAGCAATAGTGATCTGATTGTATTCGGAGTAACCGTCAAGGAAACAGAAGTACTCCTTCCCTGCTAATCTTTCTATGACCTGGTCTATAAACGGGAAAGGGAAGTGGTCCTTCTTCATCGCGGCGTTCAACTTCCTGTAATCAACGCACACCTGCCACGACGTGGTTACTCTCTTTGGAATCTCCTCTCCACTCTCATTCTTAATCATTTGAATTCCCTACTTCTTCTGGACAACATGTAATGGGATGACCCATTCAGAGTTGGATAAGGGATAAATAAATCCTGCGTCGCACCATTTCGTAATCTCTTTCTTGATAACATCTCATAAAATCAAATTCTGCATACGCTGAAATTCTCTAGAAGGTCTGTTGTCATGATCGAGATATATATGATGAGAACACAAAGCAGGATTTATCCCACATAGATCGGATACAGTCCACCCAATAACCTTGCGGTTTCTTTCAAGAATCTCCATCAGACGAGATTCTTTCTCTTCGGTCAAAGATTAGCTGATAATGACCGAAAACTATCGATGTGGACCTACAAGGAAAGCATATTTCATGTTTGGCGGTAATGTCTTTAGCTCTAGTAAGGTAGAATCTGGCTCGGTTGTAACCTCATCTATATGTGTAATGGAATCTGTGTTGATGGTAGATGTGTCTGCAATATGGTTATCCACCATCTCTATATGCTCCAGAGTCGGACTACTGAAGATGTTTAAAACATCATCCGACTCGCTACTATTCTCATACTCAGAATGATTAGAGGAAAATAACTCAGCTAAATGAAATTTAGTCTTTAAATCATGTAAAATGGAGGAAGCATGTAAACTCTCTGAATCTGAAATGTCTGCAATAAAATCATCAGGTATCTGCTCCATCTATTCATCATCATCCATGCTAAAATATAATGTACCAATAAAGGAATTGCCAATTGTAATCTCAGACCCATCCTTTGCTAAGAAATCCTGGGTCTCTACTCGATACTTCACAAGGTCGTCAAGGCGAACCTCATCTATGCAATCACAGGTGGCTAAAGAACTCAAGATATCTGAACTGGTTGTAGATGCGGAACTAGATGTGTTTGACTCTCTCACCATCTCTATATGTACCTTTTCACCCTCAGCGCGAAAAGATACCTTCCCTGTATCATAATCGAAGAGAGCCTTCGCGGTCTCCAAGAAGGGCCTCCCAAGGATGATCGGGATAAGGTGAGACTATGTAGGACAATCCATGTCCAGGACAGTAAAGTCCACTGGGAATTGCAGACCCTGCACAGTTACGATAACGTTCCTCAATATTCTCCTAGGTCTCTTTACAGATCTATCAGCAAACTGAAGGATCGCACGGGATTTGTAAAGAGGACCTAACTCGAGCTTGTCTAGTAAACAAGATGGAAACAAATTGATCGAGGAACCCTTATATCTAATAGAGTGCGATCGAATGCTACATGAGAAATCTCGCATCTAACGTAATGTGCTCCTGAGTCTTTCTTCTTCTTAGGCAATTTATTTTGTATAGCACAAAATGTGACCTTGGTCAAAACATGTTTCTTTGTACGTGACTTCTTTTTCCTACGCGTGGTACATCTATTTTTCAACTGATTCTTGAGCGTACAAAAATGATCCAAGGCATTAGGAAGTGGAATCTTTAGAAATATGTGATCTTTCAATAATTGCTTGGTCTCTGGAGTAACAACATTCTTTTGGTATTTTTCTTTCCTTTTCCATACAAAGCATCGGGAAAAGAAACAATCTCAGGAATGACAAAATCAAACTTTTTATTCATATCAAATGTGGAATCAGTGTGTACATCGAGAGTTTCAGAATTATGTACAAAACTCTCTAAAATGAGAAAGAAATAGAATCATCGGGAGTATTTGCATGGTCTGGCATGATATCATCATCTGACTCTCCCATGTCCATGTCAACTATCTCTTCATCGTTCCCCTCTCTTTGATTATTAAGATGAACATCATTGTGGTCCTCATCATCGTGGTGTCGTCCTCCTCAGCTTCAGAAAGTGTGTGATCATGGATTGGCTCTCGCTCCTCATCATGCGCCCTCTCCTCTACTTTATCAGGTGCTCGTGGTGATCTACAGCTCCTGAGATGAATGAAGTTAGTTAAAAATTCAGGATAAGAGAGCGTACATGTAGTGATGTCTACCTGATCTGAATGCCTCCTCTTGTCGTTCTGGTTCATCTGAGGCTATATTTGGAGAGTGGTCCTAGGTGCGGTTAACTCATCCAGACGACGGTTAACCTACTCCATCTTTGTCCTATGTGCAATATGGAGTGTGCTCAACATATCCCTGATCTGATTCAGTGCCAGGGCCTGTGAAGACATCTCGGACTCTGTGTGGTGACCCTGGCTGTCTAATCTCTCCTGCCTAGGTATTTGTTGTTGTGAAGTGTAAGGCTGAGGCGATCACTGTGGTGTGAAAGAAGACTGCTACTGTTGCTGGTAATGATGTGTCTGTGAATGTGTAGCAAGATACTAAAAACATGTGGTCTCTGATATGCGTGCTGGTGAGACTGCTGTTGTGTGTAAGGTTGTCTGTGCTGAAAATGTGGATGTCCATGCTGCAGATGACTATACTGCTACTGCTGATGATGATGTACACTCGGTTGAATCGGAGTGTACCATATTCCGTTGATCTCAAGAGTAGCTTGATGTTCAATATCTATGTCTACAGAACTAGTGATCTTACCGGAATTAGCATGAGACTGGTCCTCATGCCAATCAATCTGCGGAATCTCTGGCTCGCTTTGGACGAAAATAATCTGTCGGGTGGGCAGAGCGGGTATAGATCTCTGTATAGGTTGTGAAGTTGAAGAAGCTTGAGCCTGCTGATACTGAAGTTGTAGTTCCGTTACCTTCTTCGTAAGATCACTCAGCTGTTGAGGCAGAGATGAGAGTCTCTCCAACTCTCGCAGCGGCTATAAGTCCTGAACTTGCTTCTGAATCACATCTACCAACGTTAACTTCTTGCTAATAAACCAATGTTGGTATTGGATTCAGAATCTGAAATGTTTGCCACCTTATGATGCTCTCGATGATGCGGTGGCTGAGATGCCTTCTAGAATGCTCGAGTAGAGTCAATGACTCTCGAGTTTTTTTCCAACCCTTCAAAGATGGACCAGACAGACTCGGCATCCTGATTCGGATAGTTGCTGCCACGTGCGGCACTCACCAGCTTCTGAATATCTGACTGGAGTCCTCCAAAGTTATTCTGTACAAGCACCTTCATCGGTATCTCATGATGAGGACATCTCTCCGTAAGATCCTTGAATTGATCCCATGCCTCATGGAAAGATTCATTCGATAATTGTGTGAAGTTGGAGATCTGACTCCTCACCATGCTTGTCCTTCCCTGAGGAAAATATTTACGCAGGAATGTGAACTTCAGATCGTGCCATGTAGAAATTTCCCTCCCTAAGGGACTTAACCAGTAAAGCGCCTTATCTGCTAAGGCGAAGGGAAAGGCTTTAAAGCGAACAGCCTCCTACGTAACTCCTGGGTAACTAGCCGTACCATAAATCATCTCAAACTACTGCAAAAAGGTAAACGACTCCTATTTAGTGTTCCCATAGAACTTGGGAAGCAAAGAGATGAAGGATGGTCTAAACTTGTATGGCCCTTGATTCGGCAGTAGCTGAATCCAATGGTGTAGCATCCTAGCTCCTGGGTCATACTCATCTCGTAAAGTAGCGAGAACCATTGCAGGTGGTAATGTGTTCCTGGCTCCTGCTCTCAGCACGACGATCTCAACTCGCAACTCGTTCTGTGTTCTGAATTGGTCTCAGATTTGGATATTCTTCTGTTATAGTGTGTCCAGAATCCCAGTTGTAATATCTGTGGCTGGATCCGGTCTTCTATTAACATGATGCTCCTCATCTGGCATCTCCTCTGCTGGTCCTTTTCCACGATCCATATGCTTCAAATCTTCTGAAAAGAAAAACTTGTCGTAAGAACTCAATGAAAAATCAACTGGAGAAAGTGATGACAGATTGAGGCAATGGTCTACCTCAAAAGATGGGCTGGAAGGCGAGGGAGTCTGGGTCTGACTCTCCTCAGGATCAGATGGGACCAACTCGAGAAGAGGGTCATCCTGAGTTTGTGAAAATGTACGATGAACGGTTAAAGATCGAGAGCTCACGGAGTATGAGCAAAATAACCGTCGAGATGTCATCTTCGATATCAAGAGAATAATCGGGAGAGCACGTTCTCGAATCAAGAGAGATGAGAAATGCGTATAAGACGTGGTAACTCACGCCTCACAAGCAAACACAAAGCAAACTCCATATTCACCAACACAACCCGATGATGATCGTAAGAGTCTGGTCGTTTATCTTGTCGGTTTTAGGGTTGTTTTAACATACACGTATATTCACCAATTATCACGAGCTGATAGGTGCCCAGAATTTCCCTGCAACACTGTCTTGAGTCTTTACAGAAAACCACTTGTTCTCAGCCAGTATGGGAGTAAGTACGGAACGTTTCCAGCTACCCGTGTTACTTGAGGATGGAGCCTTACGAAGTGTCCTCTAAACCCCCCACCCTGCTAAGTAAACTCAGTTTGTTTCCGGCTACCCGAGCGTACCCACTGAAGAACAATGATCAGGTGTATAGACTAAGTAGTATCTTGAAAGAAACACGGACTTTGGTTCTATCCTTAAGTGTCGTCCTTCACTTAAAGTATCTGGAAATGTACCTACAGTTGAAGTGCGGGGTTGCTCTCCCAAATCAAATTATCCTTATGTTTTTTTTAAGGTCAGATACTTAAGCAGTCCCGATTTTATTTTTGGTTTTATATTTTGGATCTTTTACAGACAAGCGTCTAACGAATGTCTTTATTATTTTTTATAAATCCTAAAATCATGCATCTAGGTTGCGAGTGCTAAAACTATCTACAAAGGCGCAATCAAATAGAAAAAACTAAAACACCTAAGCATGCACCTAGCCTCGTGAAAAACCTCGGAAAACCAGCGATGCGAGAAAACCGCAGTGGGTGCCCTGATCCCCCGAATACACGGCACTCAGTGAAGCAGACCCCGAGAAAAATGGAGGGGAGGTACAAGTTGGGATGCCCTTATGGGGCCCCTTTCTACAAAATACAATAACATGGGCAAGTGCCCCTCTTTTTTTACAAAAAAAATAACAGAGACCCTAACTAATTCTGCCCTCAGCAACCAAAAAGATCAGTCTCTGCACTTTTAACTGCTTCAGATTCCGAGGAAGCCGGTTGAACCTGCAGGCCCTTTAATGATTACTTCGGAAAAAACACACGAAAAAAACCATAAACAAATTGAAAAATTCAAAGAAACATGAAAACCATAAAAATCGAAGAGAAAGCCGTAAATCAAATACCAATCGAAAATTGTGAATGAAATAAAATTTATAAAATCAAGAATAACAAGAATTTAAAAAAAATAGAGTCAAAAACCGATGTAGAAATAACGCCTCCCCGGCAACGGCGCCATTTTGATAATGCGGGTCCAACCTACGGTTAATGGTGTTGTCGGTGTAGAGAATCGCATAGAGGGATCCACATTGATCAATCAAAAATCAACTAAAATAGGAGAGAGAGAGAGTGAAGTGAATAGGATTCTCTCTCCTATTTTCATCTACACTATTTATTTTACCAGGTAAGTGTGCCTGGGTCGAACTCAAGGAGGCAGAATATTAAAACCTCGTCTTTTGATACAAGAATGAAATATGAAAAATATCCTCCTTATTCTTGATTTTACAAAGAAAGAATTAGAAATCGGTTCAAAACTAACTCACGGTTGCGACAATCAAAATGACACAACAAAGTGATGAAAAATCTTGGAAAAATAGAAGATAGGTGTCTTGGGTAGTTATGAGGCTACCCTAAAAAAATCGCGAGAAAATACGACAAAATCGAGGTCCAAAAAACCCCTACAAGCCAGGGGTATAACTGCAAAAGAAAGTTCAATGTTTTATTACAAAATGGTCCCTGTAAAGGACTAACTGCAAAGAAAAATAATGTTATTACATTTAGGTCCCTATGTAGGGACCTAAATGTAATATCTAAAAACTTCTGGAGCAGAAGTGGAAGTCTGGATCTTCGTTGGGTTTATGTTGCAAATTTCACACCAGTTCACAGTCAACAGTGGAGATTATATGCTGGGGCTTTATCTGAGCCATCAGTTGGTGACACATGTCAGAAGCATGTAGCTTCTGTCGTGTTCTTATTGTTCTTCCCCTTCTCCTTGCGGCTGGCTACGAAGCTCTCTTCTCTGATTTCTCCCCGGCGTTTGAAGCGTTACTTGGGCCTCCAGCAGGGCAAGGAGGGATACTCCTTCTCCCTCCGAGCTCGCATGCGGGTGAACTTCTCCTAAGGTGGCAGAAGGCAACGAGAATTCTTCGAGGAAGACTGCCGATCCGGCTGGTCCAGAAGGATGATGGTGCTTTAGATTTCTTGGATATTTAAGCTCCAGATGGTTGTGTAAATGCTCCAGAAGAATAATTGATTTGCAAACAAAGATTTGTTGCTCGATTCGTGCGAGAAATCGGCCAAGAAGATTAAAGGATTTGCAAGTTATAAAATGTTTCCATAATTATTGCAAGCAGTGATATCGGAAAGAAAGAAAATGATCCTAGATTGATTCGATTTGGTTTTGAGAAGACTATGAGATGTGGCATCTAATTATGACATTTGGAGTACCTAATGACGTGATTAAAGGCAGTAATTGCTACACGAATATTGAGAACGAATTAGTAGAAGATGGATGATTTACCTGGGAGTAGAGTGTTTATGGCTCTCTTATTGTCGCTCGATAGGGCAACCTTCCCGGAGCTCTACACGCATGATGGTGTGATGCAAGGCTAAGGATAGACCTTGGAAGGTTTCCCTGATATCCAAGCTTCCTCGCGGGCACCCTTGAGCGGAGCTGTCACCTCCAGGTCAGGCGGAGCCCAACGGTGGAGGTGGGGACTCGACCACTGGAACTGGGGGTTCAGGGTTGGTTAGGAGAGTTTGTTGGCTCATGCCAACTTTAGGGTCTTTATAGATGAAACAGAGAGGATCTAGGATGGATCTAAGGGTAGGCGTGTGTTTTCTAGTTGGGAAAAGAAAGTGGAGGGATAGGATCGGGTGAGGGAGTTAGGAGATGAGCGGGAAAATTCGGTGAAGATTGGCCAGTAGGACAGAAGCTGCAACAGCTTCTTGGAGAAGAAGACACCAGGTGCTGACACGTATCAGCACCTGGTTGGCCAGATAATAAATATATATTAAATTATTTAATAAATAGTAAAGAACATTATTTAAAATAGGTATAAAAACAAAAAGTAAAGATAATTAAATTATCTAAATTATGGAGTAATTAGTTTTTCATACATAATAAATATTGTACGAAATATACATATTTTATTAATAAATAGGTATAAATAATACTTAATAAATGGGTTTTGATTTTTAATTCAATAATAATTAATTACATATTAATTTTGTATTTTCTTAATTATTAGAATAATAAATAAAGTCATTGTGAATTTTTATGGATTTTAATAAATTAGTTTAGATATATTAATAAATACGGGTATAAGTTATGTAGTTCAATTTCATCTATAAATTAAGAATTTGGATTTAACTTAAATAATAAAGAAGCTCGGAAAATTTTGAAATAAATCATGGTTAAAATACAAGATCACAAAAATAATTAAAATTTATAAAATTATCAAAACTATAAATAATGTGTTCTAAATAAAATAAAGAACCCAGAAGCCCCGTTGTCATTAGGTCCCAAAACTGACTTTTTGCAAATGGACGCCAATTTTAGTGAAATCACCTCCATTAATTAGATAATATTCTTTTATGAACTTTAAATGTGAGTAGAGTGAAATTGGAGTTCGTATGAGAAAGTTATGATGTTTGGAAGTTGTGAATTTGTCAATTTGAAAGTTAGATTTCTTGGCATATATATGAGATAATATTTTTAACTTATTTTTTTTATTTTGAAATAATTAGAAAAAGAGTTTGGTGAAAAATAAGCATATATGAATTAATTAAAAATCATTGAAGATTTGATATTTATTTGATAAATTGTGAAGAATGTGTAGTATGTATATTTAATTATTTTTATGATTTTCTTTCCTTATCTCCCCCTACTTGTTTGATTGTCGACAAACCCATTCTGACTTGGTCTCAAGGGTTAGGTTATATAAATATATCTTGCAACTATATCTATATTTTATAAGTCATATTGTACATATATACAAATTTACAATCTGCCTTCTTTTCTTTCCTTTATTATTATTTTTATTTATTTACATGTTTTTGATGCATAAAAGTACATTTTTATTCACGAATTAGTTTTTGATAAAAGATGGAAATTAATGGATATTTACATGTATTTGTTAAGGGGTTTAAGACAAAATGCGACAGAAATGTTAATGAATCATGGTTTCATTACCGGTGGAGCTCCTTCGTCGGTGGTGGTCGATGACTCCTCCACATCTCCTCCTTGTGGCAAAACCTCCAAACTTTGAGCTGGCACTGCGAGGAATGGATTAGGCCGACTCTAAGGGGCCAAGATGCACAAAATAATTATAATAATTTTTTATTATAGTTATGTACATATGTTTCAGCTAATATATAAAATTTTATAAAAATAAAAGATTTTCAAAAATAAAAAGAATAAATTTATTGAATAAAATATACAGGTATATTGCACAATATGGGCCGAAAACATAAAATTTCACCTTAGCTCCAAATTAGATGAACCGCCTTCATTAAATAGCCTATCAAAAGTTATATACAATTATAGGTGATTTTGGTCCATTTTGATACATTATGGAAAAGATGCATTTCTATGAAGTTTTTATTTTGACTTTTTATTTTGTGTGTACCAGGCACGATGTGCATTATTTTTCTAGGAAATTAATTTTATATTTTCTTTATATTTTTATCCACAATATTAATGTACAAAGTTTATTGATTTGAGGTACAAATAATAAAGAATAAAATAGGTCTCAAAAATCCATTATAGTTGAACCAAAAATTAGGGTTTTTATGTCTTTTCTATGTAATTTATCTACCTTATCTCCCCCTAGTTTATTCCTTTTCGTCCAAGCCATCATGGTGACTAGGTCTTGGGGTCTAGGGTCACTAAACACCTTTGGTGTCTCATTTCTTTTTCTTTTCTTCCTTTATTCTTTTATTTTGGAATTAAATACATTAAATATATAGTACTTTATCCAATATTTTGTACAATTTTATCAGGTGTTTATTTTGGCAAATTAATGATATATACATGCATTTAGCTAGGGATTTAATGCCAAAATGAAAGAATAAAGGTGATGAAATGGAGATACATCACTCCCCTAGACTTGCCTTTGCTACTCCCTAGCAAACACTTATCATATAAGTGCAGAAAATAAAAAATGAAAAGAAAAGGAAATAACTTGGATTGATTTTAATTCTTAAACTTGCCTTCATAAAATCAAAGTTTGGAGTTTAGCCAGACCTTTGGATTTTTAGTTTGGTCGTAACCTTGTTTGGGAACGGACTTGAACCACAACAACCTCTAAGATCCATGAAACTCTGCCCAAGTCTCCTCAAAATCCAGATCAGAACAAGTCCTTGTCATACGCATTCCCTTATGACTATGAGTTTATCTTGTACTGTGTGTGATATATAGCTCCTCTCGGCTGAAGTGGTAAAATTTAGTCTTCTCCAACATGGTAACCCTAATTCCCCAATCCAATAACTATTTCCTCTAGAAGAGAGGTATTCCCTTCTAAGTTGAAGTATAAACGTCTCAAAAATAGGAGGTGCAGAAGAGAATGGATGGTAGCCAATGTAGCTACCTATCCTAGATGCTTGACTAATATAACCAAGTCATCCGGCTGCAGACTCACATGTCTATGACTTTGAAGCTCAACATTGCTGATCGAAAACATACATACTCTGACGGGAACTAATTTTTCTAGGATTTTTGCCCGTATTTTTTTGAAGTTTTTTATTTTTGTTTTTTTTAATACTATATACAACAACATTTACATACGGACTTTTTCCTCTTGAGTCAGTAGACTATCCCTCATTTAAAGCATTATTACAACCCATGTCATTCGGTCATTATACCTCTTGGCTACTGGATCAGGTTGGGGTACAATGGCCACAGATGTGTGACTTCTGATACTTCCATTGACTTGTGTCTAATGCTAGTAAATACAACCCTCTACCACTTCAACTAAGTTAAGAAAAGTGGAAGGTGTTGGTGTTCAAGTTAGGTCACTGTCGAAAAGAGTAATGCATGTATTCTGAAATATTCTACTTAGGCAGTCAAGATGACACTGAACAAAATCTTGTGGTCTCAAAGAATTTAGTCTAGCAGACCTAAAGTGCCTCCCTTAAGGTTCCTGTGACTAAGTGGATAAAGGTCCAATCAAGCTCCAATCTTTAGATTTTTTTAGACATGTTCAATTTGTCATCATCACTCTGAAAAATTCAAATGATATGCATAATGCAGGAAAATATTTTTGTGATGCAATTTTCTGATACGAACTTTTTATGGGTTTCTGGAAGAAGTTTTGCAAATTTGTATGCAATTTTTGAAAACCTTTATCATTTTTTATGGGTTTTCGGTGTTGCAAAATTTTAGTGATTTATTAAAAACAAATAAGTTTTAGCAACTAATTATGTGTAGATATTTACATGGGAGTGCATATTTTTATTTACAAGAGTTTAGGTGAAGAATTTACACAAGGTGTATACGTGTTTTATGCATAGAAGGCTTGTAAATAATTTGATTTGTTTGATGTCTGCACAAGGTTCTCAAAATAATTTGAAAACATTTTCTTAAAACTTTTAAACACTTTATTTTGAAACAATGAGTTGACAAATAATTTTTGTAAACATTTACAAAATTTGAAAACCAATTTGCAAAGCTTTTTCAAAAGTATGTATAGATTTTTCAAACTATTTTTACAACCATTTTCCAAACCATTTACAATTATATTTTCAAAACATTTTATTCTAATAAAAGAAAGAAAGTTTTACAAGCAAAATATTTTTGCAAAGGTTTGAAAACATTTTTCAAACAATTTTTCACGGGTCTAAAGCAATCCACACAAGGCAGGATCACAATGTCACTGAGACGACCCACAAGAAATCAGATCTTCGAATAACAATTAACCCACAACAACGATCAAACAACGAAAAGCAATATGTGGAGTTAAAATTTATTATAACTCTACAATAAGTGTGTATAGGCGCAAGTATGTGTAGAGTTCGAACAGAGGGAGTAGACAGGTAGAACGAGGCAAAATGCACAAAACCGTGAATGCGATGATTTGTCTATAAGTGTGCTATTTTTGTGGATTTTTAATTTTATATTTTTTTATTTAATTTTTTAATTTTATATTTTTATATTTTAATTTTTAATTTTCTGGTTTTATTTTTTTTATATTATATATTTTTATATTTTCTTTTTCTTTAAAAAGATAAAATAAATTATATATACAAAGTAAGAAAAGAAAGGAATAAAGTATTTATAAAAGTAGGTAAAAATAAGTAAAATTCAAGAAATGAAATATTTTTGGTCTTTTTATAATTCTCTAATGTTTTTGTGATTTTTCAAGATTTTTCCTATTTTTTGGTATTTTTAAAGTCAAATATATTGAAAACTGTGAATAAAACAAAAGTCAAAAATTAAAATGAGGATAAAAAAATAGTAAATAGTGACGAAAATTCCTCAAATTAATTTAATATTAATGATAATAAAATATAGAAAATTTGGAAATAGAGATTATATTTTTAGGATTTTTATGAATTTTTATATTTTTATGAATATTATTAGAGTTTTTATATTTTTATGGGTTTTCTTTTCTATTTTTAATGATTTTTTGGACTAAAGTTAAAAGACACTAAAAGACATAAAATATATTTTTGGGGAATTTTTCAAGAAGTTTTTATATTTTTTATGGATTTTATAATGCAAACAGGGCAGAAAATGCTTGTTTTTGAATTTTAATAAATAATAAAATGCAATAAAAATGCAAATTAAAAATATAGCGTGAATGAGCAACAAATTATGAGCTTAACTCTATTTTTGGGATATGCGAAAAGTTGCAGGGACAAAATGCAATATTCCCAGAAACTTTATAACGTAATAAAAATATTGCTTTACTAATGACAAATACCTAGATGCAGAAGGATATCCCTGCAAAACTGCCAAGTCACGTGCGCACAACACGTGACCTGGCAAGGACTAAAAAATAATTATACAAAAATCTGGGGGGCATGGTGCAAATTTTACAAAAGTTTTAAAACGGTCGATGAAAGTTTGTAGATTTACTAATAAATACACAAAATGGTCGGGTGTAATATGCAAAATACCCAGCTAGCGCGATCGGACGGTGGGAGTTCTCCCACTTAACACGTGGCGGGCTCTTGGCGCAAGATGATGGTTTACGAACGGAGGACTAGGATTAGATCCCAGCCCTGGATCTGACGGCTGCACGGCGAATCGAGCGGACTGATACTGGCGTGTCTTCAAGAATTGGCGGCGATCCGACGGCTGCGGAGGGCGATGGAAGAATAGGGATGCTCGCCGGCCAAGGCGAGCTTCCGCCGGCCAATCAGCTCCCCTCCGAAGTTCAGTGAAGTCCCAAAAATGCCGAGCTTCTTCCTGGAGGAGTCCTGAGTCTTCCAAGGGTGCCACGGCAGCCGGAAGGGCACTGAAGCTCACCCACGAAGGCTGAGGAGCAAGCGCGCCCCAGGTGCCTTCGGGTCATCACAAAATCGCCGCAAGCGAGCCGTTTGTGCAACTGCCTGCAGGAAAAAGGATGATGAGGAGCACAGACAAATTGTCGCGCTCCTCCAGATAGAAAAAGAAGGTGGAAGCTGTGGGGTGAGGACTCGTCGGAGCAAACTCCGACGAGGTGATCGGCGGGAAGATTGAGCAGGAAAACACACGAAAGAAAGCGGATATTAAATCCTGCATCTACCAAGAATTAATTAACTAAATAAAAGCAAAGAAAATAGCACCTCCAAGGTCGGATAACCTGAGATTTGGACCTCGACGCCCGGAACCGGAGATGGGAGTTGGAGCGCCGCCTCGGCCCTTGCCTGAGCCCCGCGTGCGTGTTGGAGGAAGGCTGTCACCCTTCCGGTCTGGAGCGTGGCGAACAAGGGTCAAGACTTGGGTAGAAGAGGGTTCAAAGGAGAAAGTGGAACTCGGGGGTGGTTTTGAACATGGCGTGACTGGGCGAGATGAACGAGGTGGCAACGGGCGGATCAGCGATCCAAAGCCCGAAAAAACATTAGGGCGTGTAAGATCATTTGTCGAGGAGCAAAAGTCGTGAAGACCTCATTGCGAATAGGTAAAATGTTGCGCCTCGATAAATCTGCGAAGTAGGGTCGAAAGTCAATTCTGACAGGGCTACATGAGTGGGTCAGAGAGTTGACCCGCTGGTCAACTCTCCAGACCTCCTTGTTGGTCCATGTGGACCAACCAGGAAAAATCCTGGAAAAAAATCTTTGTAAATTCAATAAGGAATAGTAATTGAATTTATTATTTTTGGTTATTAAATAAAAAATGTTTATTATTTTATAAATTATTTTATTATGATATTTATTTATTTTTTGGAGGTATAAAAAATACAAGCTACCTTTTTAGGCTTATATAGGTATATACATCTATATATTTTAATATTTTATGTTTATTTTGTATATTTAACTTTCTTTATTTTGTTTATTATTTTTATATTTATAAAATATTTTTATACACTTAAATATATCTTTATTTTATTTTTCTAAAGTATTTTGTACACTTAATAAAATAAAAGTATTAATTATATAGGTATATGTATTGGTATTATACCTATGTCTTATATACATGTATTTTATTTTTGTATTTTCTTTAGGTTTTATTCTGATTTTAATATACACATATATTATAAATAATATTTACAAAAATTATAAAAATAATAAATAATAAATAAAATGAATATTCTAATCTGTGTAAGTATACAATAGGGTTCCAAAACTCAACTTTCAAACCGTAGCTCCACCAAATGCGAAACCACCTTCAATAAATAGCTTATTGAAAATTATATACAATAAAAGGAGAGTTTGATACGTTTCGAGTTTTTATTAGGGAGATACATGTCTGGGAAGTTGGGATATGGAATTTTATTCAGATTATAACTTTTTATCTGTATATTATTTTTGAGTGAAATCAATTTTCTAATTTTCTTCAGTTAATTATCTACAACTTTTCATGTACAAAGTTTATTTATTTGAGGAATAAAAAGTGGAACCAAAAGTAGTCCCGAAATGAATAAATAATGAATTAAATAAAAGGGATTTTTATTGTATTTTGGCCCTTATCTCCCCCTACTTTATTTGTTGTCGACCTAGTTATCGTGATGCCAAGGTCTCGAGGTTTCGGGTCATAAATTATTTGCAATATTTTATTCTTTTTCTTTTCTTTTCTTTATTCTATAATTTTGGCTTTAAAAACCGCAATTTGCACACTATTTACACACTGATGCATGAATGATAAAATGCATGAATTAACGCTATTTACACGCATTTACTAGGATTTTTAAGGCCAAAATGATAGAATAAAGATGATGAAATGTAGATTCATCATCCCCCTATACTTGCCTTTGCTATTCCCTAGCAAACACTTATGTAATAAGTGCAGAAAAAGAAGAAAGATGGATTGAATACAATTATCAAACTTGTCTTCACACAATCAAAGTTTGGATCTTAAGTCGGACCTTTGGAATTTTAGTGCGGGCGGAACCTTAATGAGAATCGGATTTGAAATCCAACATCCTTCGAGAATCTCAAAACTCTGTTCTACTCTCCTCAATAGCCAGGTCAGAAGTATCTCAACTCATACGCAAACCTTTATGACTATGAATCTGACTCGTACAGTGTAAGTGATGGTTGCTCTCCCCAACTAGAATGACAAAGAGACTGACTTCTCCAGCATGACAACCCAATGATTCCCCAATCCAATAACTCCTTCCTCGAGGAGTGGGGTATTCCCTTCTAAGTTCAAGTAGCAACCAGTTCAAGAGGAGGGGGTGAAGAGAAGAATGGACGATAGCTAGTGTAGCTACCTATCCTAGGATGCAATACCAGTGTAGTCAAGTCATCCAGTTGCAGGCTCACATAATATGACTTTGAAGCTCAAGCTTGCTTATTGACTATACAACATATTCACATAGTTTTGTAGGCATTTATTTTTGTACAGGCATGTCAATTTTTTTTGGAATACTATATACAGCAGCATTTACATAAGGAGTTTTTCCTCTCGAGCCAGTAGACTATCCCTCTTTTGAAGCTTTATTGCAACCCACACTCTCTTGTCTTTAGAATTCCTCATCACTGGACGGGTTGGGGTGCACTTCCCTCACTAGAGGAGGACAAGTATTTCCACTTGTGTGTGTCTCGTACCGGCAAATCCAATCCCCTCACCCCTCCAACTGAGTTGAGCCATGTGAAAGTTGCAGGTGTCCAAGTAAGGTCATTATCAACAAGAGTCGTGCGTGTGCTCTGAAATACTCTACTTAGATAGTCAAGAATCCATTGAACCAAGTCTCGTGATCCTCAAAGAATTAAGTCAACTAGACCTGAAGTACCTCAATTCCAGTTCCTATAAGGTTCCTATTCTTTAGGTAGATTTTAAGGTCCAATCAAGCTCCAATCTCCAGATTTTTTTAGACTTTTTCAACTATCAAACTTAATCCGAAAAATGCTCATGCTATGCAGAATGCAGAAAATATTTTTGTGATGCAATTTTCAAAGATTTTTAACTTTTTATGGATTTTTGGAAAGATGATGCATATGCTTTTTTTTCAAAAAGATTTTTAAAATGTTTTTGGATTTTAGTTTTGCAAATATTTTTAGGATTTTTGAAAAGAAAAGATTTTGGGTAAAAACTAGGTTAAAATATTTATACGGGCATGCATCTTATATTTACAAGAAGTGGATTTTCATAATTTACAAGGGTAAGTGGTCCGTTTTATAGATATATACATAAAGAATTTTGGTGTGATGTATGTATTCCTCAGACTTAATTGAAAAAGGTTTTTCAAACGATTTGAAAACTATAGTCCAAAAAAATTTTACAAAGATTTTACAAACGTGTATTTGCAAAGGTTTTCTAAATATTATAGATAGATTTTTCACATATTTTTTGTAACCATTTTTCAAACCATTCGCAAATCATTTTTCAAACCTTTTATTTCAAACAAAGGAAAAATAAAATTTTCAAATAAAAACATTTTACAAAGGTTGAAAACATGTAACAAAACATTTTCCAAATAGTTTCAAAAGATTTTTCACAAAGATTTTCAAACTATTTTTCAAACATTTTGCAAAAAATATTTTCACCTGATTTATTAATCAGTAAATACAAAAAGAATTTGAGGAATGATAACATCTTTTTATTAAGGTTTTTAATGACTTTTAAGAATTATTAGCCATAATTATTAAGAAAATACGAAAGTATGAGTTATGGCTAAAGTATATAAGTAGTATACACGACCCCCTGTACTTAGCTTGAGATATGTCCTCATAGATCAAAGAGTAAAGAGAAGACATAACTCGTACTGAGTATAGGAAAATCTAAAGAATAAGGAACGAATAAATGAATGAATCAATGAGAAGTTGACCGTCCCCCCTATACTTAGCACCAACTAATCCTAAGTATAGCAGACTTTACACAAAGTAGGGAGGGTCAAGGGTGGAAATGAACAGATCATACTCAGATTGTCTCCTCCTATACTAAGGGTAAGATATCCCTAAGTATAGACAAGAAGAGGAGATAATGGAGAGGATCAAAGAATGGAGAGACTCAAGGTGCACATCCCCCTATACTTAGGACAAAGTACATCCTGAGTATAGAAGACTGTCTACAAGGGGCGACACCTTTTTAATAGATAAAGATAATAGACAATGAAAAGAAGAAAAGAACAAAAGTGATGAAAATGGAAACAAGATCAGAGGATGTACACATCACTCCCCTTATACTTAGGGTAAAAGAATCCCTAAGTATAGGAAACAACAGGAGTGATGACATGGAACAATGAAAGACCACTCGGCTCGTCCACACCCCTATACTTAGGACAAAGTACGTCCTAAGCAAGGCAAACACTAGAATGGGTGGACGAGAAATACACTGGAGAGAGACAGAGATGAACAAAAGAGGATATACAACAGAGGTGGATATACACAAGATCAAGAAGGTAGAAAGAGAACCTTCTTGCGGGACCGCTGAGGAATGGATCTTGTATGGTGCAGGTCGACATCGGGCTCCATAGTAGACAAAAGCCGATCAGGGTCGACAGAGTGTAGATCCTCAGGGGCCTTAGGGTGTGGAGGTATAGACGAGTGAGTGAAAGAAGTGTGGTCAGGTCTGGCCTTGGGAGTCTCATTGATATCAAAGTGGAATGGGACAAACTCATCATCATCGAAAGAAGTGTAATAGGAGTCATCCTACGAGGTGTCATCCAGGTCAAAACTAAAAGGAACGAACTCATCAGTGGAAGCAGTCGAACTCTTTTCGTCCTCTATAATCTCAACTGGATCATCTTCTTCACCAAAAGGCCTGAATACCCGAATAAAAGCAATCAAATCAACTTCAGCCTCTGTCTCAGCTGAATCTAAATGAACAGGAGCAGACTCATCGGTGAAAGAAGTCAAGTCATGTCCGTCCTATCTAGTCTCTACATCTGCCCTTTGCTTAATTGTTTCAATCGTGTAAATCCTGCAGATGTCATCAATGCAACGCCAAGTCCCAAAAGGAAGAACTCCGAGTCCATGCTTTCCGAGTCTTCCTCCACGGGGAGGAATTCTCGGGTCTCAGTGGAATCCAATAAGCAACAAAATTCTATAATGGTCTCATCAAGGTCATGGCCCTCAGGGTCAGCCAAGATAGGTGTTGTCACATCAGGTGCAGGTCTCTGGTCAACTGTGGGTACGGTGATCAACACTTCACTCTCATCAACAGGACGGAAGCGAAATTCTCCTAATCCGTAATCAATAACGACCCTCGTAGAGGTGAGGAATGGTCGTCCCAAGATGATTGGAGAATGCTCCCCAGTGGAGGTCTCCATGGGCAAAACGACAAAGTCAACATGGTATCTTGTGCCCTGAATTGAAATGACGGCGTTTTCAAGGATACCCTTCGACCACTTTATTGATCCATCAGCAAACTGTACGATCATCCTGGTCTTCTTGAGAGGCCCTAAGTGAAGAGACTGTACCAGCGAGAAGGGTATGATGCTAATCGAAGCACTGTCGTCGAGGAGAGTGTGACTACATGTGTGGTCAGAGATAGTGTTGCTAATGAAAGGTGTGGCAGTGTTCCTCTTCCAATGAATGGGATGGTGTGTGATGGCATGGGCAGTGGCCATGGTCAAGATATGATGCTCAGATCTGCTCCTCTGCTTTCTCTTCTTGGGAAGAGGAGCAGATAAATCGGACATGGCCTGCTAAAGTGGGGCACGGATGATCTCATGAATAGTAGCCACCACTTCAGGTTCAGTCAACATATTTTTGAATTTTTGGACCTCCTCCATACAAGGGAGGAAGTCAGAATCATCATCTACATGAGGAATGCCAAGAGCAGTCTCTACAACATCATCCTCGGGGTCAAAGGTGGGACAAGATGTGAAAGGCTGTGTAGTCTGATGGAATGGCAAATGGGCACTCTCCTCACAATCTGAATCAGCCAAAGGTCTCCCGAACTCTTTTTCTGTTTTTAAATTTTTTCCATTTTTTGTATTTTGGGCGATTACAAGCTCTCATGGAAATCCTCGAATGAACCCATATCATCCAATGGCGGAATATCATGGTCTCTCTTATTTGTACTAGTGAGGTGGTTAATCCTCTGTCTCATTTGATCCATCATCTGGGTCAAGTGCTCAAGGGTGGACTCCATGAAAGGTGACTCCAACAGGTCAGTCTCGGTTGGATGTGATGGTTGAAAATACGGAGGAGGAGGTGGGTGTGGGTAGAAGTCTGAGGTCTGATACAGTGGCTGAGGCGGGTAAGTACAAAAATCAGAAAAAGTAGGAGGAGAGTCCTCCTGATAAAAGGGAGGTGAACCGGTCTGAGTGAGTGGGGGATCCGCAAGGTCCGGATAAAATACGCTCCAGGGGTCCATCTCAAAAACAAAAGAAAATGATTCGGAAGAGCATGAAGGTCAAGTCAAGAGAAGGTGAGAAAAAGGCGCAACTGCGCAGGGACGATCTAGAGTGCACACAAGCAAACTTACACAAGACAAACCCTCAATTCACCTACTCAACTCGGTAGAGATCAGAAAAGAGCAGTCTTTTTATCTAGTTTGTTTTAGAGTTAGGTGAGAAGTCAAAATATTGCACAAACACTTAGGGCTGAAATAGGATTTTGGCACTAATCCTTAGTGTGTGCACGAGCAATGTAAAACGAAGACAATGAGGGGATTACTCGCCCCAAGACAATTTTTCTTTTTGATCGATTTTAGGGTCGAGTAATTTTAGTAGTTCCAATTTTATTTGTTGTCACTTTTTTTGGATTTTTAAAAGAAAAATGCACGATCCTATCGAGAAGTTGATTCCTTTAAGCACCTAGGTAGTCAAAATCAGAGGGAGAGTCGGAAAAAGAAATGCAAGCGGCAGTCGATGATGTATGCTCAAGCATAAATGCTCACCTTACCTCCAGCACTCTACATGCAAGGATGCTTAGCAGAATTGAAATCTAATCTATATGCAGATGCAAGCCGATGAAATAACCCTAGTGTGAGAAGCTTCTATTAGCGTGAAACACATTTTCAAAATTTGGCTAAGTCCAAAACGAGACTTTAGGAACAGGCAAATATACTTAGCTGTTTGGACCTAATGCTACGTCAAGCAACTCCTACAGCTAAGGCACAATCACACAAAAGAAAGGAAACAAAATCGGAAAATGAATAGAAAATATGAGAAGAAAACCGACAAAACCACATTGAGCCCCCAAGTGTACAAACACTTGGAAGTTAGGCTCGAGAGTCCAAAGTTCGAGGGTACCTGTATTATTACCATTTAGAGTCTCTCTCTGACTTAAAATACAAAAATAAATACTACAAAAAGTATGCTATAAGGTGATTGTCTTCTCAAGTCCTCCAAGCCTCCTCTGATGCTCGGTCAAAAGCTCTCTCCGCCTTCACGTAGGTGCCCAGGCACCTAGGGTGAAGTGCCTCCCTCGATCCATGGTTCCTCACAGAAAGTCGACAAAGAGGGTGATTAGACAAGTCAAGCAAGTATATCAAATAAAAAGCAAAAAAATAAAACCGCAAAAATAGACAAATGATCACAATCAAGCAAAAAGACGATCTACGTGTTGTTGCTCCCCGGCAACGATGCCATTTGTTGAAGCTGATTTTTCATGGGTCTAAAGTAATCCACACAAGGCAGGATCACAATGTCGCTGAGGCGACCTGCAAGAAATCAGATCTTCGAACAATAATTAACCAACAATAACGATCAAACAATGAAAAGCAATATGTGGAGTTAGAATTTGTTATAACTCTACAATAAGTATGTATAGGTGCAAGAATGTCTAGAGTGTCGAATAGAGGGAGCAGACAGGTAGATTGGGACAAAATGCTCAAAACCGTGAATGTGATGATTTGTCTATAAGTGTGTTATTTTCGTAGGTTTTTAATTTTATATTTTTTATTTAATTTTTAGTTTTATATTTTTTCATTTTGATTTTTAAATTTCTGGTTTTATATTTTCTTTTTATATTCTATATTTTTATATTTCCTTTTTCTTCAAAAAGATAAAATAAAGTATATTTACAAAGTAAGAAAAGGAAAAAGTATTTATAAAAATAGGTAAAAATAAGTAAAATTCAAGACATGAATATTTTTGGTCTTTTTATAATTTTCTAATGTTTTTGTGATTTTTCTAGATTTTTCCTAATTTTTTTGTAAGTTTGAAAGTTAAAAATAATGAAAATAGTGAATAAAACAAAAGTTAGAAATTAAAATGAGGGTAAAAAATAGTAAACAGTGATAAAAATTCCTCAAATTAATTTTAAATTAAAGATAATGAAATATAGAAAATTTTGGAAACAGATATTATATTTTTAAGATTTTTTAATGAATTTTCAATATTTTTATAAAGATTTTTAGAGTTTTTATATTTTTATGGGTTTTCTTTGGTAATTTTCAATGATTTTTAGATTGAAGTTAAAAGACATTAAAAGACACAAAATATATTTTTTGGGAATTTTTCAAGAAGTTTTTGTATTTTTTTCTGGAATTTATAGTGCAAACAGGCTGAAAATGCTTTTTTTCGAATTTTTATAAATATAAAAATGCAATAAAATTTCAAACTAAAAATATAGTATGAATGGGCAACAAAACATGAGCTTAATTGTATTTTTGGGAAATTTTTCGACTTTTATAAATGCATGAAATAAATAGAGGAAACAAAAAGAAATTGCATTCTAGTAGGGGTATTTTTATAATATGCGAAAAGTTGCCGGGTCAAAATGCAATATTCCCAGAAACTTTATAACATAATAAAAATATTTATGGACTAAAGACAAATACCCAAAAGCAGAAGGATATCCTTGCAAAATTACCAAGTCACGTGCGCACAGCACGTGACCTAGCAGGGACTAAAAAGTAATTTTACAAAAATCTCGGCGACACGTTGCAAATTTTACAAAACTTTTAAAACGGCCGATGAAAGTTTGTAGATTGACTAATAAATACACAAATTGGTCAGGTGTAATATGCAAAATACCCAGCTAGCATGATCGGATGGTGGGAGTTCTCCCACTTGACACGTGGCGGGCTCTTGGCGCAAGATGGCGGGTTGCAAACGGAGGGCTGGGATTAGATCCCAGCCCTGGATCTGATGGCTGCACGGCGAATCGATCGGGCGGATGCTGGCGTGTCTTCAAGAACTGGCGGTGATCCGACGGCTGCGGAGGGCGATGGAAGAACAGGGATGCTCGCCGGCCAAGGCGAGCTTCCTTCAGCCTATCCGCTCCCCTCCGACATTCAGTGAAGTCCCAAAATTGCCGAGCTTCTTCCTGGAGGAACCCTGAGTCTTCCAAGGGTGCCAAGACGGCCGGAGGGGCACTGGAGCTCACCAGCGAGGGCGGAGGAGCAGGCGCGCCCCTGGTGCCTCTTGGTCATCACAAAATTGCCCCAGGCAAGCAGTATGCGCAACTGCCTACAGGAAAAACGATGATGAGGAGCGTGGGAAAATTGTCACGTTCCTCCAGATAGCAAAAGAAAGTGGAAGCTGCGGGGAGAGGACTCGCAGAGCAAACTCTGGCAAGGTGATCGGTGGGAAGATCGAGCGGGAAAACACAAGAAAGAAGAGGGATATTAAATCCTACATCTACCAAGAGTGAAATAACTCAATAAAAGAAAAGAAAATAGCACCTCCAAGGTCGGATAACCTGAGATTTGGACCTCGACGGCTGGAGTCGGAGATGGGGGGTGGAGCACCGCCACGGCCTTTGCCTGAGCCCTGCGCGCGTGCTAGATGAAGGTTGTCACCCTTCCGGTCCGCAGCATAACGAACAAGGGTCAAGACTTGGGTAGAAGAGGGTTCAAAGGAGAAAGTGGAACTCGGGGGTGGTTTTGAACATGGTGTGACTGGGCGAGAAGAACGAGGTGGCAACAGGGGGATCAACGATCCAAAGCCTGAAAAAACATTAGGGCGTGTAAGATCATTTGTCAAGGAGCAAAAGATCATTTGTCAAGGAGCAAAAGTCATGAAGAGCTCATTGTGAATATGTGAAAGGTTGCACCTCGATAAATCAGCGAAGTAGGCTCGAAACTCAATTCTGACAGGGCTACTGGAGTGGGTCAGAGAGTTGACCTGCTAGTCAACTCTCCAGATCTCCTGGTTGGTCCACGTGGACCAGCCAGGAAAAATCTTGGAAAAAAATCTTTGTAAATTCAATAAGAAAAAGTAATTGAATTTATTAATTTGTGGTTATTAAAATAATTTGTTTTTATTATTTTATAAATTAATATGTTAAGATTTTTATTTATTTTTTAGAGGTATAAAAATACAAGTTACCTTTTTAGGCTTATATAGGTATATACATCTCTATATTTAAATTTTTTAATTTTATTTTGTATATTTAACTTTATTTATTTTGTTTATTTTTTAATAAATTGGGGTTGGGGAAGCTGCACCGGCGGGTGTAGCTAACTAGCTGCACCCGGCCATTTTTTCATTGGTTTTTTATGTTTTTGAAATGAAACCAAGGGGGATTTAAATCTCCATATATCTCCATGATATCATACCAATTTCAACTAAATTCGACATTTCTATCATCTTCATCAAGGCTATGACATTTTAACGGTTTCAAAATTATTGAAATTGACCATATCTAGATGGGCATGCTAGGAGTGTTTGTTTTGCATGAAATTTGAAACACATATTCTTGTCAATAAACTAGGTAAATCTCCATAAGTTTTTTTTCAAAAAAAAATAAAAAACCAATAAGAAAAATGGTCGGGTGTAGCTAGTTAGCTGCACCCGCCGGTGCATACTCCCTTTTCCCTTATAAATTTATAAAATATTTTTATACACTTAAATATATTTTTATTTTATTTTTCTAAAGTATTTTGTACACTTAATAAAATAAAAGTATTAATTATATAGGTATGTGTATTGGTATTGTACCTATGTCTTATATACATGTATTTTGTTTTTGTATTTTCTTTTGGTTTTATTCTGATTTTAATATACACATATATTATAAATAATATTTACAAAATTATAAAAATATAAAATTATAAAAATAATAAATAATAAATAAAATGAATATTCTAATCTATGTAAGTATACAATAGGGTTCCAAAAACTCAACTTTCAAACCGTAGATCCTCCAAATGCGAAACCACCTTCATTAAATAGCTTATTGAAAATTGTATACAATTAAAGTGAGTTTGATGTGTTTCGAGTTTTTATTAGGGAGATACAGGTCTGGGAAGTTGGGATTCTGTAATTTTATTCAGATCATAACTTTTTATCCTTATATTATTTTTGAGTGAAATCAATTTTGTATTTTTCTTCAGTTAATTAGCTACAACTTTCATGTAAAAGTTTCTTTATTTGAGTTATAAAAAGTGGAACCAAAAATAGGTCCTAAAATGAATAAAGAATGAATTAAATAAAAGGGATTTTTATTGTATTTTGGCCCTTATCTCCCCCTACTTTATTCATCATCGACCTAGTCATCGAGATGCCAAGGTCTCGGGGTTTCGGGTCATAACATATTTGCAATATTTTATTCTTTCTCTTTTCTTTTCTTTATTCTATAATTTTGGCTTTAAAAACCGCAATTTGCACACTATTTACACACTGATGCATGGATGATAAAATGCATGAATTAATGCTATTTACACGCATTTACTAGGGTTTTTAAGGCCAAAATGATAGAATAAAGATGTTGAAACTTTGATTCATCATTTACTAATTGTAATTACAAAGAATTTTAATGCGTGTTTTTGTTTTTGTTAATTATCCATATTATTCAAAATACGCTAGTACGTGTTATGGCTAAAATATATACAAAGTATATATGACCCCCCTATACTTAGCTTGAGTTATGTCTTCATAGATAAAAGAGAAAAGGAAAACATAACTCGTACTGAGTATAGGAAAATCTGTAGCACAATGATCGAATAAAGAATGAGTAGTCGACCAACCCCATATACTTAGGATCAAATAATCCTAAGTATAGCAGACTTCATGCAAAGCATAGTGGGTCAAGGGTGGGAAAGAATGAATGAATGAATAAATCATCTTATCAGCCTATGTCCCTCTATACTTGGGGTAAAATATCCTTAAGTATAGAAAGAATGTCAAGAGTTGAGGAGATAGGCAAGGGGAGTATCTATTGAGCACCCACAAGCACTCATCCCCTTATACTTAGGATGAAGTATATCCTAAGTATAACAATAGTGAATGGGATGAGTGAAGCTTTTGATAGAATAAAAGAATGACAAGCGAAAAGAAGAAAAGAAGAAAATGATGAACTAATCAAAGATGTTTTCGATAGCTTTGTCTGAATTAATTGATTCTATGACTGGAAGTTCTGGCTCACAGACCACCTGAGTGGAGTCAAATGTGGACATGAAGGAATCATGCTTGAGGTAAGGCTTCAAAAGTTGTTTGTTGATGACAAAAGGCTATGTGTGAGCTGACAAACCAGATATGACTATGCTTTAATTGTCATGCACATGCTTCACTATGAACAGCCTGTCCATTTCTGTTCAACTTCTCTAGGAATAGTTTCAACTTTGCATCAAACAATCAAACCTTCTGACCAGGTTTGAAAGTCTTGCGGTAGATGTGCTTGTCATGCCATTTCTTGACCTTCCCCTTGTACATCAGGCTATAATCATATGCATAGCCATGGAATGAGAGAAGTATGTTCAGATCTAGCTTTCTATTCTTTGTGACTTCCTTTGGATCCATTGCACATATTGATGTCCCATAATGATTTATGAATCATCTCGATTGGTAGATGGCAAGGATTGTCGTACACTAGGCAGTAGGAAGACATTCCCAAAGGTGATTTGTACGCAGTCCAATAGGCTCAGAGAACGGAATCAAGTAGTTGAGACCAGTTCTTTCTGTCTAGACATACAAGCTTTTGGAGAATCATCTTGATTTCCCTGTTCGAACATTCTTCCAATCCATTGAACTGTGGGTGGTATGGAAAAGCTACTCGATGTTCTATACAGTATTCCCGAGTCAACTTCTTCACTTCTCTATTGATAAAATGGCTACCCCCATATGATATCAAAATTTTTGGGATCTCGAACCATGCAATGATGTTTTCCTTCAAAAAAACTACAAACAGTACGATTGTCAGTGGTTCAGGTTGGGATAGCCTCCACCCAACGACTCACATAATCGACAGCAAGTAGAATATATTCATAGCCCTGACTGTTGGGAAATGAGCCCATGAAGTCAATGCCCCATGCATCGAATACATCTGAATTTTGAATATACTCTAGAGGCTTTGTGTTATCTATCTTGATTCAGTGCTAAAAAATAAGATGAGGTAATTTTGATTTTATCGTGGGAGACAAGTCACTTCATGATGAATCAAGAAATTGTTCTAGGCCACATCGTCTCAAATCTGGTGTGGAGGTTGACCTAACTAAAGTAGAGGGCATATTTAAATTGAATCCATCTTGCAATCTGAAGTGGTTATGATCTTTTCTAGGTTATGTCGGCTTTTCTCAACGGTTCATTAAGGACTTCAGGAAAATTGATTGACTGTTAACCGAACTTTTGGCAAAGGACAATCAGTTCTTGATTGAGGATGAGTTGTTTTAGATCTTTCATTACTTGAAAAATATGGTAACTTAGGCTCCACTCATCCAGCTCCCTGATTGGTTGACGAGTCCAAAATCGCACGTGTAAATGAGTTGTTTTTATCTTCGTTCGTGAAAACAATAATGTCGTTCGTTGTAGGCGTCGATCGGAAACAGTCAAGAAATAACCACAAATTTTATTCAATTTTAATCAAGTGATTTTATGTTTATTTTACTGGGGCAAGTCCCAAGGTCGATCACAAGGAGACAAAGGAACAACCTAGAGATATGTCTATCTAATTTCCTGTTCGATTTTCAAGGCGGTCTTTTTTTGGAATTTTTAATGCAATAAATGGATGCAAAATGCAAATCCGGCCTATTTTAGGGGCTAAAATGTAAACTTCGATTAAACAATGTCCGAAAAATACGAAACTTGACCGATATGATAATTATGACAAAATTAGTGCACTGTAATTTTTTTGGAATTTTCTGATGCAATATGAATTTTTTATGAATTTTTAAATGCAAAAAAATTGATTTTCAATATTTAATTCTAATAAATATTAAACCTACTTATATTCGATAGATTAAATTATCTAAGATCTATCACTAGGTGATAGATCTCAGAAAAATCCTAAACCTCAAAAATGTGGAGTTTAATGCCTATTAAAAATTAAATAGTGAAATATACAAAATGATTTTTACAGAGCAAACTATGCATGCAAATGCAAAGATTTTTGGGCACAATGTTAAGCACAATAAACTCTACACTATATGATTTTTCGAGGACTTTTAGAGCAACGGTTAATCAAATATAAATTGAAGAGAATAAAATGGGCAAAGTTAGCAATTTTCCACAAAATCTTTATTTATTAATTAACCGTCAATCACAAAAATGGCCACAATATGTCCAGATGTAGAGAATTAAGTGAGAAACATCATGCAATTTGTAGATAAATAAAATATTGTCGAGAAGAGGTTCAAAAACTAAGGGGAAGACAGGGGTATCAATGCAATAAAAAATAAAATAAATAAAAGAGCACAGGGGGATCTAATGTTAATTACCTAAAAATGGGGGGGCGAATATGCAATTGTACCAGGGGGTCACGTGCTGTGCACGTGACCTTCTGGATCTGGATTGAAGCGTAAATAGCGGAACTTTGGGGGGTCTGTCTGCAATTTACCCCGTGGTCACGTGTGGTGCACGTGACCCGGGGGATGACGCACGAATGACGTCCCCCGCCCCACGTGCTACGCACGTGGCGGGGTCTCGGCCCTGGAGGCCGGTGGCGAGTGCGGCGGAGGGAGCCCCTCCTGGCGGAGGTGCTAGGGTGAGTTGTAGGAGGGCCGGGCGGAGGAGCCGACCGAGGTGGAGGCGTTGACGATGGCCGGAGCAGGTGGCTGTGGTCTGAGAGGGCGGCTCTGTCGATGACGGTGTAACACGGAGCCTGGGAACGAGTTGGGGCTCCGATGGCGCGGTGTTGGAGGCAAGGTGTTGACGGAGCGGCGGGGACGAGGTTGCAAAGTCGGAGGTGTGTCCTGGAGGCGGAGGAGCGTCGGCCTTCCTCTGGCCGACACACAGCCAAGAGGGGGCGAAGGGGAGGATCCTGCGCTGGAGTCGATGTTGTGGCGTCGGTGGAGCGCTTGCGGACGGCGGTCGATGAAGCTCGATGCAGGTGGCGGAGTCGCTGGAGTCTGGAGTTGAGGGTCGATGCCCGGCGGCGTTGTTGTCGAAGATAGTCGTTGGAGTTGGCGTGGGCGGCCGATGAAGTCGGTGAAGGCGATGGCGGCGTTGGTGATGAAGATGCTATCGTTGGCGGAGTCAGAAGCAAAGATGAAGATGGTTGGTGGAAGCGTAGCAGTGATGGTTTCGGAACGGAGCAAAGGGTGAGCGGTTGGGTATCCGAGCGATGAGGAGCTCGGAGGTGGAGGGATAGAGAGAGAGAGAGAGATTACCGGGAGAGAAGAAGGCTCGACGGTGGTGCCAGAGCAAGAGCAGCGGCAGAGGCATCGCTGCAGCGAGGAGCGGGGCTTCTCGGATCACACCGGCGATGGAGTAGCTCGCGGGCTGTCACCACCAGAGAAGGAGGACTCAACGAGGGCTCGGCGGATAGGGGGAACGGTGGCGAGGATGGTGTTTAAATAGGGGAGAGGCCGGAGATCTCGGGGCGATGGTTTTGTGGGAGCGGCGGTTGCGGAGGGCCGGCGAGGAGGCGGTCATTGCGAGGTCCTCAGTACAAGGACGGGGCGGCGGAGGTTTCGGAGGCGGCTGTTGGGGAAGGCGATGGTCCACGGCCGTTCGATCAGCCGAGATCGAACGGCCCCGTGTTGGCCAAGTGGCTGGGGGTGAGAGGGAGCGGCACGTGCGGAGCACGTGACTGGGGGTACGTGCGTCGCACGTGCAGGCGGTTTTAATAATATTTTTTAAGTGAGATTAAGAAGGCCAAAAATTAATGACACGTGGCGGCCGCTGGGTCTGCCACGTGTCAACACCAAAAAAACGAAAAATAAAAGATTTGTAAAATCAAAAAGAAATAACAAATGACCTCGAATCAAAAAAGTTTCTTCACAAAAAAATGCTCGTCTCGAAGAGATCTACAACTTTCATGAAGACATCAAAGTCAAAATCGGTCAAATGTAAAAAGTGAATTTTTGGGGTATCCTATATACATAGAACACCTTGATTTTTGGGTTTTCTAATTTTTTGTCATTTTTAAACAAGATAATAAACCAGAAGTCAGATTTTATTTCTTTTATTTTTATATCTATTGTTATAACCGCCTTCTACATTAATCTATTTCACTTTTTGTGCGAGGAACCGCCTGATGGACACTTTGATTTTCTTTTGGAGGAGGCTACACCAAAGGAGGAGCAGAGGAGCGAGAGAGTAGTTATAGTTGATAGATAGATTATTTATTTTCGCAAACTTCCATTTATTGTAATATTTAGACTCTGAGACATTGTTGGACACTTAGACTGTTCGGGGTCTGTTTCGCCAAGTAATGGTGTACTCGGGGGACCTTACCGTAGTTTTCCGTAGTTTTTCCAAATTTTTTTGCTTTTCTTTTCTATTTGATTCCTGAGGTTTTAGCCCTTAGATTTAGGACTTCTATCTGAGTGTGTCGTAATTAGCTAAGGTCCCAAAACTTAATTGCTTATCCGTACTTATAGAACGTAATTAGACTTGGCTAAAATAAATCTAAAAAGGTTAACTTATTGGGATTAGAGACCACATGCTGATAGAGAGGTCGTATACAGCACTGGCAGGACCCATTGTGGTGGGCACTGATCGGCATCGAAGACTGGACTCCGGTCTCTCTTCCTGATAGTTAGTTACTTGTTCTTCACATGATAGAAGTTGCTCTTCTAAGGACGATTTCCTCATGCATCATATAAGTAGTTTACTTCTTGTCTTTTATTTTATGCACAGATCACCCTGCATGTAGAGTGTTGGAGAAAGGAACACATCTCTATATCTACATGCATCATTGTGTTTGATCGCATATCGGCTTTTCTGACTTCCTCTCCCTGTTTTATTGGACTCAAAATAACCAAGGAAATCAGAAAATTCGTTAGGCTTTGCTTTTATTTCAGAAAAAAATACATAAAAAGTGACAACCAAATAAAATTGGGACTGCTAATGCAAACTTTACCTAAAATCAATTTCACTTTAAATTCTTTGTTTTGGGGAGTGTCACCCCCTCCTTGTTTGATTTACCCGCAGTGAGAGAGTGACCAACACACTGGGATAGAGCCACACTCGATTTCTCTTCAGACTACTAGTCTTGTGATTAGTTCTTCTCCAGTAAGGATTTCACCGGGTAGCTGGTAATCAGTTCGGGACTTCCTTAGAAGATCAGGCAGAACGAGTAGCTGATAAATGGTTCGCACCCATACTGGCTGGGAAAAACTAGTTGCGAGATTTGGGACAGTCTTCTGGGAGTATTGCGTTCCCAATAGCTCGCTTAATCCCTCTGATAGATTGATTTGTTCCCTTAATAAAATTTGACAAGATTAACGATCGATCTTTCACGGTCATCAGGTCGTGTCGCGTAGGTGAACTTGGGGTTTGATTTCTCATCTTGCTTGCATCCTAGATCAATCTTCATAAATCCTCGCATCACGATGATGGGAAGGAGGTCCCTTAGGCTGCATTTGACAGCACTGCTTTCTAGCACTCCTCTTCATTCATTTAGGGAGGCTTCGGAGAGCTTAGACCCGCTCTCTAAACCCGAGTTCGCTACCACCATGTTCCCCCTCAACCACCCTTCTTCTTCACCTGATGTTCTAAAGCAGAGGCCGACACGATTATTCGTACATTTGGCAGCACCTGAGTTGGGGTCTTTTGCCTTTGCAGAGACCAGAGAGATGGACAGTATTGAGAACAGGATTGATGAGTAGCCACAGACTTCATCATATGTATTAGACCAGGTAGCCATCAACACCACAATGCTTGCTGCCCTGGAGATCATGTAGCGTTAGGTTTGGGACCAGGGAGTTTTCATGGCCGAGGTGAGGAGAGAGCTCACGCATTGCAAGCCGGTAGAGCAGAGCCGCAGAGACTAGTCGGTTGAGAAATACCAGGAGCTGGAGGAGGAGACGGATTCCAAGATGACCAGTAGGAGCCAGCCAGATCAGTACGAATGATGAGGCAATTGCACAACACTAGTGCAACCCTCACCCATTGATGGAACCAGTTGCTAGAGATCCTAGGCAACTTCGAGCTTCGCTCCCAGATGATTCAGTTACTACCCAAATTTCGAGGGCTAGCCACCGTGGAGCCACACCTCCATCTGCATGAGTTCGAGATGATTTCCAGCACTGTCCATGACATATATGTGGATGAGGACACTATCAAGATGATTGCCTTCCCATTTTCCCTAGTTGACAGAGCCGCCTATTGACTGAAGCATTTGGGGAGGTACGTCACCACATGGGAGCAGCTCTGGATCGAGTACTTGAACAAGTATTATACACTCGGTCGGACCAGTGCAGTGTGAGCAATGCTCAGCAATGTCACCATGATCCCAAACGAGTCGTTCCATGCGGCTTGGGATCGATTTAGAGAGCGCATTGACCGGTGTCCACATCATGAGATATCTATGCCCAACCTTGTTCTGATCTTTTTTTGTGGGCTGACATCGGAGCTGCAGGGGCTAGTGAATGCCTCTTGTGGAGGGTCCTACTTTGCCATGGACGAGGACCAGGTCTGGGCCATCTATGAGGAGATGGTAGAAAACTATACGATGATGTCCCAGACCCATGTCTACACTCAGGGGAAGCTTCCACCACAGGCGACTTCATTTCAGAGGATTGCACACGTCGATGCTGGTCCATCCATTTCCTCATCAACAGTAGCCCTAGTCTTGTCTTCAGCTGCAGATATGGGCATCATTAGCCAAAAGTTAGACCGGATCGAGATTATCGAGAAGAAGCATAGCCAAGGAATGGACAAGCTCAACAAGCTTGATGAGCTTGCCCAGGCCTTGAGTGACCTAAAGGCCCAGATCATGTGTCTCTAGGAGGGACAGATGGCTTCTCAACATCGTCTCAGGTCACGGGCCGATCCAGGGAGCAGCTCCACCCAGCCATCTGCCTCATATCACCATGTCCACCATGTTCAGGCAGAGTCGGTTCAGTAGCTCCAGTACTACCAGCAGCCACCGCCATCTCCAGACACTCAGATGGTGGTCTACTAGTCGGATCAGCCATGGGAAACCCTTCCCCCTCTACACCTTGAGTAGGAGTCATTGATAAAAGTCAACAGGATCTGGTACTCCCGGCACCAACCTTAGCTCGAGATTCGTCGTGACCATCCCGGCTTTCGATGGTCCACTAGAGGCACCTCTTCCCAGCAGCAGCCTCCATCTTAGGCCAGGCAGAGCAGCCAGCAGTAGTAGCCCCAGTACTCCCACCAGCAGCAGCAGCATGGTCCTCGTCCCCACTATCAGGGACAACAGTGGAGGCAGTAGCCTCAATAGTATTCCCAGCCTCCTCACTACCGGCAACAGCAGCAGACTAAGACTCATTTACAGCAAGGCAACCCGTCCGGTTCTCATGCACTCGTCTATAAGAACCCAGCCCTTGATGGCCTCGCCTGCTTGATCTCTCATCAGTAGGCATCCTTCTGACGAGATATGGACAAGTTCCGACAGGAAATGAGGGATATAATCAAAGGCAAGGCTGCCATACTAGCTTAGATTGAACCCAACCCAAACAATCTAAAGAGGAAATCTGAGCAGGTACAGTTTACAGAGGCTACCACTCCTAGTATATATTGGATGATGATTCTTCTCCTATATTTGATGTTGATTTTGTGACACTTAGGAGTGGTAGGATGCCAGCCGGTGATGCCTCGTCTGAGAGACGAACCGACGCAGACTCTAGAGCACCAAACGAGGTTGGAAGCGATGTTGATGTTGCTTGTGATGATGATTATCATGGTGGTGGTGCTAATGCCACCAAGGATGTTGATCCAGCCAACGGTACTGAGGCCGTCGTGATTTAAGTTGACGGTGTTGCTGATGCCACCATTACCCCAGATGCTAGGCTTGAGAGTGGTGTTGATGCCGCTAGTTCAGATGTTGTAGGTGGTGCTGATGCCATCAATTTTCCTTCTGTTGTGCTATCTTGTTTTGTACCTGAGGACACTCATAAAAAATCACAAAAAAATGGAAAAACAAAAAAGAATAAAAATATGAATAAAGGAAAGGTTTCTGTATCTCTTGTGAGTCCATCTGTGTTGCATGATGATCTTGGTATGGATTCTAGTCTGTTACATGCTCAAGAGCCTATTCCTCACCCTCATCTCTCTAGAGAGGGTCCATCCCTCCTGCTCCCTCAATCACTCCGCTTAGGAAAGGGGTCCTAAAAAGAAAATCTCAAAAAGAAACATCAGCTAGATTTCAGCGGGCAGATGATTGTTAGATTCTAGATATAGATGACTCTACAGGAGGCACTAGAGCACATCCCTCTCTTCCAGAAGAACTCGAGAGAGAAGACAACAGTCCGCAGGAAGAAGAGGAAGCACAATGTAGAGATCCATGTGCTTACTCGTGCCACATGCTTCACTATTCAAAACCGGTTGCCAGCCAAGAAACCTGATGTAGGAGCTCCATATGTCAGATGCCACATTCATGAGCAGTAGTTCGATCATACTCTATTAGACAACAGCTCTTAGATTAACCTCCTCCTGGCTGCCTTACTCGACCGATTCTAGTTCGGCCATCTTAGACAGAGCAGGACAGTCCTTCAGTTTGTTGATAGATATGTCAAGAGGACGAAGAGGTTTCTTAAGGACGTTGTCATCACAATTCAGGGGCTGAAATTCCCTGTGGACTTTGTTGTACTGGACATGGAGATCCCTGAGTTTGTGATCGATACCCCCATCATCCTAGGACGTCCTTTCTTGGCCACAGCTAAGGCAATGTCCGATCAGGATAACGGGAATGTATACTTTCACGTTGAGGGTGAAATTATACAAATAGAGACGATCGAGGAGACCAGAGATAGAGATTCAGCTTGCTTGAAGCAGATGATTGACTCAGAGAAGATGACAGATGCAGAGCGAGATGTCCACCATGAGTGCGACTTTGTGATTACAGATGCTGAGGTAGTTTGGGCATACCCAGTAGCACGAGCTCTCATCACCACTTCTGACACTACAGAGTTTCAGACGACAGTTGAGGAGAGTTCAGAGAGCGCACTCATGGCACAGGACACCTTAGAGGCTGATGATCGTGACCTGGATAGTGAGGCAGATTTTATTTCCTGTGATTCTGATTCAGATCCCTCGGACACAGACATTGATTAGCAGGAATTCGATGATTATTTATCATGTCTTGTGTCCACAGAGCCGACAGCTAGGGTGGAGAGTGAGCTAGGACAGTTGACAAATATACTAGGTGGGGCGTCTTCATTAGATTCACACATTCAGTGAGAGTTCTCCAATGTAGATCTGGTAGCCTTCACTCAGATATTTCAGAAGCCAGTTTTGCCAGCTCCCACTTATCCAAAACTGAAGACCTTACTGTAGATTATGAAGTACATATTCCTTACGGATGAGCCAGATATGTTCCCAATCATTATCTCAACAGATTTGACTGAAGACCAAGAATCTCGTTTGATGGAGGTTCTTGAAAAAAACCGCAAGGCGATTAGATGGAGTGTAGCTGATCTCCAGGGGATAAGTTCGGCCATGTGCTCCCACCACATCTATCTCAAAGAGGATGCCAAGACATCGCATGAGTTCCAGCGACGGCTGAACCCGAACCTTCGAGATGTGTTCATGAATAAAATATTGAAGTGGTGGAGCACCGATTTTATCTACCTCATCTCCTACTCCAATTAGGTCAGTCCATTGCATGTGGTACCCAAGAAGACGAGTATCACTACAATTTTGAGCGAGTCTGGAGAGGAGATAGCTAACCGAGTTCTTGGAGGGTCTGTGTGGACTACAGATAAACAAATCAGGCCACCAAGAAGGATCATTTCACGCTGCCATTTATTGATCGGATCATTAAGAGGCTAGCTAGGAAGAGTCAATACTACTTCGTTGATGGGTACTCGGGGTACAATCAGGTGTCCATTGTGCCCGAAGACCAGGAGAAAACAACATTCACATGTTTGTTTGGGACATATGCTTTACACGGTTTCCCTTTGGTTTATGTAATGCCCCGACTACACTCCAAAGGTGCATGCTTTCCATCATTTTGGACATGGTGGGTGACTGTTTGGAGGTCATCATGGATGACTTTTCGGTTTATGGAGATGGGTTCGATGCTTGTCTTGATTGCCTAGACTGTGTACTTCAGCGTTGCATAGAGGTCAACCTTGTATTATCTTGGGAGAAGAGTCATTTTATGATGACTCAGGGGACATTCCATATCATCTCCAACAGGGGCATGGAGGTCGATCCGGCCAAGGTGGATATCATCAAGAAACTCAATCCACCATCCAATTTGCGTAAGTTGCAGTCTTTTCAGGGGAATGTCAATTTCTACCGATGGTTCATTCAGGACTTCAGTCGTATTACCCAACCGCTCACTTATTTGCTGACGAAAGATACCAAGTTCATTGTAGATGATAAATGTCTGGCATCATTTGAAACTCTCAAGGGACTAGTTGTTCAGGATCATGTCCTTCAGCCACTTGATTATTCTCCCCCATTCGAGATCATGATGGATGCTTCTGATTTTGCCATAGGGGTTATGCTAGGACAAAGGAGGGATAGATTGCCTTTTGCCATTCACTACGCTAGCCGGACTTTGGATGTCGCTCAGCAGAACTACACCATCACTGAGAAGGAGATGCTAGTCGTAGTATTTGCTTTGGATAAATTCAGATCTTACATTCTTGGATCTTGAGTGACCTATACACAGATCACACCGCCATCTGATACCGCATGGCTAAGAAGGATGCCAAAGCCAGATTGACCAGATGGATTCCTCTACTCCAAGAGTTTGACATAAAGATTAAGGATAAACCTAGAGTCAAGAATGTGGTGGCAGATCACATCTCCTGCTTAGAGAACCTTGAGGATTCTGATCAGATCGCACCTATTACAGAGACCTTCCCAGACGAGGTGATTCTTTCTATCACCTCGCTTCCATGGTACGCTGACATTGTCAACTATCTTGTTGCCAAGAAAATTCGACAAGGTTGGCCCAGGCAGCAACTTTAGACCTTCCTTGTGAAGGCCAAGTCATACCATCAAGAGGATCCCACCCTTTATCATGAAGGGGGATAGTGTTTGGCGCCGATGCATTCCTCAGGAAGAGCACCACATCGTTCCTCACTTATTTACACAAGCTTGAGGCAGGAGGACATCATTCTAGGATATATACAACACAGAAAGTTCTCCAATCTGACCTTTGGTGGTCTACCCTCTTGAAGGATTCAGATGAATTCATGAAAAGGTGCACTGATTGTCAGACGATGGGCACTTTTGGACAATGTAATATGATGCTAATGCAGCCCATTCACTTTGTGAGGTTTTTAACGCATGGGGCATCGATTTCAAGGGTCCATTCCCTAAGAGTCAAGGGTTTGAGTACATTCTGCTTGTTGTATATTATGTGAGTCGTTGGATTGAGGCCATCCCCGCCTGTGCCACAGATGCTAAGACCGTGTGTAGATTCTTGAGGAAAAATGTCATTTCATGGTTCGGGGTACCTAGAGTTTTGATATTTGATGTGGGGACTCACTTTATCAATGACAAGGTAAGGGCCCTTGCTAATGAGCTCAGCATTGACCATCGAGTTTCCACTCCATATCATCCTCAGACCAATGGTCTTGCTAAAGTATCGAACAGGGAGATCAAGATTATATTGCAGAAGGTTGTCTGCCCAGACTGAAAGGATTGGTCATAGCTTTTGGAGTTGGTCATGTGGGCCTATAAGACTTCCTTCTAGACACCTTTGGGCACATCTCCTTTCATCTCGTTTATGTCAAGCCATGCCACTTACCTGTGGAAATCAAGCACAAGTCACTTTGGGCAATCATAGAGTTATTATTGGATCCTAAGAGTGTAGGAGACCAAAGGAAAGTAGAGTTGGCAGCCCTGGAGGTGTGGAGAGATACAACCTTTTCTAGTAGCCTACAATATAAGGATAGAGTGAAGATATGGCATGATTCTCATATCAGCCATAAACAGTTTGAGCCGAACAAGAGAGTATGGCTATTTGATGCTAGGTTGAGATTATTTCCAGGGAAATTACAAAGAAAATGGAAGGGACCTTACTTGGTCAGAAAGGTGCACGACAATGGAAGCATCAACATATCTGAGTTGTCATTTGATTCCACCTTTCGAGTTAACAGTCAACACCTGAAGCCTTATCTTGATCATGATCCACTGACCATTGATGTTGCCCCTATTCATTTTGCATGACATTTGGTCTTTGAATTACATCATTTGCATCTCATGCATGATTTTTACCTTTTCCTTTGTGGATGTATAAATCCAGATTGTCCATATCATTCACTCTTTTTGTCTGACATCCCGTCTACATCTTTTGATTATGCTATATTTAGGGTGTGCTTTACCCTAAGTATGGGGGGTATCAGACCTGTGTTATCCATTTGATTTCCATTACCTCTGTTTTGATGCCTATACGTAGGGATATTTTACCCTAAGTATAGGGACATAGTACTTGTACATTCTACTCCTCGGTTTTTCCCTTGTGTACAGACTTCTATACTTGGGATTATTTTATACTAAGTATAGGGGGATCACCGACTTTGATTCATTCATTCTTTCATTCGTCATTGTAGTATAGCATTCTTTTCACTTCCCAATACTCAACATGAGTTATGTCTTCATTTCATCACTCTTTGATCACTCTGAGGACATCTTTCGAGCTAAGTATAGGGGGTGTCATATATTGTATATATACTTTAGACATAACTCGTACTTTGTGTGAGTATGCTAATAAAACAAAATGGCTAAAATTCACTAAACTAAATGGCTAAATTTTTCTTATACATAAAGGTTTGTAAAAACCTTTTGTAAAAAATACTTTTGTACATACTTTTGTAAAAATTAATTTGATTGTAAAGTTTTTGTAAATATTTTTGTATCAAATTACGTATATAGTAAAAAATTTGTGAAAATTTGTTTGGAAAAATAAATGCTTTCAAAAATTTGTTTGTAAAAATATTTTGTAAAGTTTTTCCTTCTTTCTTGCATACAATAATTTCCATAAAAATTTGCATATTTTGAAAAATTTTCAAAAAGAGTTTTGTAAATATTTGCATGTACATTCTTCTGAATCGCAGTTGACATTTAAACTAGTTTAGAATTAAATTGAAAAATTGAGCTTGGTTAAGACCCTAATTCACTTAACTTTAGAGAAACCTTATAGGATTTGGGGTTAAGACTTTTCAGGTCCATAGAGACTTAATTCTTTGAGTCCACTGGGATATGTTCACATGTCAACTTGATGAGCCTAAGTAGAACACTTAACAATGCACGTATGATTGTCAGAGATAATAGCTTGACTAGGACATACACCTGACAGGTAGCTCAACACAGATGAGGTGGTGAGGAGGCAGAATTCATTAGCTTGGGGTAGCATACGAGGGTAGTACATCTAGCGAAACCTCTCGTCTTCCTCTAGGGAGGGATGTGTATATCAACCTGGTCTAATGGCTTTGAGGTCTAAAGACATGAGCCTGTGGGTTGCAATAATGCTTTAAAAGAGGCATAGTCTACTGGCTCAAGAGGAAAAACTCCTTATGTACATGATGCACCATGTAAATATGTTGTATATATGCACATCAAAAAATGTGCAAAAATATGAAAAACTCCAAAAATGGGGACATGTCTGATTGAAAATAAAATGCTTGTCGGAGTGTGTCTAGTGAATAAGCAAAGCTTATGCATTCCACCTTCTCATGTCATGGAAGCTTGCAGCTGGAGACTTAGCTACACTTGTTAAGCTCCAATGGATACGTGGCTACACTGGTCATGGTCCATTCTCTTCTTTCCCCTCTTCTTGAGCTGGTTGAACTTGAACTTAGAAGGGAATACCTCGCTCCTCAAGGAAAAGAGCAGTTAGACTGGTGGGATTAGAGTTACCTTGTTGAGGGAGGCTATTTCTTTGCCATTTCTGAGGTGGGGAGCTACACATCACTTACACATTACAAGGAAAGATGCATAGTCATTAGAGTTTTGTATGTAGACTTGTTCTGACCTGGTTATTAGGGAGTCTTGACTATAGAACTATGGAACTTAGAGGTTGTTGAATCTTAAACTTATTTCCCAATAAGGTTCCACCAAATTAATAATCCAAAGGTCTGACTGAGCTCCATACTTCAATTTAATGAAGATAAGTTTAATAACCAACCATGATTCCTCCTTTTTTCTTTTCTTTTTTACTTCTTTTTCAAATAAGTGTTTGCTAAGGGACTAGCAAAGGTAAAGTATAGGGGGTGAGGAATCTATTTTTCTCACTTTTTATTCTTTTATTTTAGCTCTTTCTTGTGGCAAAAACATCTGTAAATACATGTAAATACAATAACTTAATACTTTGCATGCCTTTATTAATAATGCATAATTAACACCTATTTCTCAAAAAAAAAATAAAGAGAAAAGAAAAAGAAGCATGTATTTAGAATAATTACATTGTGACCTAAAATCCCAAGAGAAGGTCAAATTGTGACATGATCGCAAAAGAAAATAAGTATAGAGAGAAACAGGTTCACTTTGTATTGTATATACCCTATACTTGTACAAATTATATATTTATTTATTTTTTTCCGGAATAAAAATATTTCATTCATTTACACTCTTATATATAGTCCTATAAATAATATAAAAATAAAATAAAATAAAATTCAACAGTTCCTTGTACAAAAGACACTTATATATAGTACATTAAACTATTTATTGAACACCTTTAAATAATTTGTAAAAATCAAATAAAAATCATTTGGTATTCCTTAAATTAATATGTAAATAAATAAAATATAAAATAATAAGAATTTTTGTAAAAATAATAAAAGAAAAATACTTGTACATAATACATAGGGATACTATAGCTGTATATAATACATTATACTGTATATACCTTATTTTGTTTTTCATAAAAATCACAGAAATATAGTTTACAAAATAATAAACATTTTTTATTTTATTCATTTTTTATTTTGAAATCATTTATTATTTTATTTATAATTCTTTTTATGTACCTCCATGTTTTGTCCTTTAGATTATTTTGTCTGCTTCCTAGATTGCTTCTGATTGGTCCACCTCAGCTTCGTTGACCGAGGTCAACTGGTCCCCTCCGTCACCTTTTCTCACTGGATCGGGTTTGCTCCATTATTCACTAACTTTTCTGACCTGATCCGATCGAGTCCTTCTTCGATTAAAAGCCCCGAATAGAGGGTGTGGATTCCTAATCCACGTCCGGTCATAATCTTCAAGATCTGTACCTCGGTTCGCGTGTTTTCATTCGATTCTTCTCGAACCTAGGAGTCTATAAAACCGCCTGCACCCTCCTCCTTTTGGGGTATCTCCGGCTGCTCCACCATCTTGTTAAGCCCAACCTCCCTTTTTCAGAGTGACAGTCGAGAGAGGGTGCAGTTGTGGGTTGTATTCGGAGCAGAGTCCCTCAAGTATGCTGACACTTTTGTCCAGCTCCGCTGCAAGGAGTCCCTAGCCTCTGGTCACGTCGCCCATCGAGGCCACCACCTCAGAGGACTTTGCTCTCTAGCCCAGGCATCAGCATCCACCTATAGGTAATATATATAACTCCATTCCGTTCGCGTCCTGCTCATTATTCTAGTTCATATTTCGCATCGATCTTTGCATTGTTCCCATTTCATGACTTCGCTCCGCTCCTCACACACTCCACATGACTTACGTTCGCTTCTACATCCAGCTCCGTGTTTTTTCCCTCGATCCAAACATTGGGTTGGAATCGAACCTCATGTCGAATCCATCACCCTTCGATGTCCTGACCCATCCACCTCCCTAATTCATGTTTATTCCATGCCATAAACCTTCGTCATAGCTTTACCTCCAAGCAAGCGTTTACTCTTGCAGAACTAGCGCTCAAAGACCTCCGGTTAGGAGGGTATTTCATACTTGTAACTCTACCTGCATGCTCCAGTACATCGCAACCATCTAGGACCTCATCCTTGATCCTGGACCCTTTTGAGCATCTCCACCGCTGCAGACTGCCATCAGCTACCTTTTGCCCATCAGTGCAGGCCAGGGAACATCGGACCAGCATGCATTTGCCGATCGAAACTCGTTGGAGGCAAGCTCTTTGTCGATTTGTTTAGACGATGCCCCATTCGTTGGATCTGGTCGCCTCCCAGGTCTAATCTCCGCCATCCACAATCGAGGCATCCAGATTGTTGGATCTATCTTAAAGCTGCACCATAACCGTCCATCATCGAAGGGTATCCCCAGATCCTGACCGCCCGTCGTAAGTAGAGAACCCCCAACCGTTGATTAGCGTGCGATGAAGGGGTAATTTGCACCTTTAGATCCAACTTTTTGAGCTTTATGCTTTAGTCCAATAAATGTATGTAGTAACACAGATAGTTTTAGCTAATTTGCAGTAAGACCCTTGTAGTTTTACTTCACTTGCACATTAGTCCAATTAAGCTGATATCGCATGATTTCTCATGCGTAGTTTGGTATATTTGCATGATTGACCTCGTACTTTAAATTGGTTATTGAAATAGAAATAGTTTGAGATATTTGCACTCATGCCCCTGTGAACACTAAACACGTGTGAAGCATGCTTTTTGTGGACTAATTGCATACTGGGCCCCTATGCTTTTATTGAATGTTGTCATTTGGCCCCTAGAAATTGCTTTCTTCACATAAAGGTCCCTGCAAACTATTTTTACTATTTGTGTTTTATTTGGACTTAATAAATATTAAATTAATTCCAAAAATTGCTTAAATATTACAATTAGCTCATGTTAGTATGTAGTTTTTATTATAATTTTTGTGAGTCAATTCGCTTGCATTTTATATTTTTGAAAATTCAAAAACCACCAAAAAGAGCCATGTTTGACTTATAAAAATTCAAAAAATCCTCTAAAAACACCCCAAAAATTCCAATGTTTGTCTTTTCTTTTATTTTTATTTTTAGCAATAATTTTGCTTAAAAAATCTTTATAAAAACCTTAAAAATCACAAAACAACCAAAAACTTATAAAAATCATAGCAAATCAAAGAAAAATCTAAAAATTGTATTTTCGATTCTAGTTTGTAGGTTTTCATTTCTATTTTATCATAAATTTGTCATTCAGGGACTTGGGGTACTTTAAATATTTTTAATTTGCAATTTGGTCTTGGCTATGCATTGTTTTGTATTTTGAGCACTCTTTGATTTTTTTTATAAAATAACAAAAACATCTGAAAAATCTAGAAAAATTATCAAAAACACATCAAAACCCATAAACCCCAAAAATCATTTTACTTTAATTTTATAAGTTTTTTTGACCATTTTGAAAATTCCAAAAAGAGTGTTGTGTGTGTTTTTTTATATTTTGTACTTGTTTATGTTTTATTGAAAATTAATAATTTAAAAATTAAAAACCGATAAAAATATCTTATTTTTGAAATTTGACTACTTGGTTTTTCAATCGTGCTCCTTGTGTTCGACCGTGGTCTCTATACCAAGTAAATAAAAAAGCAAACCACTTACATTTCATTGTTTGATTTCTATTAGCGGTTATTTTCTTGTGATCGAATTGGTTGATTAAGGACAACGACCTTTGCTTAAATAATCCACCTTAACTGACCTAAAAATCGCATCATCACGCATCTCTTATACCTACGATGAAGTAGGGAGCGGAGTGGTCGGAGAACCACCGTGGATCATCGCCTTGTCCTTGCCTTGCCACCTCCGAGCACGATGAGGCTCTCAGCTATCACCTGGACCTCAACACACACGCAAGTCCACAAGACAATGCTCAAAGGGGGATCAAGAAATATAGGAGAAGTAGTGTTTCTTATTTATAAACAAGGTGGTCGAAGCTTATTGATCATGGACATGTGATTAAATCGAGGAGAGTTGATTAGATATTTTGCTAAGGTGTGAATCAAGGGTGTTTAGTCTCCGTGAATCGTGCATCATGCCTTGTTAAAACAACATGAACGTCAGTGGACAAATAGGTGAAATCCATGAGTCTAACATTCTAGAGACTCGAGGAAGAGAGAGGAGGGTGTTCACCTGGGTCAACAGTCCTAGCCCTCTGATTGGTCCACCTCGGCCGTTATAGGACAAAAAGTATGGATTTATTCGAAAATAATTAATTAAATTTAGTAGAAGATTTTATTACTTTTTTGCTATAAAATAAAAAATGTTTATTATTTTATGTAGTATTTTAATATGATTTTTATTTATTTTTGGGGTTTATTTATTATGAGATAATTTTTAAGGGTATATTTATAGGTATATTTATCTATGTTTTGTATATTTTATTTTTATTTTGTATTTTTTATTTTATTATTTTATTTCCTTATTTTATATATTTATAACTTATTTTTATGTACTTAGATTTTTATTGTATTTTTCTGGTATTATTTGTATACTTAAATAAATAGGGGTATATATTTTATAGATGTAAGTACTGTATATTCATCTATGTATTTATGTATAGTATTTTATTTTTATGTTTTATTTATATTTTTATTCTATTCTGAATATGTGCATATACTATAAATATTATTTACAAAATTATAAATATATAAAATTATAAAAATAATAAAGAATAAATAAAATAAATATTTTATTCATGTATATCGTACAATTGGGGTCCAAAACCTAACTTTCACACCTTAACACCAAAAATATGAAACCACCTTCATTAAATAGATTATTAAAATAATTATACAATTAAAGGTGATTTTATAATTTTGAATTTTATTTGAGAGATATGGATCTGGAAAATTGGGATTTTATATTTTTTATTTTACATATAAAAAGTATAATGTATCATGTTTTTGTACAAACACAGTTTTGTATTTTTTTCATGTATAAAGTTTATTAATTTGATGAAAAAATAATAAAGAATAAAATAGGTCCTAAAAAATGCTTTATTGATGAGTAAAAGAATATGGTTTTTATTATGTATTTTGCCAATATATCGCCCTAATTTATTCCTTGTCGACCGAATCAATTCCTGACTTGGTCTCAGCATTTAAGGTCATAAAATACCTTTGACATTTTATTCTTTTTTTCTTTTCTTTCCTTTATTCTATAATTTTGGCATTAAAAATAGTATTTTATATACATTAATTATAATAAATAATGAATGTAAATTTGTACAAAATAATGTTATATACATGCATTAGCTAGGGTTTTTAAGGCCAAAATGATAGAATAAAGGTGATGAAATGGAGATTCAGCATTGACTAGGGTCAACTCTGACCACGCCCCCATTGGTCCACGTGTGATAGAAAAAGAAAAAAACAGAATGGAAATTATTTATTAATTTTAAAAAATAATAAATTTTTAAAAAAATAGAGTAAAATATAGAAAACATGTATTATAAAATGTAGTATTTTATTATGAATTTATTTATTTTTACAAGTTAATTTATTAGGGGTTTGTTTTTACAAGTTTATTTATATGTATAATTACCTATATAGTGTGTATTTTATTTTTATTTTCTATTTTGGATTTTTATCATTTTATATACTTAATTTTTATATTTATAACTTTTATAAATACACATAAATATACTTTTATCATATTTTTATGATATAGTATATACACAATTAAATATGTATAGTTATTTTGCATGTATAGGTTTATATAATTCATCTATGTATTCTTATGTATGTATATATTTTAGAGTATTTTAATTATTTTATTTTATTCTAATTATGTATATAAGTTATGAATACTATTTAAAATTACAAAAATATAAAATAATGAAAATATAAATAATAAATAAAATGAATATTTTATGCAGATATAGTGTACACTCGAGGTCCAAATCCTAATTTATGCATCTTAACTCCAAATTAGATGAAACCACCTTTACTAAATGCCTATTTAAAAGTAATATACAATTAAAGGTGATTTTGGTGAACTTTGAGTTCATATGGTTGGAGATACATGTCCGTGAAGTTGGGATTTTGGATTTTTTTTCTGAGTGTAGAAAACACAATATGTATTATTTTTACTTGAAATATATTTTGTATTTTCTACATATTTTTATTTACACCTTTAATGTACAAAGTTTATTTATTTGAGGTATACATAATAAAGAATAAAATAGATCCCAAAACGGACTTATTGGAGATTGTATAAATTAGGGTTTTTATTGTATTTTGACCCTTATCTCCCCCTACTTTATTCCTTGTCGACCCAGTCATCATGATGCCACGGTCTTGAGGATTAGGGTCATTCAAAGCCATTGGTCTTTCATTTCTTTTTCTTTATACTTTTATTTTTGCTTTAAATATAGTATTTTGTACATCATTTACACAATAAATAATATGTGTTATTTCATGCAAAATAATGATATTTACATGCATTGAGCTAGGGCTTAAAGGCCGCAATGAAAGAATAAAAGGTAATGAAATGGAGATTCATTAGTGCCCCAACCCGATCCAGTAGCCATGTTTTCTGATGACAGAATGTCATGGGTTGCAATAATGCTTCAAAAGTGGGATAATCTACTAGCTCAAGAAGGAAAAAATCCTTACGTAAATAGACATGTATTTAGGATTAAAAATGCAAAAATCAAAAACTCCAAAAAATATACTGGCAAAAATCAAAGAATAATCAATTCCCATCGGAGCATGTATATAGTCAATAAGCAAGCTTGAGCTTCAAAGTCAAAGACACACGTGAGCCTGCAGTCAGATGCCTTGGCTACATTGGTCAAGCATCCTAGGATGTGTAGCTACACTGACTACCATCCATTCTATTCTCCACCTCCTCTTCTTGAGGCAGTTGCACTTGAACTTGGAAGGGAATACCTTGCTTCTTGAGGAAAGAGTTGTTAGATTGAGGAATTAGGGTCACCATGTTGGAGAAGCATGACCTTTAAAGCTTCAACATAGAGGAGCTATATATCACTGACATTGCACAAGATAGACTCCTAGTCATAAGGGACTGCATACGATGTAGACTTGTTCTAGACTGGCTTTTGAGAAGACTTGGGTAGAGTTTTGTGGTCCTTGGAGGTTGTTGTGTTACAAGTCTAATTCCCATTAAGGTTCCGACCAAAATTTTTCAATGGTCTGACTGAGCTCCAAAGTTTGATTTTGTGAAGATAAGTTTAAGAGTTTGTTAGGGACTTTGAGGTCCTTGGAGGTTTCTTTTCTTTTCTTTATTTTCTTTTTGCACTTATAGGCATAAGTGTTTGCTAGGGACTAGCAAAGGCAAGTATGGGGGGATGAATCTCTATTTCATCACCTTTATTCTACCATTTTAGCCTTTAAACCCTATTTAAATGCATGTATATAGCATTATATTGCATAAAATAACATATATTCTTTATAATGTAAATATTGTATAAAATAACCTATTTAAAGCCAAAATAAAAGAATAAAGGTGACAATATATAAAATAACCTATTTTGCATTGCTTTATCTATTTTGTGGTTTAGTTGTTTATTGACATCCAGGTGTCATGAGCGGTCACCAATGAGACAGTGTAGGTCCCGAATTGTGTAGACCACGTTAGGCCGCCGCAGAACACGTGTCATCGCATCCCCCTTCATTGGAATTCTTCCTCAACATTCCTTTGCCGTCGGATCAAGAACGATGAGCCTCAGTTTGCATCTAGATCATAGATCAAGACCCTAAGCCTGACCGTCGATCCAGATCTGAGCCACAATGTCAGAGTCATTGGTTCCTCGTGTGCCATGCACATGTCCCAGTGAATAAATTTTACTTCAACCCCTATCAGTTTATTATTTTATAATAAGAGCAGTATCCTTGGATTTCTTTATTTTGTTCTTAATTTGGTTCATTAAATAAGTTTTCCTTTCATATCAGTCCTTGTTCATATGCCTTATTTATTGCATGTTAATCTTGCTTAATAAATTGCTAATGTCATTAAGGAATTCTCTAAAAATTTCAAATAATTCTTGCTAATAACCTTTATTACTTCGATTTTTTGTTTGTTAAAATAATATGTTTTATTATTTTTGATAATTTAAAAACCTTCATAATTTTCCATGTTTGTAGTAGATATTTAATGAAAAATTCCAAAAAAACTTTGAAAAGTTACAAAAACATTCCTGTAGGTGTGTTTCGAGGGGCTTTATTTTTAATATAAATTTTGTTTTCATTTTCTTAATAAAAACTAAAAATATCAAAATACAGAAAAAACTAAAAAATTAATATAAAATCATTAAAAAATACATACTTTAGCTTGAATTAAAGATTGAAAAAAACACTTCATGTTTGTTAATATTTCCATATTCTTTTATTTCATTTTCTCTTTTTAAAAATCAAAAAACATATGTTTGATTTTCTATTTTTATTATTTCCTACTTTTTATTAATTCAAAGTCCTAAAAAAATCTAAACATACTTGAAAGATCATAAAAATAGTAAATAATTATAAAAACACAAAATATTTTTATTTTATTTTGTATATTTTTACAACATTTTAAAAATACAAAAAGAGTGTGTGTCCTTTTATTTTACATTTCCTTAATTTGTTTTGTTTAAAAATTAAAAATATAAAGTTTGCAAAATTGAATACAACTAAAAAGGTTAAAATGGGAAAACATAAAAATTAAAAAATTAAAAAATCTGTAAAAATATAAAAAAATATTTAAAAACACCAAAACAAGAAAAAGGGTCCTTTGTTGATTTTCTTTTAATTAATAATCCTCATTTTTAAGTGTTGCCTCCTTGTATTCAACCCTGCAAGCTATACCAGGTTAATAAAAAGCACATCCATTTCTTCTCTTTATTTGGATAAATAATTGTTTGATTGAATTAGTTTCAGGTTATAGAGATACCATTTTCTTAATTAATAAAAACATTGAAAATCTGGTTCATAGATAGGTATAACCCTTGTATAGAAAATCTTTGAATAACCATTAACAATTAACTTCTGTAAAAATTCCCAGTGTAAATTCAACATCCAGTTCTTGTAAACATGCATGCACTCTCGTATAAATATTTGTATATACTTCTTTCACTAACCTTTATCAAAAATACCTAAAAATTAAAAAAAAATCAAAATACCATGAAAATTTGCAAATATTTTCAAAAAATACATAAAAAATTACAAATCTTTTTCAAAAATCCCTAAAAAGTTCAAAAATAGAAAATAGTTCACAAAAAGGTTTTCTCTTCATTGCATTGCATTTGCATTTTTTCGGATTGATAATAACAATTGAATAGTCTAAATAAAATCTGAAGATTGAAGCTTGATTGGACCTTAATCCACTTAATAACAGGAACCTCAAAGGAATTGGAATTGAGGCGCTTCAGGTCTACTAGAATTAATTCTTTGAGACCACAAGACTTGGTTCCTATGTCACCTTAATTGCCTAAGTAGAATATTTCGAAACACATGCATGAATCTGACGATAGTTACCTAACTTGGACCCATGCACCTTACACTTAGCTCAACTCAGTTGAAGTGGTAGATGGATGGATTTGCTTGCATGAGATAAAAGTGAATGGAAACATACAAATTCATAATTTGTGGTTATTGTGCCCCAACCTGGCCCAATAGCAACGAGGTCCAAGGATAGGATGTTGTGGGCTGCAATAATGCTTTAAAAGAGGAATAGTCTACTGTCTCAAGAGGAAAAAATTCATATATCGATACTTCCACTTACGGATAACGTAGGAGACATCTCTATTTTTCCCCGGGGGATCCTTATACACTGCTTAGCTTTCAATTCACCTCTGGCCATCAAATTAAATGTGAATAACCCGTCTTCCTCTCTTTGAAACAAGGAGCGCTTCCGGTTTTGTCCATGCTTCAAACAATTTTATGTTGCTGTAAATATTATTCAAAAAAAGGAAAAAAATTCAAAATCAAAAACTCCAAAAAAGAATAGATGGGAAAAATCAAATCCAGACGTAGTATGTATATATATTCAACAAGCAAGCTTGTGTTTCAAAGTCAAAATATTCATGTGATCCTACAGTTGGATGACTTGGTTACACTGTTCAAGCATCCTAGGATAGGTAGATACACTAGCTACCGTCCATTCTCTTATCCACCTCCTCTTCTTGAGCTCGTTGTACTTGAACATAGAAGGGAATACCCCACTCCTCGAGGAAAGAACTATTGGATTGGGGAATTAGGGTCACTGTGTTGGAGAAGACTGTCTCTTTACCGCTACAGCCGAGAGGAGCTGCATATCACTAATATTATACAAGATAGAAACATAATCATAAGGGACGGCATATGATATAGACTTGTTCTGACCTGGATTTTGAGGAGACTTGGACAGTGTTTTATGGTTCTCAAAGGCTATTGAGTTTCAAGTCTGATTCCAAATAAGGTTTTGACTAAACCTAGAATCCAAAGGTCTGACTAAGCTTCAAACTTTGATTTTATGAAGACAATTTTGAAAGTTAAAATTAATCCAATTTATTTACTTTTCTTTTCTTTATTTTCCTTTTCTGCACTTATTAATATGTGTTTGCTAGGGACCCGTAGAGGCAAGTATTGGGGGTGATGAATATCCATTTCTTCACCTTTATTCTTTCATTTGGCCTTAAATCCCTAGCTAAATGCATTTATATAGCATTAATTAGTACAAAATAATACTTAATCATTACCACATAAATATTATATAAATATTGGTAATTAATTCCAAAATAACAGAATAAAAGAAATAAAAGAAAAATAATGAAGTGTCAAAGACACTGAGTGGCCCTAGACCCAGAGACCCAATCATCATGATAACTTGGTAGACAAGGAATAAAGTATGGGGAGATATAGTGGCTAACTGTATATAAGACAACTCAAAAACCTTAATTCTTTTACCCCATAAATAGCCTTTTGGGACCTATTTTGTTTTCCAATTTTTACCCCTCAAATCAATAAACCCTCAACACGAATACTCTACATAAAAATACAAAGAAAAATACAAAATTGACTTCACTCAAAAATAATACACAGTGTACCCGAACACTCAAAATAAAAATCGGCAAACAAAACTTCTATAGCATGTATTTCCTCCATACATACTCAAAATTAACCGTGTTCATAAAGTTTAATTATCTATTTAATGAAGAATGTTCCATTAAAAATAGATTTAAGAAGCAAAAGTTGGCTTTTGGGTCCATATTGTAGTGTATACATGTACATAATATTCACCATATTCATTTTTTTATCTTTTTAACTTTCTTATATTTTTATATATTTGTGAATATTATTTAAAATACATGTAAACAATAAAAATAAGATAAAATCTGTAAAAATTTCATTAAAATAAAATAAAGTATTAAAATATTTAGTAAACTATACCTACATAATATATATACATATCTATTTTAGTAGATAAATAAAATCAGAAAAATATAATAAAATTCTTTAAATATATAATTAAATAAATTATAAAATATAAAATGTGTAAATATAATAATAAAATATAAAATGCAAAATAAAAAATAAAAATACCTCAAACATAGGTATATTTACCTATGTATATACATGTAGATATTAACATCTACTAAATAATGTTGTACAATTAAATAAAAATAAGAATAAAATACTATATTAAATAATAAACATTTTTTAACATTTTGACCTAAAATTAATAAAATCGTCTATTATTTTAAAATGAAATAATAATGGATTTTTGGATACCTATTTTCTAGCCAATATACGTAGACCAACCAGAATCCATGGAAAGATGACCCAGCGGGTCAATTGTCCTTCCTAGCCACTTGACTTCTGACAGAAGTCACGAGGAGCCCTTCTTCTCACCATTTTCTCTAATTCCCATTCCTTCATGCTCGTGTGCATCCTTCCATCCTGCATAACCGTCACCCCTACTCCACGCATGCCCACTAGATCTCACTAGCCCCCTCTTGTCCTCGTGCAATCCTCTCCATCATTTTGCCACTCTCTCCATCTATAAATAAACCCCCAATTCTTATTTTTTTACGATTGATATCTCTTGAATGGTCCTTAGACCCTCCGATCGAACATACGGTGTGCTCTTTGTGACAAGAAGTTATACCCATCAATTTGCAGTGATGAGGGAACATCTTTGAGCCGATCCATGCCTTCACTGGAGTATCTCCAGTGAGCCACCCCTTGCTCCCTATTCCAAGTAGGTTCTAGCTTCCTTCCTTGAAATTTTCTTTAGCTTCTAGTTATAGTAGTGTAAAGTAGCTTTTAGTTTCATCGATTAGCTTGTAGGTTAACGTAATTTTAGGATTTAATATCCGTTGGAGCATTAGGCTCCAACTGGATTTCGTGTAATTCACACCCTGTTTCGACCAACTATTACTCCATTCTCAATCCTCTCCATCTTCTCCGCAAAAGTCCCATAATTTCATCTTTGATTCTGTATGAATCCAAGCTCCCGAACTCCCTTCTATTGCCTCTTCACTAAAGCTATCCGCCCCTTCATCCATGTACGTAGGAGCTTCAATAACGGGATGAGGAGATACATCTCGTTCTTGTTGGTCTTTTTGCCGGATATGGACCTCAACAAGCCTCATGGGGACAAGTTGAAGCTCAAACCTATAGCTCAGTGGAATAAGAGCTTCAGTCTCCCTCCGATGGGGCCCAGACCCATTTGAGGCATTGATGACTCAAATTCCCACGATCGGGTTAAGGTGTAAATAGGGTCGTTGTGACCTGAATCGCGATGTTGAGTCGATCAAGAAAACAAGGACCACCAAGGAGACAAATCAATCAAATCAAATCAAGCACAGAAATAGCGGTCTCGCTATTTTATTTACCTGGTATAGCTATCAGGGTCGAACACAAGGGGCACGGTATGGTAAACCGACGAAGTAGTTGAAAATTTAAATAAAATAAAGAAATAAAATAAAAAGGTGGTTTTTAGGCTTTTCAATTTTTTTTGTAATTTTTAAAGTTAACAAAACGTATAAACGAAGGTAAAAAGGTACAAACAAATAATTAGTTAACACACCAAAAAGGACCAGAAAATAAAAATAAAAATATTTTTTAGTTTTTATAAATATTCAAATGTTTTTGGTATTTTTCTTAGATTTTTCTGATTTCTAGTTAATTTTATAAAAATAAAACAAGGCTAAACATGAGAAGTAGTGTGCAGCAAGAATCTAAAGGCACTTTAAAAATACCTAAAGTGCCAATAAAATTCTAGCAACAATTTTATGAAAAACTAAAAATAAAAATATAAATATAAAAAAAGAAATTGCATTTTTTTGATTTTTTTCTGAATTTTTAATGATTTTTCTAAGTTTTTTAGTGTTTTTCAATTTTTAGGGTTTTTATAAATCTAAATGCAACAAAAAGTTAACTGAAATGAAAACACAACAAAACACACAAATACTGATTTTTTAAATTTTTTAGAGGAGTTTTAGTATTTTTAATTGATTTTCAAAAATGGACAGAAGCAGATTTTAAGGTTTTTGAATTTTGAAAAATATCAAATAAAAACAAAACGAGCCCAAACTTCCTAGAAATTCCTACAACATGGTAGGAGCCATGTTTCAAAATTTCACGATTTTTAGATGAGATTTACTATTTATTTCAACCAATCAAAGATGCACAGCATACAGGGACCTATATGCAATTATGAGAAAATGGCCAGCCAAACAATAACACACAGGAAAAGTACGGGGCTATATATGCAAAAAGTCCAGATCCGCACAAGGACGGCACGTGAAACAACAAGAAGGGTTATAAGTGCAATTCCTATTTATAAAAGTTCAAACAATAACTACAATAAAGCTCATGTAGAAATGTGCAATTAACCCAGATAGCACGTGACAGACCACGTGAAGCTCAAGCAGAGGGACTAAAGTGCAAATTCTGAACCTATAAGGTCCTAAGTGCAAAATATCCAAACTAAAAACAACGGCAACAAATATTTACAAGATAAATGTTGAAACATAAACAAAAAGGATGGCCTAAGTGCAAATTACCCTTCTTATTAATGATCCAACGGTCGACGGGTCTTCACTTAAGATCGGACGGATCCTGCTACGGATACCCGTTCAACGATGGAAGTGTGAGCTCTGATCCTCATATGGATCCAACGGACGAGACGCCTCGGATGATGGACGAACACGATCAGAACTGGAGTGGGGTCTCGATCCGACGGTGGAGGAGGCACATGGAAGATCGGCGAAGAACACGCCATCGACGAGCTTCGCTTTATCGATACGAGCTACTAGGACGTCCTCCGGGGCTACTCAGGTGGGGGAAATGTTGCTGGCGACGGTCTGCAGCTGTTGCGAAGCTCCGATGAGGACGGGGACGATTGGAGCGGCCCGGTGATGCGAAGGACCTGGAGTAGCTATGCTCTGAAATCCGGACCTCCAGATGAGGTTCTATGGTGTCCACACTGCACCGATGAATCACTGGGTCGAGGGCAAAGTGCCTCGACCCATTAGTACGCGCGATGGGTGAAGGATGAGGCGGGGTGAAGTCCTTCGGTGAAGCGGTGGCAGAGGAGGACCGGCTTCCTATTCCTAGGTGAATCAGGATGAATGGAGGGGCGTAGAAGGTGGAGAGAGGTCTCGTGAAGGTGATGGGGTCGTCGGTAGGGTAAATGGATGGTCCGATCTCGAAGGATGACCCGAGGAATGCTAGTTGACCGGAATCAAAAAAGTCTAATCTAAAGCAAACGAAAGGTTATCGAGGCTACTTGGTGAAGGAGGTCATCTGTGCTGGAGGTCGCGGACCTCCGAGGGTCATGGCCTTAATGGAACGACGTGTTCAGAGGCTGAGCCCACCTCGCGACAGAGCACGGAAGAGTATACGCCGGACCTAAGGCTAGACACCTCGAAACCTCACTACAACGCTCTCCCTCACTTGTTGTCACTCAAGGAAGAAGACGGAGCTCCCTGGGGACGAGGGCAAGGGCCAAAGATGGAGAAGAAATTGCGGCTCCAAGAGGCTATATACCCAGCAGGGTCTGAGAAGATGGGAGCAAGGGTGCGTAATCCGAGGAGCAGATCCCTAAAGGTGACATCGGGCGTGGATCATGGATCATCCCTGGATAATCGGAGCGTGAAGTGGAATGGAGTGGCATCGGATCGGCTCATGAAAATTTGGAGAAGTTCGGGCGAGAACCAGATCCGTGGAGGAGGTTGTCCAGGGGGGGTAGTTGACCAAGGTCAACGTTCCCTTTTAGACCAATCAGAAATCAACAGGTCAAAATTATTTGTAAAATAATTTAAAAATAGAAAATGATTTTATTTTAAATTATTTTCAAAATGAAAAATGTTTATTAATTTTCAAACTATTTTTTAGTGATTTTTATTTATTTTTGTGAAAAATAAATTATAATGTATATAATATAATATATTATATATAAGTATAAAATACCTAGGTATTTTATATTATTATTTTCGTACAAATACTTTAATTTTATATTTTATTTATTTATAACATAAAATTTAGAGTATAAAATAATTTTTATTTTATTTTTATTGGCTATTTACAAATGGGAAATAAATAGATGGTATATATATACATGTGATATGTACAAGGGGGTAGAGAAAGAAATTATTTTTATTTTTATTTTTATTTTATTTTTCTAATTTTTGTTTTATTTTTAGAAATATATAAAAGGAAATAAAAACACATTTTTATTTTTTTATTTGTGAAAATAAAATATGTACATATAAGAGGAAATATACACAAGGTTGAATGGCCCTATCTCTCTCTACTTGTTTTATTTGGCGATCAGGCCCATATTTAGCCCTCTCTTGGGTTTAGGTCACTCAATATTTACTCTAAATATTTCCTTCTTTTATTTATTCTTTATTCTTTTATTTTTGCACAAAAACATGCTAATTATTGATATTTAACAAATGCATGCTGATGGATAATTTATTGAATTTACAACTATATGCATGATGTTTTGCCAAGATTTTTAGCTAAAATAAAAGAATAAAGAGTGATGAAAGAGTATTCATCATCCCCTCTATACTTTACTTTTTCTAGTCCCTTAGCAAACACTTATTTGAAAAAGAAGTGAAAAAAGAGAAAGAAAAAGAAAAAGAAGAAGATGATGAACCAAGGTTGATTATTAAACTCGTCTTCATTAAATTAAAGTATGGAGCTCAGTCAGATCTTTGGATTATTAGTTTGTCAGAACCTTATTTGGACTTAGGTTTAAAACTCAACAGCCTCTAAGTTCCACCAATCTATGGTCAAGACTCCTCAACAATCCAGATCAGAACAAATCTACATACACAAACTCTGATGACTATGAATCTTTTCTTGTACTGTGTAAGTGATATGTAGCTCCCCACCTCAGAAATGGCAAAGTGACAACCCCCTCAACAAGGTAACTCTAATACCCTAGTCTGGCAACTCTTTCCTCGAGGAGCGGGGTATTTTCTTCTAAGTTCAAGTTCAATCGGCTCACGAAGAGGAGGAAGAAGAGAATGGACCATGGCCAGTATAGCCATGTATCCTTGGGAGCTCAACCTGTGTAGCTAAGTCTCCCTGCTGCAAGCTTCCAGATGGTCATGGGTAACATAATCTTTGCTTTATTTGACTATTACACTCCGGTGGGTATTTCATTTTCTATCAGACCCACCAATTTTTTTGGAGTTATTCTTTTTGCACATTTTTTGATGTGCATATGTACAACATATCTACATGGTGCAGCATATATACATAAGGAGTTTTTCCTCTTGAGCCAGTAGACTATACCTCTTTTGAAGCATTATTGCAACCCACAACTCCTGTCTTTAGACCTCACTGCTACCAAACCAAGTTGAGATGCACTTCCTTCACTAAAAGAAGAAGAGAGGTTCCACCTAGAAGTACTACCCTCATATGCTACCCCAAGTCAAAGAAGACTGCCTCCTCACCACCTCATCCGTAGAGAGCTAGGAGTAAAGTGCTGGTCCAAGTAAAGCCATTGTCTGTGAGAGTCATGCGTGTGTTGTTAAGTGTTCTACTTAGGATCATAAAGATGACATATGATCATAGCCTAGTGAACTCAAAGAATTAAGTCACCATGGACCTGAAAAGTCTCAACCCTAAGCCCTCTAAGGTTCCTCTTAGAATTAGGTGGATTAAGATCTTAACCAAGCTCCATTTTTCAATTTAATTCCAGGTTAGTTTAAATGTCAACTATGATTCAGAAAAACTATACAAATATTTACAAAAATGCAAGTTTTGCAAAATTTTTCAAAGTATGCAAAATTTTTGAAAATGTTTGAAAACATGGATGTATGCATGAATACAGAAGTTTTGCAAAATATTTACACACATTTACAAAAGGGTTTTTGCAAACTTTTTGTTTTTCAAACATTTTACAAAAATTTTGTATTATATACATAATTTTGATATCAAAATATTTACAAACTCTATACACAAAATCATTTTTACACAAATTTTTCAAAAAAAAATTTATAAATAGCTTTGTATGTGCAATAAAGAATTTTATGTATAAGAAAATTTTTTAATTTCTATGGATTTTTATGGGTTTTAGCCATTTTATTTATTGACACACTCATACAAAGTACGAGTTATGGCTAAAGTATATATTAAATATATACGACACCCCCTATATTTAGCTCGAACGATGTCCTCAGAGTGAATCAAGAGCGATGAAGAAGACATAACTCGTGCTTAGTATAGGGAAGTGAAAAGGAAAACTATACTACAACGACAAATGAAAGAATAGAATGGAAAGACTCTCGGAGTTTTCCCCCTATACTTAGGATCAAGTAATCCTAAGTATAGCAGGTTGTACACAAAGGGAAATTCGAGTGGGGAATGTACAGGGTCTACTTCCCCTATACTTAGGGTGAAAGATCCCCAAGTATAGGCAGCAAAACAGAGATAGAAAAGTGATGGAATAATAGAAATGGAGACAAATATATACAAAATGGAAGGGATGACATTACTCCCCCTACACTTAAGGTGAAGGATTCTTAAGTATAGGCAACGACAGGAATAATGAAACAGGACGAAAGGGAACAACTCGGTATTTACACCCCCCCTATACTTAGGATAAGGTACGTCCTAAGTATAACAAAGATAATCCTATACGAGACCTGGGCTGTAAATCAAAAACAGAAGAAACAAGGAACAAATCAAGACGAAACATGTATACACAATGTGGACAATGTTAAGGTGCCTCTCAACAAGCACTGGGTTTTACACCCCTAGCTGGGCACAAAGGTTAGGACAAAGAAGTATCAATGTCCTGGATGGCATCTGTAAGGCGAATGCCGTACTGTCGTCGTAGTCGTGGTAGATGAACTACGATAAAATCAATCATGTAAATGAAGACACCCAAATAGGCAATCAGGCGGGTGTCTGCTACCGGGCAAGGATATCAGAAGATGTAATCGAGATCTGGTAGCACAACTGACATCATCAGCTCAAGATCAGAATGGAGTGGAAGTGTAGAGCCGAAGAAATCAAACGTGGAGAAAGAAGGATCAGTCATGGAATCCTCCACGTTAATCACCGTCTCGGAAAGATCTGGAAGATGAAGATCAGGAGACTCACAGAAAGAACCAATATCTGATGCATAGAATGAAGGAATATCATAAACGTCATCAAATATCTCAAAGACTGGCCCATCCTCACGAGGGTCGTCGAGGTGAGACAACTCAGAATTAGAAAGATCAGAAGACTCGGTTTTGTGATCCGACAGATCGGATACACTCTCACTAAGTGAAACCGAGTACGCAGAGCAAGCAGCATCCTCTTGTTGATAACCCTCGGGGTGTAATGCTAGATCATCAGTGAGAAAAGGAGGATCAGAATCTGTAAGCAAATTGTGCTACTGGCAACCCTCCACTCCATGCACCAAATGCCTCATCAGCTGAAGTCTTCCTCTGAACAATCTGGAAACAGGAAATGGTACTGGTCACCAACGCAGAAGCTATCGAAGTGTCTGAAACTGATCCTTGAGTTACGACAGTGCTGGCTATCCTCCGGTCCTCATGGAATGCATCTAGCTCATCAAACTGGAGGGCAATACAGGACTATCTATATCAGTCATCCCAAAGTGGTATTTTGCATCGAGCTCTGGCTGTTGGGCTGAGTCATCATATCTGTCTGAATCATAGAAGTACCTCTGCAGAGTAGAAGCTGAGTAGTCTGGAAATGGACACTGAAATGTCTGAACTGATGGTTGTAGTAGCATGGGCTCCTCCATCTCTTGGAATATCAGAAGATCTGATATCCAAGACTCCTCAATTGAAAAGTATGGGCTGACTCGAACTCTAGCTGGAAGACCAACGGGAACTCGATTAGTCTCTGGGTCAGAGCATCCACTTTGGCAGTCATCTCATCCCTCATCTATACTGCAGCAGAATCCATATCCTCAATCTGGTGTGTAGTAGATGTGTCCTCATAAAGTGTGGCACACCCAACTGGTACTGCATCATCCTCGTGTGTTGTCCTGACTAATGCATCTCGTGAAGATGGAATCTTTGACAGTGCTCTCAAGATGGTCGTAAGTAAATCTATGTCAGGGATGTGGTGTGAACCACCACACAAGGTAAACACTAGTGTAATCTGATCAGTGGTCATCCCCCTCATGGAGATCTCAATAAGTTCGGACGGTGAAAGTCCATGATCTAGAAATCTCCTCAAGAGGACAAGAAACCTCAGCCACGAATCATGCCATGACTCATGGGGGTCTACTGAAAAATCTGTGATCAAAGACCGCATCATATTTCCTCTACGCTGGGGATAGAATCTCTATAGGAACTCTCATCGTAAGTCTCCCCACGTAGCGAACCTCCTTCCCAAACATCAGTGCCATCTCATGGCTCTGCCCTGAAGTGAAAATGGGAAGATCTTCAACATCAGCTCCTCAGAAGTGATATCTGAATATATCTGGGTCACACAGATTCCTCAAACTCGGACAGATGAAGATAAGGCTCCTCGTGCACCTCCCTTGAGAATTTTGGCAGTCTCTAAATGAACTCCAAATCTAGAATGAAGTGACTGAATGTAGAAGCTGACTGAGCTTCCCGGTTTGTCTGCTCATCTATCATCCTGTTGTCGAAGGTGTCTGAAACTCGCATCTGCTCTCTGTGATCGTGTATGGAGTGCACTTTCATCCCAGCAATGAAATCGTCCGTGTCTCGCATTTGTTCAATCTGATCTCCACGGATGTCTAGCACAGCATGCCCAGAAGAATGGTGGGAAAGGGAAGGAGAGAATGGATGGTCAGTCGGAGTTTTGACCTCCCTTGAGAGTGGGCTGGAATGATGGGAATGAGATGGGGAAGCAGCAAGAGTCTGCAAGAAAGGAGAGCGATCCATCATCCAGTGATAGATAGGGAGAAGAAGAAAATTGAAGGGAGGGTAGGAGGGATAAAGATAGATGGCTGGAAAGAAGATAGATAGAGGAGAAGAAGGCGGATGGGATCTGGAAAAACAAACAAGATCGGTCAAGCAAAACCCCTAATTCACCTAAGCACGCAGAGCTGATGACCGTGAAGGTTCGGTCTTTTATCTTGTCATTTTTATTAGGTGATCAAAACAGTCTATCAGAGCGATTAAGTGAGCTGTTGGGAATCCAACGCCCCCAAGAGATTGTCCCGATCCCAAGCTAGATCTTTCCTAGCCAGTACAAGTCGTGGACTGTTTACCGGCTACCCGATTGACTGACTTTGTTAAGGATATTGTAGCCCGCTTTACCGGAGACCGGAGCGATCCTCACTGGAGAATGACTAACTCAAGACCAGTAGTCTGAAGAAGGGTCAGATATGCCTCTAACCTAGGGTGTGGGTCACTCTCTCGCTCATCTAAACCATACAATGAGGGGATTGCTCTCCCAAGAAAAGTTATTAAGTCAATGTCTTTTAAGATCAAGTTTGATTAACAGTCTCAATTTTATGGTTTTTGTTTTTAGGTCTTTTTCAAAATCAAACAATGCCTAACAAATTTTTCAGTTCTCCTGATTTTTATTAAGTCCAAAAATAGGGGGAGAAGACGAAAAAGTCGATGTGCGACTAAACACGATGATGCATGCCGAGTAAGAAATGCGTACCTTGCCTCCAGCACTCTACATGCAAAATAATCCGCGCATAACTGAAATGACAGAAATAAAACTAATCTAAGTAATGCAATGAGGAAATCGGCCTTAAGCAGAAATTTCTACACGTGAAGCATAGTAGTTAACGGGTCAACGAGAGAGATCAGGGTCCGATCTCTGATGCCAATCGGTGCCCACCACAATGGATCATGCCATCACTGTATACGGCCTTTAGCGGCATGTGACCCCTCAAGTGATCAGGTTAGCTTTTTATTAGTGATTTAATTAATAAGGTCCAATTACGATCTATAGGTATAGAAATGTAATTAGGGTTGGGCCTTAATAATTATGTCACAAGGCAATAGAAAATCCTATGCTAAGGCTAAAATCCTCGAGAAACAAAGAAAAATAAAAACAATAAAATCAAAAATCCAGCAAAAACCGCGGTGAGGTCCCCCGAGCACACCGGTGCTCGACGAAACAAACCCCGAAAATCACCAAGGTCCAAGAGTCTCTGAGTGTCATGTATTATTACAACAATATAGACCTGCAGAAAAAAACTAAGCTACTCTACTCTAACACTCCCCACACTCCTGCTATCCTCTCTCACACTCTCCTACGACTCTATGCAGAAAAGAGCTGCCTCTGAATCCCGTGGTTGCATCGTCTTCCTGAAGAAAGATGCCTCTAGTCGTCCCCGACAACGGCGCCATTCTGATGACTCAAATTCCCACGATCGGGTTAAGGTATAAATAGGGTCATTGCGGCCCGAATCGCGAGGCTGAGTCGATCAAGAAAATAAAGACCACCAAGGAGACAAATCAATCAAATCAAATCAAGCACAGAAATAGCGGTCTCGCTATTTTATTTTACCTGGAATAGCTACCAGGGTCGAACACAAGGAGTACGGCATGGTAAACCTACGAATTAGTCGAAAATCTAAATAAAAAAAGAAATAAAATAAAAAGGTCGTTTTTAGGTTTTTCAATTTTTTAGTAATTTTTAAAATTAATAAAAGGTATAAAAGAAGCTAAAAAGGTACAAACAAATAATTAATTAACACACCAAAAATGACCAGAAAATTAAAATAAAAATATTTTTTAGTTTTTATAAATATTCACGTGTTTTTGGTTTTTTTCTTAGATTTTTCTATTTTTTTAGTTAATTTTATAAAAATAAAACATGGCTAAAAATGAGAAGCAGTGTGCAGCAAAAATTTAAAGGCACTTTAAAAATACTAAAGTGTCTGTAAAATACCTAACAACAATTTTATGAAAAACTAAAAATAAAAATCTAACTATAGAAAAAGAAACTGCATTTTTTATTTCTTTTCTAAATTTTTAATGATTTTTTAAGTTTTTTAGTGTTTTTCAATTTTTAGGGTTTTTATAAATCCAAATGCTACAAAAATTGAACTGAAATGAAACACAACAAAACACACAAAAAGTGAGTTTTTTAGATTTTTTAGAGGAGTTTTACTATTTTTAGTTGCTTTTCAAAACTGGACAGAAGCAAATTTTAAAGTTTTTGAATTTTTAAAAATAGCAAATAAAAACAAAATGAACCCAAAAATTCCTGGAAATTCCTACAACATGGCAGGAACCATGTATCAAAATTTCCCAATTTTTGGATGAGATTTACTATTTATTTCAACCAATCAAAGATGCAAAGCACACAGGGACCTATATGCAATTATGAGAATATGTCCAGCCAAACAATAACACACAAGAAAAGTACAGGGCTAGATATGCAAAAAGTCCAGATCCGCACGAGGATGGCACGTAAAACAGACAAGCAGGGGTATAAGTGTTATTCCTATTTATAAAAGTTCAAATAGTAACTACAATAAAGCTCAGTTAGAAATGTGCAATTATCCCAGATAGCATGTGACAGACCACTGAAACTCAAGCAGAGGGACTAAAGTGCAAATTCTGAAACTATAAGGTCCTAAGTGCAAAATATCCAAACTAAAAACAACGGTAACAAATATTTACAGGACTAATGCTGAAACATAAATAGAAAGGAGGGTCTAAATGCAAATTACCCTTCTTATTAATGATCCAACGGTCGACGGGTCTTCACTTAAGATCGGACGGCTCAGCGCTACGGATACAAGTTCGGCGATGGACGTGTGAGATATGATCCTTGGAAGGATCCAACGGACGAGACGACTCGGATGAAGGACGAAGACGATTAGAACTGGAGCGGGGTCTCGATCCCACGGTGGAGGAGGCACGTGGAAGATCGGGCAAAGAACTCGCTACCGGTGAGCTTCGCTCAATCGATACGAGCTACTGGGACGTCCTCTAGGGCTGCTCAGGTGCGGAAAATGTTGCTGGCAACGATCCGCAGCTGCTGCAAAGCTTCGATGAGGCCAGGGACGACTGGAGCTGCCCGGCGACGCGAAGGACTTGGAGCTGTTGTGCTCTGAAATCCGAACATCCAGATGAGGTTCTTTGGCGTCCACACGTGCACAGATGAATCACTGGGTTGAGGGCAAAGTGCCTCAACCGATTAGTACGCGCGATGGGTGAAGGATGAGGCGGGGCGAAGTCCTCCGGCAAAGCGGTGGCGGAGGAGGACCGACTTCCTGTTCATGGGTGAATCAAGATGAATGGAGGGGCGTAGAAGGTGGAGAGAGGTCTCGTGAAGGTCATGGGTTCGTCGGTAGGGAAAATGGACGGTCCGATCTCGAAGGATGATCCGAGGAATGCTAGTTGACCGAAATCGAAAAAGTCTAATCTAAAGCAAACGAAAGGTTATCGAGGCTACCTGGTGAAGGAGGTCGTCTGTGCTGGAGGTTGGGGACCTCCGGGGGTCATGGCCTCGATGGAGCGATGAGTCCAGAGGCTGAGCCCACCTCGCGGCGGATCACGGCGGAGTGTACACCGGACCTAAGGCTAGACACCTCGAAACCTCACTACAACACTCTCCCTCACTTGTTGTCACTCAATGAAGAAGACGAAGCTCACTGGGGACGAGGGCAAGGTCCAAAGATGGAAAATTGCGGCTCCAGGAGGCTATATACCCAGCAGGGTCCGAGGAGATGGGAGCAAGGGTGAGCAATCCGAGGAGCGGATCCCTAAAGGTGACATCAGGCGTGGATCATGGATCATCCCTGGATAATTGGAGTGCGAAATGGAATGGAGTGGCGATCGGATTGGCTAATGAAAATTCGGAGAAGTTCGGGCAAGAACCCGATCCGTGGAGGAGGTGGTCCAGGGGGGACAGATGACCAAGGTCAACGTTCCCTTTGGACCAATCAGAAATCCGCAGCGTCAAAATTATTTGTAAAATAATTGAAAAATGGAAAACAATTTTATTTTCAATATTTTAAACATGAAAAATGTTTATTAATTTTCAAACTATTTTTTAGTGATTTTTATTATTTTTTGTGAAAAATAAATTATGATATATACAATATAATATATTATTTACAGGTATAAAATACCTAGGTATTTTATATTGTTATTTTAATTTTTTTGTACAAATACTCTAATTTTATATTTTATTTATTTACAACATAAAATTTAGAGTATAAAATAATTTTTATTTTATTTTTATTGGCTATTTACAAATGTGAAATAAATAGATGATGATATATATACACATGTGATATGTACAAGGGGCTAGAGAAAGAAATTATTTTTATTTTTGTTCTAATTTTTGTTTTTTTTTTAGAAATATATACGAGGCAATAAAAGCACATTTTTATTTTTATTTTTGTGAAAATAAAATATGTACATATAAGAGGAAATATACACAAGGTTGAATGGCCCTATCTCTCTCTACTTGTTTTATTTGGCGATCAGGCCCATATTGGGCCCTCTCTTGGGTTTAGGTCACTCAATATTTATTCTAAATATTTTCTTCTTTTATTTATTCTTTATTCTTTTATTTTTTCACAAAACATGCTAATTATTGATATTTAACAAATGCATGATAACAGATAACCTATTGAATTTACAACTATATGCATGATGTTTTGCAAAGATTTTTAGCTCAAATAAAAAAATAAAGAGTGATGAATGAGTATTCATCAGGCATCCTGCATATGCGGAGCTGCCCCAAGATTGTTTTGAGAACATCAGGGAGGGAAGAGGATGCTGGAGAATGGAGATCTTGGCGATCGAAGCTCACCCGGGCACTTGTTCTTCTGAGTTCATTCAACGTATCTTCTAGTTGTCAGCTCAAGGCATCTCCCTAGATCTTTTGTGGATTGTCCGATTGAGGGCTAAGCCTTACAAGTTCCCGCTTGTTGATCAAGTAAGTGGCAGCTATGTGGCAAGTTGACCGCTGCTCGATTCACCGCCTTAAGGGGTAATTGACATAGGCCCCCTCCACTCAATTTTTATTTTCAATTGGGTACTATAAATTATAAAGTATGCTTAAACTTTTATGTAAAAATTGCATTGGAACCCCGCACTTTCTAAATCTTTGCAAAAACGTTCGTGCCAACTCATCTCATGAGGACCCCCACGTGAAGTGGGAGATATTTGCAAAAAGCCCCTCTCCGGGTTCTTGTACATATTTTTAGTCTACGTAAAACTTTTGGGTATTTTTCATAGAACACCTTGTATTTATTTAATTGTAAATATATCTAGTATTTATTTATTTCTTTGCATTACTATTTTTGTAAATTAGCTCATGTGCCTTAAAATTTATGGGAAAATTATTATAGGTGTGTGATATATTGCTCATTCACGCTCTATTTTTATTTTGGAATTTGCTTGTATTTTTCCATTCATTAAAATCATTTAGGAGCTAAATATTCCCTATTTAGATATGAAAATAAAAAAATTAGAAACCTACTTTAAAAATTCCAAAAAAAATTATATAGTATATATTACTACATATTATAACTCCAGCCCAAAAATCACGAAAAAATATAAGAGAAAAATACTACAATTTGAAAACCCCAAAAATCTCTATAAAAATCATTAGAATTCTATATAATTCAAAAAAATAGTTTTCTATTATATGTTTTTATTTATATTATATAGTATATATTAAAAATTATTTCAGGAATGTTTGAAGTATTTTTATATTTTTAATATTCAAAATGATCTGATGTATCTATATAACTCAATTTTTGTATATTAAATACATTAAAATACATAAAATATAATAAAAATTACAAGAAAAATAACAAAATGTAGAAAAATAAATAACATAAAAATATTTTATTTTCAAAATTTTGACTATTTTTTTACATTTAAAAATATAGAACCCTATATATACTATATACATATTACATTGCTTATGTGCATATTACTATTATTATTACTTATAAATACCTAATAATATATAAACCTTTAAAAATTAAAAAGGATTGTTCTTGTATATATTTCCTATATTTTTATATATTTATTTATTATATATCATATATATAATATATTTAATATATGTATTACTATATATATTATATCTTAAGAAACAAAAAGAAACTAAAACTTTGTAAAATTAAAAATAAAAATAAAAATTATTATAAAAATAAAATAAAAATCCATAAAAATCAATTTTAATTAAAACCCATAAAAAATAAAAAAGCTAAAAAAGTACCAAAATAGTTGTTGTTTATTTTCATTACCCATTGCTCTATGTGGTTCGACACTTAACTTACTTATACATTATACACATGTATTTCCTAGAGTTAAAATATAAATAAATTTTGACCCAAACATTTGCATTGAATTATCATACATTGTGGGTTGATTGTTGATCTAATCTATTTGATTGGTTCAATTATTGAGCATTGAGAGAGACGTCGATATAGCGATTGATGTATCCGAATTGTAGGATACTACCTGCCCTCCAAGATCGAATGCTAGATACCTTGATCCAATTGAATTTATTAAGCTTCCATTCATCAAATTGTACTATTTTTTTATTTTTTTCCAAATATTACATTTGCATAATTAAAATTGAAGAAGACAAAAAAATATTACATGTGCCATATCTAATTCATCTCTCATTGAAAAATTACAAAAAATTATTTTGGATTCTTCATTGGAAAAATTTTAAGGGGAAAATACTATCTACATATTCATGCCTAAATGAAAACTAGACTTTTGCAAGGGCCCGATATTTTCGCAAGGAGAGAACACCGCCACTGAGGCGACCTCTCATGAAAGTCAGAGTAATTCAACAATCAACCCACAATATAGATATAAAGTAATAAAAGTGAATGATGTGGATCAAAAAATTTTAACCTAGAAATAAATGTGTATAGTGGACAACTAGTCTTGGTGTTGAACACAAGGAGACAAGTCGGTGTAGCAAGTATAATAATTATAAATAAATAGTGGACAGTCATTATGTATCTGTTTCTACAATATTCAATCAAGTAATCAGTTAATGTATTTGTGGGTTTTTAATTAAATAAAATAATTCTATTTTATATATATATTTAATTAATTAATTAATTTTTTATTTTTTATTTTTTATTTTCATTTTATAATTTTTAGATCTTCACATTCTTTCCTTTTGAATATATAATATAAGTATATACAAATATATAATATATAATATAAGGAGTGTAGAATATAAAATAAATAATAAATATAAAAAGATTAGAAAATATAAATAAGAAGCGTCTTTTTTATTTTTAAAAGAAATTTGAAATATTTATAAAGTATTTATAATAATTAAGACAAATATAAACTATTTGTATTTATATACAGGTATATAATGTAATATAGACTATTATATTTATAAATATAGATATAAATAATTAATATTTATCAAATAAATATATTTATGTTTTTATTATTGTTCTAATATTTTTGTGATTTTTCAGGGAGTTTTTCTCCTTTTTTGGTGTTTGGAAAGACCTAAATATATAAAATCATTGACTTTTACATAAGCTGAATTGTATTGAGATTTCAAATCACAAAATAGAGTAAAAAATCTCAAAACTAATTTTAATACTTTATATATATTTATATATATATCAAATACAAACTAATAGTTTTTGATTTTTTGTAGAATTTTTATAATTTTTAAAAGGATTTTGGAGCCTTTTAATTTTTAATGATGTTCTTTTTCTTTTTTTAGGTATTTAGGTTTGGAGGTAAAAATATAATAATAAATGGTTACTATTTCTTGGAATTTTTAAATATGATTATATTTTTTGTTTTCAAAAGCAAATAGGGAATAGACGTGCTATTTTTATTTTTTAATAAATTGGAAAAATGCCCAAAATGCAAAACTAATTATATAGCATGAAAGATCATGCAAGCAGGTACCTTATCCTATTTTTCCATAATTTTTGTACATGGATGGTATTTTTAGAAAATAGAAAATAAACATAAAAACTAATTGACTAACAGTGGTATATTTGCAAATAAAATAAAAGGGAAGGGTTAATATACAAATTACCCAAAATTTTATAAGTGAAATTAAAATTTTATAAATTAAACTACAATTACAAAAACCCGGGAGGGTATAATTGCAAAATGCCCAGCTTACTTAGGGGCATATGAACTTAGCTGGTAAGGACCAAAGTGTAATATAACAAAAGATCAAGGGTTCACTTGCAAATGTTCCACAAAATATTAAACTAATTTAAACATTATAAGACTAAATGAAAATAACAAAAATGGCAGGGGTTGGATATGCAATTTACCCCCCAAAAGACGTGATCGGACGGCTCTAGATCTTCACTTGGACACGTGTCGTCCTCTCCTCGTGCGGTGATGCTTCGTCTTCGACGTCTAAGATTAGGTCTCCATATGAGATAAACAATTGAGGCTTATTCCAATCCGACGTTAACTGATTGCTTGGGCGGTCGATTCTTGATCGGACGGTGCGCAAGGGTCCAGGAAGAATGTCCAAAAAGCTCACCGTTGAGAGCTTGGAATCGATGCTACTCTTGCCTTTGGCCACCTGGAGCACCGCTGAGTAGCCCTTCATGTTCATGTTGTCGTCCCGCAACTCCAAGGAGCTTCAGATAGGTCTAGGGGTCATTGATCAACCCCTGGAGATCTATGGTTCTCTAGCGAACCTTGGAGGGTGTTCTTGTGTTGATCAACCCTCAGATGAGCTCCTCCAAACGCACAACCTGCAGAAAAATAACGACAAAGACAAGGTGGATCTATCTGGGCCTTTATTGGCGAGGGTCGATGGGGAATGGTGTTGGGTCGAGGAGGACTGTCGACTGGGATGGAAGAAGACCGCGTTGGGCCACCAGATCAAATGAGATCTAGGTGAACTAGGTGGCGTGAAAGGTGGAGAAGCTGAGGGGCAAGGAAGTGAGATGGTTGGCAGAGGTCGGCACAGGGAGGAGATGACGAAGATTGATGGTCGCAGCTCTAAGCTCCGGCGAACTAAAATCCAAACTACACACTACATCTATTAATTAGAACATGAACTTAAGATACGAAACAAAAATTATGGTTAAAACCTACCTAAAAAGCATGGGAAAAGAATGGCTCGACTTGTTCAGAGCCAAGGATATGGGCCTCATGGTGGAGCTCGCAGGAGATGTTGGGAGCCTCAACTCCACACATTTTCCTCCAAACCCAAAGGGCTGAGGGTTTCGCTGCTTTCACCAGCAAACCCTAGTCCACAAAATCATGGGATTTCAAGGTGGAAATCGAGATCAAAAAATCCAAAAATGGTGGAGGCAAGGTATATGTATATGTGGGTGGCCGATCAAGGAAATGACTCAATTCCTTAATCTAGAGATTGAGGAATTAAGCACTCATGATATATCATTCATCGAGCAAGAAAAGTTTTGAAGGAATCAGGGAGAAATGGTGAAAGAATCCTCGAGGAAAAATCAAGGAAGAAGCACGTCTAGGTCTGCCAAACTGCAAACCTATGAGTGGCATGGAGTTTATCGAGGTTAACTCTGACCGCACCCTCATTGGTCCAAGTGTCCAGGAAGAAGATAAAACGGGAAATAAAACCTTATTAATTATTGTAAAAATAATAAATGATTATATTTATTTTTGGTCAAAAAATGAAAACTATTCAACATTTTCTGTATTAGTTTATTATGATTTTTATTTATTTTTACAAGCTAATTTATTATAGGTTGCTTTTTTCAATTATAATTATATGTATATGACTGATGTCTTGATTATTTTATTTTTATTTTCTATTTAAAATTGTTATTTTATAAAATTGTTTTATATATATACACAAATATATTATTATTGATTTTTCCTAAGTTTATTTATACACTTTATTAAATATGTATATTTATTATATATGTATATGTATAGGTAATCCATCTATGTATCTTATACTATTTTATGTATTATATGTTTTATGGTTTTATTTTATTTTAGTTGTGTATATATACTATAAATAATATTTACAAAATTACAAAAATATAAAATATTAAAGAAATTATAGAATAAATAAAATGCATATTTATTCAGATATATTTTACAGTAGGGGTACAAAACCTAACTTTTACATCTTAACTCCAAATTAAATGAAAGTACTTTCATTAAATAGCTAATAAAAAATTATATACAAATAAAAGTGATTTTGATGAATTTTGAGTTCATATGGAGAAGATACATGTCTGTGAAGTTGAGATTTTGGAATTTTATTCTGAGTGTAGAAAGCACAATATGCATTGTTTTTGTATGAAATGATTATATATTTTATATATTTTTATCTGCAACTTTCATGTACAAAGTTTATTAATTTGATGTATAAATAATAAAGAATAAAATAGGTCCCAAAACTGATTTATTGGGGATTTAAGAATTAGGGTTTTATTGTATTTCTACCCTTATCTCCCCTTACTTTATTCATTGTTGTCCCAGTCATCACGATGTCTATGTCTCGGGGTTTAGGGTCATTCAATACCTCTGGTATTTCTTTTTTATTCTTTTTTTTTCTTTTATTTTGAATTTAAATATAGTATTTTATACAATATTTACACAATAAATAATAGTTGTTATTTTCTGCAAAATAATGGTATTTACATGTATTTTGCTATGGTTTAATGGTTAAAATGAAAGAATAAAGGTGATGAAATGGAGATTCATCAGTAAATTTGATAGAGATGCCTATTTTACAAAAGCTCTATAGTTTCATTTTAAAATTTATTTTAAGAATTTTATTTTTTTTGTTTAACTTTATTTTATTTACATACTTGAAAAAAAATAGTTAAAGTACAAAAACAAGAAAATCCAAACATAATTATTTCCATTTTATTATATTTTTTATCACCATTTTAAAGCAACAAAAATGTTTTCTTTGCTATATTGTATAACATTTTCCATTTTCTCTTCTTCCAAAAACTAAAATTTATTTGAAATTTGTGAAGCTAAAAATAAAAAATAAAAAACTATTGAAAATAGAAAAATATAAAATCCTAAATACATTGCTTGGAATTGCATTTGCATACACAACGTACACATTTCAATTGTACATGTTATATACATTGCATCACCTTTTGGACACATTAACTCGACTCGAGTCACATATAAATTATTTAATGGACCCTTGAGTTCAACCTTGATGCACATACCAAGTAAAATATAAAGTATCATGCCTCTTCACAAAGATTATACAAAGATACACATATTTTCAAATTGATATTTTTGATTGATTGCATTTTATCATTCTATACGACAATTCAACATTATTAAGATATATGAAAAGCGCCTCATCATGGTATCAAGTGGTTGTAACATAGTTGCAAGCATGGCGACATTAGATTCTTTGCTGATCATTTTTTGACTACGTCGACTCCACTCTTGTGAGCACTTGCAATTCTGCATGTACTTATTCATGCAATGATGAATACCCATTCATCACTCTTTATTCTTATATTTTAGCTACAAAAACCTTTGCAAATGCATGTAGACATATGTAAATAGGAATAATTACCAAAAGCATGCATTGTGTAAAAATCTATAATTAGCATGTTTTTGTGCAAAAATAAAAGAATGAAGATTAAAAAGAAAAAGAGGGAAATATTTAGAATAAATATTGAGCAACCTAACCCAAGGGAGGGCTCAGCATGGGCCTGACCGCATAAAAGCCAAAGTAGAGGGAGATAGGGGCTCATGTGTAAATATTGGTGTAAATAAATAAAAATATTTTTCCTCACCAAAAATATGCTTGTAAATATTTGTATATATTTATAAAATATAAAAACAAAATAAAAAGCTAAAAATTAAAAAGAATCAAAAATACCCTTTCAACATGTACATAAACTATGCCTAGATATTTATTTAACCTTGTAAATAAATAAAATTATTTTCCAAACTTTTTGCAAATACTCTATGCTATATATTGTAAATAAATAAAATAAAAAGAATCAAAACAAAAATCAAATAAAAATACAAAAATACCTTGTACATATACCATGTATATAGATGTATATATCTATGTATATAAATAATAAAAATAGAATAAAAACACCCTTTTATTCCTTATTTTATAATGTAAATAAATAAAATATAAAATGGGAATAAAATTGTATAAAAATAATATATAAAAATCAAAAATCAAAACCCTATATATATTGTATATACCTATATCTAGTACATATTATGTATATAGCCTATTTTTATTTCCAAAAATTAATTAAAAATCACAAAAAAATAGAGAAAAATAAAATAAACATTTTTTATGTTTTAAGTTTTTGAAAATTCGGTTATTTTCTGGCTCAAAATAATTAAATAAAAACTGAAAGCTTGGCGGGCTCTGATTGGTCCACGGGGGATTGTTGACCCCCGGTCAACTCCCCCCCCAGGACCACCAGAGCCGGGTCCGTCCTGCCCGACCCGTCTTCTCCTATTTTTACCCGGCTGACCCGACCGCCATTAACCCAAACCCCGGGTCCGAATTATCCCCCATGCATCCGGCATCCTCGCCGGAGCCGCTCCCTCGGGATCCGCGCGCTCCTGAGCTTGCCCGGACCCCCTCTTCTCGGACCCCTAGCCATATAAAGCTGGAGCTCAGCCACCTTCCCACGCTATCTTTGGCCATTTGCGTAGTCCTCCAGTGAGCTCCAGAGAGAGAGCGAGGTGACAGCTCGCATCCCCGACCTGTTGCAGCGAGGAGAACCGGCGAATCCACTGATCCGGCGATACACCCGCCGTAGCTCCGCCACCTGAGCGAGCTTCAAGCCTCGGGCAGAGACATCCCTTGAGGCGACGACCGGGAGCTTCCCCAGCTCCGCCACAGTCTATTCCTTCACCCAGGTAACCTCTTAGCTCAGCCATTTCGTCTAATTTCCATTTTCGCCCAATCTTCGCCGTCGATGTGTTTCTTCGATTCCGGTCATCCAGCTACCCATCTCGATAATCGGAACCGACCCACATCTTCACCTTCTCCCGACGCACCTTCTGCACCCACTCACCCAACCCAGCTCGCACAGGAGCTGGGAACCGGGCTCCTCCGTCCACCACCTTCGCCGGAGCCCGTCGCCCCGACGCACCAGCCACCTCCACATTGCCTAACCGGGTCGAGGCAGTTTGCCCTCGACCCGTGAGTCTTCTGAGCCCCTTTGCAGGTCCTCCCGAGCCCATCTGAGGGCTTGGTCATCCAGGCCGGGAGACCCAGCTCCGCCGACCGAGCCTGAGCTCCTCCGAGCTCGGGTCGATCATCGGAGCATCGCAGCAGACGCGGGAGCATTCCAGCATTCTTCTCCGACCTTCAGAGTGCTCCGAGGAGGAGCGCAGCGCTCGCACGAGCCAGGCGAAGCTCGCCGGGGCTTTGTTCTTCCAGCATCCTCCAACGCCGTCGATCTTCATCCCTCGCTCCAGTTCTAATCTGGGTCGTCCATCCCTGGAGCAGCCGACACCGTCAGATCTGAGGAGACGTCATCTGGAGCACCACCAGCCGCAGCCGTCCGATCGCCACGTGGAGCGCATCCAGAGCCCCCGCTTAATAAAGGGTAATTTACCCTTAGGCCCTTATCTTTGTTTTGTTTCGTTTGAGTCCTGTAAATATTAAAATCAGTTATTTAGTTTTAGGTTTATTTACACATTGGACCCTAAGCTTTAGTGTAATTGCATATATACCCCTGCCTGTTGTGAGCCACGTGCTTCGTCACGTGTTGTTTTGGGTTATTTGCAGTCCATGCCCTTGTAGTTCTGGTTGTTATGAAATGAATGGAAGTTTTTAGTTAATTGCATTTATACCCCTGTGCGTGATTGATTTACACATGTGCGTTTTATTTTGGGTTATTTGCAACTGAGCCCCCTAGACTTTTGGTACGTGTTACCAATAGGTCCTCGGGACTTATTTTCCTTACATATAGGTCCCTGAGTGCCCCAGGCACGCGCGTGGCGCGTGTTTTGCTGGGTTAATTGCATCGGGACCCCCAGAACTTTGGGTATTTGCATTTCAGTCCCTGTGCACAGTACCCTCTTGTTATTTTTGAATAAAATATCAAATCACCTCCAAATCCAATGAGAATTTGATACATGGCTCCTACCATGGTGTAGGATTTTCACGGATTTTTGAGGACATTTCTGATTTTGTTTGCTATTTTTAAAAATTCAAAAACCTTAATTTTTGTTACTGTCTAGTTTGAAAAATCACAAAAAAATACAAAAACTCCCCTGAAAATTCTACAAAAATTAGCTACTGTTTTGTTTCTTGATTTTCTAGCCAATTTTGGCTATTTTTCATTGCTTGAAAACCCTAAAGTCTTAAAAACATCAAAAAACCCATAAAAACTCTAGTAAATAAATTAAAAAACCAAAAATAATAACTTTGGTACCTAAATTTTCCTTATTTTATCTATTTTACAGGAAAATTACCTCCAGGCCATTTTGAGGCCCTTAGGTATTTTATCTAGGGCTTCCTGGCTCGGCTGGACAATACCCCTTGTTTTTGCTACTGTTTGATTTTTAGAAAATTAAATAAATATCAGAAAATTATCAAAAATTCACCAAAAACATAAAAAAATATAAAACACATAAAAATATTTTTGTTTTAATTTTTGGTTGAATTTTGTTGCTTTAAATAATTTGTTGAAAGTGTGCTTGTATTTGCTTTTCTTAATTTCTTTATCATATTAAAAATCCAAAAAAATATAAAAATAATTAAAAACCACTAAAAATATTTTGTCTTTTATTTTATTTGTTTTTACTACTTCGTAGGCCTTCGGCCAATCCGTGCTCCTTGAGTTCGACCCTGGGAGCTATACCAGGTTAATCACATAGCAGGACCGCTTCTCGTATTTTGATTGCTTGATTTGTCATTAGTGGTTCGATTTTTCTTGATTGACACATCTGAGCGATTGAGGTCGCAACGACCGTCTTAGTACCTTTACCTTAGTTGCTCGTAGTTTTTGTGTCATCAGAATGGCGCCGTTGCCGGGGAGCACGGCTTAGTAGTTTTTCTTTTCTTTTCGTTTTTATTTTCGCGTTTTCTCGCGGCTCTTCGCGGCTTTTGTTTATATTTTCTTTTTGTTTTATTTGGATTTATTTTCTTTTTCTTTTATTTTTGTTTTTGTCTTCTTTTGTGTGTTTATTTTATTTTACATTTTTGCATATATACCCTTTTTATTTTCATTTCTTTTTCCTTTATTATTATTTGATCATTGGTTCTGACCACTCTATTTTCTCTTGCGAGGGCCCGAGGACCGAGGCGGCTGATTTCGAGAAGCCGACGCAACCGCGGATTCGGAGGCGGCTCCCTTCTCTACGGAGCCGCAGGAGAGAGTGAGAGAGAGTTGAGTGGGTGAGGATTAGGATAGATTTTTATTTTTATTTTTATTCATTATTGTAATAATACAGGACATTCTCAGGACACTTGGACTCTTCTGCCGTAGCGGGTCTGTTTCGCCGAGCACCGGTGTGCTCGGGGGACCCTTAGGACCTTAGCGGTTTTTCGCGGTTTTTACACGGCTTTCTTTTTCTTTTTCTTTTATTTCTGCCTTTTCCGGTGTTTACGCGGTTTTTGCTCGAGCCCCTAGACTTAGGAATTTCTGGTGACTGTGCCATAATTAGTAGGATCCACACACCTAACTGATTATCTGTTCCTATAGATCGTTAATTGGACCTACTAAAAATAATTAATAAAAATAACCGACTCATTTGCCTTCGTAGCCTACGTGCCGCAGCCCGTCCTGTAAAGCGCTTACTCCTACCCCCGATTTGTCGGACAGAGGAGGGACGGGCCAAGACCGGACTCTTTGGCTTGGAGGTCGGTGACCGGTTAGACGGTTCTTCGCTAGAATTGCTCATCTAGGACTCGGCTTTCCCGCTGCATCATATAGGTAGTTTTCTTTCTGTCTTTACTTTTATGCGCGGATCATATTGCATGTAGAGTGCTGGAGGCAAGGTACGCATTTCTTACTCAGCATGCATCATTGATTTATCGTGCATCGGCTTTTTCGTCTTCTCCCCCCTGTTTTGGACTTAATAACCAGGAGAACCGAAAAATTCGTTAGGCCATTTGTTTGCTTTGAAAAATACTAAAAAAAAGTGAAACCATAAAATTGGGACTGGCTAATACTATTGATCTTAAAATCCGCTCACCCTAAAAATTTTGTCTTGGGGAGAGCAACCCCCTCATTGTATGGTTTGGATGCGCGAGAGAGTGACCCACACCCTAGGTAGAACCCCCGGTGCTAGTCCCGACTGATTACCGACTTTTCCGTGCGGGCCAGTCGGTTGGGTTAGCATCGGATATCCTAACAGGTCACGTAAGCACTCTGATATTTTGTGTGTTCACCAAATAAAATTGACAAGATAATTTGATCGAACTTTCACGGTCTTCAGCTCGCGTTGCGTTGGTGAACCGGGGGTTTGTTTTCTGATCATAATTTTTCCAGATCTCATCCGCCTTACTCACCAGATCAAGATGATGGGTAGACGCTCTCTTAGGCAGCCTCTGGCTGCACCGCTTTCGGGCACGTCTACCTCATCATCTAGGTTGGCTCGCGAGAGCTCAGACCCGCTCTCCGAGCCCGAGTACGATTCCACCCTGTTCCCCCTCGACCCCCTTTCTGTTCTACCTGAGAGACACGAGCCCGAGGAGAGACTGATTGATTTGACAGCACCTGAGTTGGGCTCGTTTGATTTTGCAGACATCATGGCCGGAGCCGACAGTTCAGATGATCACTCCCGTCAGCCCGAGCATTTTGTACTAGATCAGGGAGCGATCAACTCCACCCTGATCGCATCACTTGCGACAGTCCAGCAGCAGTTACGCGATCAGGGGGCATTCATGATAGAGATGAGGCGAGAGTTGGAGAGGCTCAGAGCAGAGCGAGACCAGCAGAGCGAGCCTGAGGAGATACCTGATGCAGAGGCAAGAGCCGCAGCAGCCGCAGCCGCAGCAGCAGCCGCAGCCGCCGCAGCGGGAGGCGCCGCGGCAGGAGGACCACCACGACCGATGCGGGATTTACACAATCATGGATTTACTCTGATGCATCATTGGGTAGTAGTGCCGGCGATCGTGGGGGACTTCAAGTTCCCCCCGAACACCCTGCAGTTACTGCCCCGTTTCCACGGACTTGCCACTGAGGAGCCCCACCTCCTCCTCCAGGAGTTTCTTATGATCTGCAGCACTGTCCACGACTGACACGTGGACCAGGACACGATCCGGATGATAGCCTTCCCTTTTTCACTGGCAGATAGAGCAGCCGCCTGGCTGAAGCATCTAGGGAAGTTTGTCTACACCTGGGAGCAGCTCCGCACCGAGTACTTGAACAAGTACTATCCACTCGGGCGGACCAATGCAGCGAGGGCCCTGATCAGCAACTTCTCCATGCTCCCCAACGAGCAGTTTCACGAGGCATGGGAGAGGTTTCGAGAGCTCCTAAACCGATGCCCGCACCACGACATCTCCAAGCCGAACCTAGTTCAGAGCTTTTTCAGCGGGTTGACGCCAGAGCTTCAGGGTCTGGTGAACGCTTCTTGCGGCGGGTCCTACTTCGCCAAGGACCACGACCAGGTCTGGGCTATCTACGAGGAGATGGCCGAAAACTACATGGTGATGTCCCAGACCAGGTTGTATTCTCAGAGACCCCAGCCACAGCAGCCAGGACCCGTGCAGTACCATCGGATAGCATGGGTAGATGCAGGTCCATCCAGTTCGTCCGCAGTCGCAGCAGCACAGTTAGAGTCGTCAGCTGCGGACATGGGCATTATCAGCGAGAAGTTGGACCGCATGGAGCTGATAGAGAAGAAGCAGTGCCAGAGCATCACTCAGATGGAACAGATGGCACAGGTTCTGAGCGACATGAAGACACAGCTCATGTGTCTCCAGGAGGCACAGACGGCTTCTCAGCCCCGTCTTCAGTCACGAGGCGACTCCGGCAGCAGCAGCAGCTCGTCCCAGCGCTCCAGCACCCCTGTGCGGCCTAGACAGGTTCATCTTGTACAGGCGGAGCCGTACCAGCAGCCACAGCCCACCTACCAGTCCCCACCATCTCCAGACATGCAGATGGTGGTATACCAGCCGGACCAGCCTCTGGTAGTACTCCCGCCAGCCCCCTACGATGCCGAGCCGTTGATGGATGTCAACGGGATTTGGTATGACTGCCCCCAGCCTGGGATCCGACGAGACCATCCCGGATTCAGGTGGGGGAGTGGTGGTGCCCAGCCCCAGCAGCAGCCGTCAGGTCAGGGAGGGCAGTACTCCCAGCAGAGAGATCACCAGCCGCAGCAGCAGCCCCCAGCATATCAGCAGCACCAGCCATCATCCTTCGGTCCTCGTCCCTATCAGCAGCAGGGACAGTCGTGGAGACGTGAGCAGCAGGATCACCCAGTTCAGCAGCAGCACCCTTCCTCATACCCCTCTTACCACCAGCAGCAGTTCCAGCAGCCTCACCCCCAGAGAGGCTACCCGTCGGGCTCCCACGAGAGCCCCGCTTTGGATGACATCGCCCGCCTCCTCACGGACCAGCAGGCCACATTCAGACGGGAGATGGACGAGATCCGCCAGGAGATGCGGGACTTGGTGAGAGGGAAGGCCGCCATTCCAGCCCAGATTGAGCCAAATCCGAATAACCTCAAGAGGAAATCTGAGCAGGTAGTACACACTGAGTTTGCCACTCCTAGTGACCCATTTGTTGATACATCTTCGGATCTATTTGATGCTGATTTTGTCACACTTAGGAGCGGTAGGACCCCAGCAGGCGGCGGCGCCTCATCTGAGCTTCACCACGAGGATACTTCAGAGGCGCCACATGAGGAGGAGGAGAGCGGTACTGAGGCCGCTCCAGATGATGACGGTGGCACTGAGGCCACCAAGGATGCTGATCCCACCGGCGGTACTGAGGCCGCCGCTTCACCAGATCAAGGAGGTGGTACTGTCGCCACTAGGATAGCCGAGCCAGCCCGCGGTACTGACCCATGGAGGTACTGAGGCCACCGGTGTTTGTGTTGAGAGAGATGTTGTCTTTCCTCGCTTTGATGTATCTCAGGACTTTGGTTTGAATAAAGGAAAAGGTTTAGTTTCTTCTGATCCCACTGTGATGCATGATGTATGTGTGGATCCGGTCATCGAACCGTCTAGGCCTTTTCCTAGTCCTTCATCTGCGAAGGACCCTGTGATCCCCTTCCCTAGAGCACTTCAGATGGGGAAGGGGAAGAAAAAAGAAAATCCAAAAAAGAGAGAGCTTGAGGAGTTCAGCCAGAGCATGATCGACCGATTCCACATCCAGCTGACCCTCCAGGAGGCTTTGCAGCACATCCCCCTTCTCCAGCGTTCTTTGAGAGACAGGACCACAGTTAGGAGGAGGAGGAGGAACCACACTTCAGAGATACATGTGCTGACGAAAGCCACGTGTTTTGCGATCCAGAACCGTCTGCCAGCCAAGAGGCCAGATTCAGGGGCCCCGTATGTCAGATGCCAGATTAGTGAGCAGAGGTTCGACCGTACTCTTCTAGATAGTGGATCGTCGATCAACCTTCTTCCGGCAGCCCTTCTTGACCGCTTCGAGTTGGGCACTCTTCGACAGAGCAGGACAGTCCTTCAGTTCGCTGATCGATCTGTCAAGAGGCCGAAAAGGTTATTACGAGACGTTATCGTCACGATTCAGGGCCTGAAATTCCCCGTGGACTTCGTAGTGTTGGACATGGAGATCCCTGAGTTAGTGACCGATACCCCCATCATCCTTGGTCGTCCGTTCTTGGCCACAGCCAAGGCGGTGACCGATCATGATAGCGGGAAGGTGTACTTTTGCGTCGAGGGCGAGAGTATACAAATAGAGACGGTCGAGGACTACAGAGCTAGAGAGAGATCCCGCTCAGAGGCCAGTACCGATTCATAGCAGCTGACAGACGCAGAGCCAGACATCCACCAGGACTGTGATTTTGTGATCACAGACGACGAGGCAGCTTGGGCAGATCCGGTAGCACAGACCATCCTCTCATATTCAGATACAGCTGATGCCGAGATGATAACAGAGGAGAGTCTGGAGAGCACAGCCCTGGTTCAGGATACCATAGAGGCAGCAGAGCCGGTCCTTGATCGCGACACGATTTGCAGTGATGGTGGTGCTGAGGCCACCGTGGTTGATACAGATCCCTCGGATTCAGAGTCTGAGTGGGCCGATTGTGATGATCAGATGCCAGAACTGATTCCACCTGAGCCTACAGATGAGGAGGAGGCAGATACAGAGCAGAGCAAAGATAGTGCAGTTGAGCAGCCTTCTCCCGATCCAGTTTGCGAGAGTTCGCTTCACTTCTCCCAGGCAGATTTGGCAGACTTACCAGCATTCACTCAGTTTCTTCCGCAGCCAGATTTGCCAGCACCCAGCATTCCAGAGCTGAAGCCGCTCCCTACTTCACTGAAGTATTGATTCCTTGCGGGCGATCCAGAGATGTACCCAGTCATCATCTCCGTCGAGTTGACTGGAGAGCAAGAATCCCGTTTGATGGGGGTTCTTGAAAAGAACCGCAAGGCGATCGGATGGAGCGTGGCAGATCTCCATGGGATTAGTCCATCAGTGTGCTCCCACCATATCTATCTCGAGGAGGGGGCGAAGCCGTCGCGTGAGTTCCAGCGGCGACTGAACCCCAACCTGAGAGAGGTTGTGATGAAGGAAATATCGAAATGGTGGAGCGCAGATTTTATTTATCCCATTTCCGACTCCAAGTGGGTCAGCCCCTTGCATGTGGTGCCCAAGAAGACGGGCATCACGACTGTGATCAGTGAGTCGGGAGAGGAGATTGCTACACGAGTACCCACCTCTTGGAGGGTTTGCATTGACTGCAGGAGACTCAACCAAGCCACCAAGAAGGACCATTTCCCCCTGCCTTTTATTGACCAGATCATTGAGAGACTGGCAAGGAAGAGCCATTAATGCTTCCTGGATGGGTACTCGGGCTACAACCAAGTGGCCATCGCTCCTGAGGATCAGGAGAAGACCACCTTTACCTGTCCCTTCGGCACATATGCTTTTCGACGCATGCCATTTGGGCTATGCAATGCCCCTGCGACTTTTCAGAGGTGCATGCTGTCGATCTTCTCGGACATGGTAGGGGAGTGTTTGGAGGTCTTCATGGACGATTTCTCGGTCTACGGCGACGGATTCGACTCCTGTCTTGACTGCCTAGACCGGGTACTCCAACGATGTATTGAGTATCATTTGGTTTTATCTTGGGAGAAGAGTCACTTTATGGTGACTCAAGGGACGGTGCTTGGCCACATCATCTCCAACAGGGGCATGGAGGTTGATCCGGCCAAGGTTGATGTCATTAGGAAACTCGCACCGCCGTCCAATCTGAGGCAGCTACGGTCATTCCTGGGGCACATTGGATTTTATCGGAGATTCATTCAGGATTTCAGCAGGATTGCCCGACCGTTGACTGACCTCTTGACGAAAGACACCGAGTTCCTTGTCGATGACAAGTGTCTTTCGTCCTTCGCGACTCTCCAGCAGTGTGTTATAGAGGCTCCTGTCCTCCAGCCGCCTGATTGGTCTCTCCCATTCGAGATCATGACGGATGCCTCCGATTTTGCCGTAGGGGCAGTGCTGGGACAGAGGAGGGATGGAGTTCCATTTGCCATACACTACGCTAGCCGCACATTGGATTCCACCCAGCGGAATTACACAGTGACAGAGAAGGAGATGCTAGCCGTAGTGTTCGCCCTAGATAAGTTCAGATCATATATCATTGGATCTAGAGTGACTTTGTTTACAGATCACACCGCCATCAGGTACCTCATGGCAAAGAAGGATGCCAAGGCAAGACTGACTAGATGGATCCTTCTACTCCAGGAGTTCGACATTGAGATCAAGGATAAGCCTGGAGTCAAGAATATGGTGGCGGATCATCTCTCCCGACTAGAGCAGCCTGAGGATTCTGAGCAGATCGATCCTATTAGAGATACCTTCCCAGATGAGGCGATCCTTGCTATCGCCTCACTCCCATGGTACGCCGATATTGTGAACTTTCTTGTTGCTGGGAAAGTTCCACAAGATTGGCCCAGGCAGAGGCTTGAGACCTTCCTCGCAAAGGCCAAGTCTTACCATTGGGAGGATCCCATCCTTTACCACGAAGGAGGGGATAGCGTCTGGCGTCGGTGTATTCCTCAGGAGGAACACCATAGCGTCCTCACTTACTGCCACAAGCTTGAGGCAGGAGGACATCATTCTGAGAGGAGAACGACACAGAAAGTGCTCCAATCCGGCTTGTGGTGGCCTACCCTCTTCAAGGATTCTGATGAGTTCGTGAAGAGGTGTACTGACTGTCAGAGGATGGGCACTTGTGGACAGCGTGATATGATGCCGATGCAGCCCATTCACTTCTGTGAGGTTTTTGACGCATGGGGCATCGATTTCATGGGTCCATTCCCTAAGAGTCAGGGATTTGAGTACATTCTGTTGGCCGTTGATTATGTGAGTCGTTGGGTGGAGGCTATCCCCGCCCGAGCCGCTGATGCGAGGACCGTTTGCAGATTTTTGAGGAAGCACATCATCACACGGTTCGGGGTTCCACGAGTTCTGATTTCTGATGGGGGATCTCACTTCATCAACGACCAAGTGAAGGCACTTGCTGGCGAGTTCAGCATAGATCATCGTGTTGCTACACCTTACCATCCACAGACGAATGGTCTAGCCGAAGTGTCGAATAGGGAGATCAAGACTATTCTGCAGAAAGTCGTCCGCCCTGACCGAAAGGATTGGTCACAGCTTTTGGACTCGGTCTTGTGGGCATATAGGACGTCTTTCAATACACCTTTGGGCACATCTCCCTTTCGCCTCGTGTATGGCAAGCCATGCCATTTACCTGTTGAGCTGAGGCACAAGTCACTTTGGGCAGTTACAGATATTTTGATGGATCCATATGGTATGGGAGACCAGAGGAGGGCAGAGCTAGCTGCCCTGGAGGAGCTTAGAGATGCAGCTTTCTCAAGCAGCCTACATTATAAGGAGAAAGTCAAGGAGTGGCATGATTCTCATATTAGCCACAAGCATTTTGAGATTGGACAGAGAGTATGGATGTTTGATGCGAGGCTACGATTATTTCCAGGGAAGCTACAGAGCAAATGGAAGGGACCTTATCTGGTTAGAAAGGTACACGACAACGGTAGCATAGATATATCCGAGTTGTCTTCTGAGAGTACCTTTCGAGTGAACGGCCAGCGGCTCAAACCATTTCTAGATCATGAGCCGCGGGTCGTTGATCTTGCCCCTATTCATTTTGCGTGAGATGTGGTCTTTGACTCGCATCTAATGCATCTCACGCCTGAGTTTCACTGATCTTCCGCCTTGTATAGATCCAGATGTCCATATCACCACATTCTTTAGTCCCACATCCCTTCCTTCATCTGCGATTATGCTATACTTAGGGTGCACTTTACCCTAAGTATAGGGGGGATGTGAGGCCTTTCGGGTATTTCTTTTGTTTCTGTCTACCCCTGTTTTTGCTGCATATACTTAGGGATATTTCACCCTAAGTATGGGGGGGTAGACCCTGTACATTCTGCACTCAGGTTTTCCCTTAGTAGACAGCCTGCTATACTTAGGATTACTCGATCCTAAGTATAGGGGGGAGACCTGGGTCCCTCTTGACTTTTCATTTCCTTTTTGTTTAGCTTTCCTTTTCACTTTCCTATACCTAGCACGAGTTATGTCTTCTCCATCGCTCTTGACTCTGAGGACATCGTTCGAGCCAAGTATAGGGGGGTGTGTATATATTTCATATATACTTTAGCCATAACTCGTACTTTGTGTGAGTGTATTAATAAATAAAATGGCTAAAAACCACAAAAATTAAAAAATTTTCATGTACATAATCTTCTTTTATTTGCACATACATAGCTAGTGTACAAATTATTTTTGTAAAAATGATTTCAAAAATCTTTTGTATAAAGCTTGTGTAAATATTTTTGTATCAAAATTATGTATATAGTACAAAATTTTTCCAAAATGTTTTGAAAATCAAAAAGTTTGCAAAAATCTTGTGTAAATGTGTGTAAATATCTTTTTGCAAAACTTGCACTTCATGCATCATTCATTCATGATTTCAAAACATTTTTCAAAAATTTTGCATGATTGTAAAATTTGTGTAAATAAGCATCTTTTTGTACATATGTATATAGTTTTTTCTTGGATGATAGTTGACATTTAAACTAGCCTGGAATCAAATTGAGAAATGGAGCTTGATTAAGATCTTAATCCACCTAATTTCTAAGAGGAACCTTATAGGACTTAGGTTTAAGGCTTTTCAGGTCCACGGTGACTTAATTCTTTGAGTCCACTAGGCTATGATCACATGTCATCTCAATGAGCCTAAGTAGAGCACTTAACAACAACACATGACTCATATAGATTATGGCTTTACTTGGACAACCGCACTATGTACCGAGCTCTCTACGGATGAGGTGGTGAGGAGGCAGTCTTCCTTGACTTGGGGTAGCATATGAGGGTAGTACTTCTAGGCGGAACCTCTCTTCTTCTTATAGTGAAGGAAGTGCGTCTCAACTTGGTCTGGTTGCCATGAGGTCTAACGACGGGAGTTGTGGGTTGCAATAAAGCTTCAAAAGAGGGATAGTCTACTGGCTCAAGAGGAAAAACTCCTTGTATATATGCTGCACATGTATATGTTGTACAGATGCACTTGAAAAAAAATGTGCAAAAAGAAAAGAACTCCAAAAAAGTGGTGGGTCTGAGAGAAAATGATAATCCCACCGGAGTATGTATATAGAGTGCAATAAGCAAAGCTTGGTTTCATGATCCACCTGTTGTAGCTTGCAGCAGGGAGACTTGGCTACACTTGTCAAGCTCCCAAGGGTACTTGGCTACACTGGCCTTGACCCATTCTCTTCTTCCCCCTCTTCTTGAGCCGGTTGAACTTGAACTTAGAAGGGAATACCCCGCTCCTCGAGGAAAGAGTGGCCAGATTGAGGTCATAGAGTTACCTTGTTGGGGAGGGTTGTCAAGTTGCCATTTCTGAGCTGGAGAGCTTAGACTTCACATTCACAGGACAAGAAAAGATTCATGGTCTTCAGGGTTTGTGATTGATGACTTGTTCTGATCTGGAGCATTGAGGAGTCTTGATTATAGATTAGTGGAACTTAGAGGCTGTTGAGTTTTAAGCTTAAGTCTAAATAAGGTTCTGACACATCAATAATCCAAAGATCTGATCGAGCTCCATACCCCAATTTAATGAAGGCAAGTTTAATAATCAACCTTGATCCATGTACATCCTCTTTTTCTTTTTCTTTCTTTCTTTTTCACTTCTTTTTCAAATAAGTGTTTGCTAAGGGACTAGCAAAGTTAAGTATAGGGGGGTGATGAATACCCATTCATCACTCTTTATTCTTATATTTTAGCTACAAAAACCTTTGCAAATGCATGTAGACATATGTAAATAGGAATAATTACCAAAAGCATGCATTGTGTAAAAATCTATAATTAGCATGTTTTTGTGCAAAAATAAAAGAATAAAGATTAAAAAGAAAAAGAGGGAAATATTTAGAATAAATATTGAGCAACCTAACCCAAGGGAGGGCTCAGCATGGGCCTGACCGCATAAAAGCCAAAGTAGAGGGAGATAGGGGCTCATGTGTAAATATTGGTGTAAATAAATAAAAATATTTTTCCTCACCAAAAATATGCTTGTAAATATTTGTATATATTTATAAAAATATAAAAACAAAATAAAAAGCTAAAAATTAAAAAGAATCAAAAATACCCTTTCATCATGTACATAAACTATGCCTAGATATTTATTTAACCTTGTAAATAAATAAAATTATTTTCCAAACTTTTTGCAAATACTCTATGCTGGATATTGTAAATAAATAAAATAAAAAGAATCAAAACAAAAATCAAATAAAAATAACAAAATTAAAAATACAAAAATACCTTGTACATATACCATGTATATAGATGTATATATCTATGTATATAAATAATAAAAATAGAATAAAAACACCCTTTTATTCCTTATTTTATAATGTAAATAAATAAAATATAAAATGGGAATAAAATTGTATAAAAATAATATATAAAAATCAAAAATCAAAACCCTATATATATTGTATATACCTATATCTAGTACATATTATGTATATAGCCTATTTTTATTTCCAAAAATTAATTAAAAATCACAAAAAAATAGAGAAAAATAAAATAAACATTTTTTATGTTTTAAGTTTTTGAAAATTCGGTCATTTTCTGGCTCAAAATAATTAAATAAAAACTCAAAGCTTGGCGGGCTCTGATTGGTCCACGGGGGATTGTTGACCCCCGGTCAACTCCCCCCCCCCAGGACCACCAGAGCCGGGTCCGTCCTGCCCGACCCGTCTTCTCCTACTTTTACCCGGCTGACCCGACCGCCATTAACCCAAACCCCGGGTCTGAATTATCCTCCTTGCATCCGGCATCCTCGCCGGAGCCGCTCCCTCAGGATCCGCGCGCTCCTGAGCTTGCCCGGACCCCCTCTTCTCGGACCCCTAGCCATATAAAGCTGGAGCTCAGCCACCTTCCCACGCTATCTTTGGCCATTTGCGTAGTCCTCCAGTGAGCTCAAGAGAGAGAGCGAGGTGACAACTCGCATCCCCGACCTGTTGCAGCGAGGAGAACCGGCGAATCCACTGATCCGGCGATACACCCGCCGTAGCTCCGCCACCTGAGCGAGCTTCGAGCCTCGGGCAGAGACATCCCTTGAGGCGACGACCGGGAGCTTCCCCAGCTCCGCCACAGTCTATTCCTTCACCCAGGTAACCTCTTAGCTCAGCTTCGTCTAATTTCCATTTTCGCCCAATCTTCGCCGTCGACGTGTTTCTTCGATTCCGGTCATCCAGCTACCCATCTCGATCATCGAAATCGACCCACATCTTCACCTTCTCCCGACGCACCTTCTGCACCCACTCACCCAACCCAGCTCGCACAGGAGCTGGGAACCGGGCTCCTCCGTCCACCACCTTCGCCGGAGCCCGTCGCCCCGACGCACCAGCCACCTCCACATTGCCTAACCGGGTCGAGGCAGTTTGCCCTCGACCCGTGAGTCTTCTGAGCCCCTTTGCAGGTCCTACCGAGCCCATCTGAGGGCTTGGTCATCCAGGCCGGGAGACCCAGCTCCGCCGACCGAGCCTGAGCTCCTCCGAGCTCGGGTCGATCATCGGAGCATCGCAGCAGACGCGGGAGCATTCCAGCATTCTTCTCCGACCTTCAGAGTGCTCCGAAGAGGAGCGCAGCGCTCGCACGAGCCCGGCGAAGCTCGCCGGGGCTTTGTTCTTCCAGCATCCTCCAACGCCGTCGATCTTCATCCCTCGCTCCAGTTCTAATCTGGGCCGTCCATCCCTGGAGCAGCCGACACCGTCAGATCTGAGGAGACGTCATCTGGAGCACCACCAGCCGCAGCCGTCCGATCGCCACGTGGAGCGCATCCAGAGCCCCCGCTTAATAAAGGGTAATTTACCCTTAGGCCCTTATCTTTGTTTTGTTTCGTTTGAGTCCTGTAAATATTAAAATCAGTTATTTAGTTTTAGGTTTATTTGCACATTGGACCCTAAGCTTTAGTGTAATTGCATATATACCCCTGCCTGTTGTGAGCCACGTGCTTCGTCACGTGTTGTTTTGGGTTATTTGCAGTCCATGCCCTTGTAGTTCTGGTTGTTATGAAATGAATGGAAGTTTTTAGTTAATTGCATTTATACCCCTGTGCGTGATTGATTTGCACATGTGCGTTTTATTTTGGGTTATTTGCAACTGAGCCCCCTAGACTTTTGGTACGTGTTACCAATAGGTCCTCGGGACTTATTTTCCTTACATATAGGTCCCTGAGTGCCCCAGGCACGCGCGTGGCGCGTGTTTTGCTGGGTTAATTGCACCGGGACCCCCAGAACTTTGGGTATTTGCATTTCAGTCCCTGTGCACAGTACCCTCTTGTTATTTTTGAATAAAATATCAAATCACCTCCAAATCCAATGAGAATTTGACACATGGCTCCTGCCATGGTGTAGGATTTTCACGGATTTTTGAGGACATTTCTGATTTTGTTTGCTATTTTTAAAAATTCAAAAACCTTAATTTTTGTTACTGTCTAGTTTGAAAAATCACAAAAAAATAAAAAAAAACTCCCCTGAAAATTCTACAAAAATTAGCTACTGTTTAGTTTGTGTTTCTTGATTTTCTAGCCAATTTTGGCTATTTTTCATTGCTTGAAAACCCTAAAAACTTAAAAACATCAAAAAACCCATAAAAACTCTAGTAAATAAATTAAAAAACCAAAAATAATAACTTTGGTACCTAAATTTTCCTTATTTTATCTATTTTACAGGAAAATTACCTCCAAGCCATTTTGGGACCCTTAGTATTTTATCTAGGGCTTCCTGGCTCGGCTGGACAGTACCCCTTGTTTTTGCTACTGTTTGATTTTTAGAAAATAAAATAAATATCAGAAAATTATCAAAAATTCACCAAAAACATAAAAAAATATAAAACATATAAAAATATTTTTGTTTTAATTTTTGGTTGAATTTTGTTGCTTTAAATAATTTGTTGAAAGTGTGCTTGTATTTGCTTTTCTTAATTTCTTTATCATATTAAAAATTCAAAAAAATATAAAAATAATTAAAAACCACTAAAAATATTTTGTCTTTTATTTTATTTGTTTTTACTACTTCGTAGGCCTTCGGCCAATCCGTGCTCCTTGAGTTCGACCCTGGGAGCTATACCAGATTAATCACATAGCAGGGCCGCTTCTCGTATTTTGATTGCTTGATTTGTCATTAGTGGTTCGATTTTTCTTGATTGACACATCTGAGCGATTGAGGTCGCAACGACCGTCTTAGTACCTTTACCTTAGTTGCTCGTAGTTTTTGTGTCATCATGCAACCACAATGCAGTCGTAAAGGTATTCGACACGATTTCAACGTACCTCATTTTTATGACCACATGTGACAGCAAGCACCTTTTATGACTATGTTACGACCACATTACAACTACCTAACAACCATGTTTCTGGTAGCAAAAAATATTTTATCTGGTAGTGTCACCAATATTGTAACCAAAAACTCAGTAGCCATAGTTTTGTTGCAATTGACATGATGTCGTCATATCTTGTGAAAACATATTATTTTACTGTAATGTGTGCTAACAATTTCAGTGTGAACGTTTGAGCAATGAAATTTATGTGGCCAAAATTATTTTATTGCTAAAGAATTTTGTCGCTATAGCTTAGTTGTCATAAGAATATTTTGTCGCAGTGTCTTTCAAATAAGATTTATTGGATTTAGATCCTTGCAATGTTGGGTATATTCATGACAAGATTTCTCAAAGTTACCTCTCAACGAGACTTGTTACAATCCATTTAGGACATCTTCTCTTGTAGTGAGCTCATGTTCCTCTTCATTGACAACGAGTGGTATCTGTTGATGTACTTTTACATTTACTTCACTGACAACAAAGGTGCATATTCGTTCTAAAATCTTCGTCTATACTTTGGAATTTATAGCATATGACGTATGACGTATTTGTTGATATATTGGTGTCTATTCATTGTGAATAAACCGTATAATAACCGTTAGACATCGACATTCTGTTATAATAAATATATCATAATTTTCTAGATGTCACAAAGGGCAAGTTTAATACGACAATTACAGCTATCGGATACGTGTGTGGGGATACATCGGCTTAAAATTAACCCAAACCTAAAATGAAAATGAGAGCTTAGTCCTAATATGAAATGCAATGGTAACACCTAGCTATTAAAGTCTTTATTTCTGGCTATATATGCGGAGGCAGATACTCTGCAGTAAATGCAGAGGTCTGCTGTAAATCTCAACCGCACCACGACCGATCGAGCGGCTATCGTGTGAACCGCTCGATCAAGATCGAGTGGCTGGGGTGCGGTTGACATTTACTGCAGATCCTGAGCATATATGCGAGGTACCCCCACAGAAATAAACCCTGGTCTGGCAACCACGTGTGGGGAGTAATCAACGCAAAGGCCTTGCTAAGGCCTAACCGTTTGGTGGCAACTGCCAGTCAAATTTGCGTATAATATCACGCACCCACATCTCCTCCGCTAAAAATAATCCAAGGAAATGAAAGGGGCCCTCCCCCATCTATCTATCTTGGTTGCTCCAACAGCATACCACTGCCACCCAGGATAGCATGGTAGTAGGATATCCATCGCTCATCTCAAGCTAAGCCGGAAACATAGCGTAGAACGACGAAAACCTCACGAATGGCGACACCGACCGCAAGCGGCAGGCTCCAACAGGCGCTCCGATCCGCCGTGCACAGCATCCAGTGGACTTACAGCCTCTTTTGGCAGCCGTGCCCCAAGCAAGGGTGAGCTCATCACATCTTCTATTATGGACTCGCACGCTAAATCTTGTATGGTAGATCTTCTGGTAACATATATAGTATAATTCTGCATTTTTGACCTACCTTCTGAAGGTTTTCATTGGCATATACTATATAAGTTTGCCTCTCTGACCAAAATTTCGGGCAAATTCCTGATTCAAGGGTGCTGGTATGGGGGGACGGGTACTACAACGGGTCGATAAAGACGAGGAAGACGGTGCAGCCGGTGGAACTGAGCACGGAGGAGGCGTCGCTGCACAGGAGCCAGCAGCTGCTGGAGCTGTACGAGTCGCTGTCGGCGGGGGAGACGAGCCAGCCGGCACGGAGGCCATGCGCGTCGCTGCTGCCGGAGGACCTGACGGAGTCGGAGTGGTTCTACCTCATGTGCGTCTCCTTCTCCTTCCCTCCGGGGATCGGGTAAGCGCTCATTAACTCCACTTCCCTTGTTCTTCGTACTGCATCGCTATCTGCTGTCTCCTATCTGCTGCCTTCTCGCCTCTCCACTTGGGGAATGCCTCATGCTGCCCTACGTATTAATCGCGTATTTAATTGGGAGGAATCAATCCCAGCTTGTAGATCTTAATGATAGGTAGATTTTCCCACATATGGAGATGTGGTTATCCGTTTTCCATTCACTACAGCTGCAGTAAATCTTTACCCTACTGCGCCTGCGGCAGGGAATCAATTCCTGATAAAATGGACCGAGAAGGCAAATAGTCCCACCTGCAAAATCGATTTATAACGAAGACATCTGATTTCAAATTTATAATGATGGTCATACATAATTATTACCTTTTATTCTTTAGAATAACACTGATTATTTTAGCAGCAACGGAAAATGAAAGGATATGTTGCATTTTGTTGTAAGATATGCGGTAATCATTACACTAATTCGGAAAATACTCAGCGAAAAAAATAGCAAGAAATTCAAGGTGTAATTATTTTTTGATTCCTTAGGAATGGTATATTAACAATAACTATTTGCTTTAAATTTTAAAGTAGAAACGGTGATTAACATTTAATGATATATATATCTCTTACGAATGATAAGACGGTATCCAATCCATTATCATATCAATTTTATACAGATTTTGACATTCGTATCCGTATCTGTTTTAAAACGAACATGGATATAGATATCACTTTGATGTCCGTCTGTTTTCATATGTAAATATAGTTATGAACTTATTTTAAAAAATGACAAGCAATGCAGCTTGTTGCCCGCTTGCCTCCTGTTTCGGTGTAAACTTTCATCTAATACTACTTGAGTTGGAAAACTAAGAAATATATCGTTATAGTGTTCTCTCGGCATACTTAGTATAATTCTCGATATCAATTGATAAGGTAAAAGCTATTGTATCTAAATATTTTTATAGGTAGTTTTGATGAATAAAGCAAAGCGAAAAATCGAATAATTGTACAATTTTTTATTTTTAAAATAGTTTGTCGTATAATACAAAAGAAGTGAATTAAACTTGAAATGACATGTATCTTGAGTTTTAGAACCATTTAATCCCTTTCTGAGTGATAAATGGTTCAAAAAAACTCGCATAAAACTTATATTATACGGAAAAATCCTCTAATATATCACTTTGAAAAGTTTACTCATCTAGATAGGAATGAAAATGAACCATAACTATGTAAACCTATTCCTAATAGATTAACCCCTAAATAGCATATCCAAATTATAAGAAATCCTATGAAGCTACAATTGTCGAATTAATACCTTGAAAATTTTAGTTTATTCTGGTATATAAATAAATTGCATATATAGTTCATGTAATAAATGCCCATATTTTTTCTTTAGGATCCCAATTTAAGCACATTTAGTATATTTATATCTTATGTATTCCATCCAACACATGTATATTTAATCTAATATATGATTTATTTCTAGTATTATTTGTATGCCATCAATATATGTTTTATATCCATATCCGTTTTTAATGATATAGTAACATAATTTTAATATTCGTCAATATCCGTATCGACATCCACATTTGTATTTCAAAAAAGATAAGGATATATTAACACCTATATCTATATCCGTATCCACTTTGCATCCATTTATTACTTTGTCTAAAATAATCATTGTAGAGTGATTTAATTGTTGTGGTGTTATCGCGCCATCGTTACACAAAGCACATAATAGTAAAACCATATGTGATATTGCTTTATTAAGAAACGTACTGTATCTCGGTATTACAGCATATTTTCTACTTATTTTTATCTCATAGCCAATAGTCATCATAGTTAAGTTTTTTTAGATTTCAGTGATAATATCAATAGTGCATATAATAATTGTTGGCACAAACAAGTCGTTCTTTCATGTACTGTTATAACGATTTAAAAGCTCTATGTAAATTATCTCATATCAATAGCATTAGTTATAAATTTAGTAATTGTTTATATTTAAGATAGTAATGTAGTTTGTTTCCGAAGTAAATCCACTTTATTGAAGTTAATATGATTAGATACGATCTTACACACAGATCTTATTTTGAGTACTTACATAAAGGCACGCACACAAAAATTTATGCATATTTGGAAAAGAATTTTACAGTAGAATTGATCTAAGATGATGGATATTTTAATATTCAACGTCATATTTTCCTTAAACGAATACTATTCATTGTTTAATTCTTTAAAATTGCAACGAATCTTGTATTACTTGCTATATTACTAGAAATAAATTACATTGAATCGTTACTAAAGTAGCAATGTTCAAGTCAAAATTAAATGATAAAGTAATAAGAAAATATTTTATATTTAAAACTTCAGCAATGAATATGTCATTCATCGCAGATTACAAAAAGATAATTTCTCAATGAATAATATTCGTTCCTATACTTTTACATTGAAAGATATGGAAATGAATATTCAAATTACTCATTACCATAGGACAACTCTTTCAAAGCACAAGCACAACAATCTAGTGTTCCTCACGCATTGAATCTACTTTGTATTGGAGCTCAACACAAATGATGAGCTCTTCTCATGTTTCACTTCCAATGGTCGCCTCCCAAAGACCTTCTTCCTTGCTTCTTTAATCAACTATGTCTTTATCATTACCTATTGAGACTTGGGGTATATTCCACTATGACCTTAAGAACGAGAATGTGCTCCTCCTACTATCCCTATCCCTCTTCGTCTTTGTCAGAGATGATCTACCATATTAGTGTTATATTATGATATCAACCTATAAACTATGGTTATCTCTCGTTGTATTCTTCTCCCTCTCTGCACGCATCCTTAATTTTTCTCACCATTGTAGATATAGCTCAAGTACATGCTCCATTTTCATGTTTCTAGAATGAATCCATATATAATACAACTCAATTCTTATCAGGATTAGATCCCAATCTTAATAGGCCTACCGGCCGATAAGCCATGCTTTTTTTTATGAAGTCTACTGCGCTTTCTCTTGCATGACATGTTAGGTTTTTTTAATGATCATCCACGGGTAGTTATTTCTTCACCAAGTTAATCACGATAGAGCACCGGAGGTTACATTTAAAAGTTTGTCGTGGAGTGGCTCCAACGCCACAGTACCTTATCGCTTCTGTATGTCCATGTCTAATGTGTTTATCGTTCCATTATCTCTCCAACAACAACAAAAAAATCGAGATCAAGATAAACATTAGTTATTCCTCATACCACATGTTTGCTTATCTCACGTAATATCGATAGGATTGTAGTAAGTAAGAAAGACAGAAGGCTGTCAGGAGGGAACTATTCCTCTCCTGTAGTGCAACCGGTAGTGTAATCGTGGGAGCCGTTCGATAGGGATCGGACGGTCCTCATAGGAAGCTGTGGATAGTCTGCCCCCTTTAAGGGTCGTCCAATCCCCATCAAAAGGCTCCCACTATTAAAGGACATATTGGACTACAGCAGACGATCTTGATTGCAGTCAGGAATCTGTCGAAGGAAGAAAGGCCAGTGCAGATGGAAAAATGGAGGTAGGATAGGCTAATTATCTGCTACGAAACTAGAGCAGACAGAGGTGACGCAGTTAAAAAAACTTGTTTTTCCCCGTCGTTGTAGCACTGAAATGTTCTCAACATTGGTAGCCAACGACAATAAGTCAGTTGCGAGTCTCACGAGCTTTCGATCCGCATTTGATGCTAACAGCAAATATGTTCCTTCTTCCGGTAGTCGTGCAGCAGGTGGCAACGTTTCCAAATCTGTTCAAGCTGACTTGAATGTGCGTCCCACTGTACAACATATAACGTGTCTTGATGGGCATGCATGGTAGGATCTGCTGTCGTCCTAGATTTTCATATGATGCATGTGACTCCTGCCGTAGGGTAGATCTCTCCTTCTTGGAAGCTCACTGATTCTGGAAGGACGGAATCCATGGCAGTTCAAGTCCTGTATGGGCACAAGTAACATGTATAAGTACGTAGTACTCCAACTGCCATGGACAGGCAGAGAAAGAGAAGAGTTGTACGTGCTTGATATGATTTTTTTTGAAGTAAAGAGGGTGAGATCCCGAGTTCGGATTCACCGCCAAAAACTTTTCAATTTATATAAATAATATAAAAAAAAATACATTACCTTGTGGACCAGAAACGGTAAAGGGAAAGACAAGAAGATTTTACATTTTCCGAATAAAACCTCTGATCCTTAAATATCATATCATTTCTTCCTCCCCAAATGGTCCAAAGAACTGCAAACGGAAAAGAACAGTCGTCCGTCGAGTTTTTCCCTATTGACCTTACCGATCGCCAGAAATCTGTGGAACCACCATGTATTACCCAAGTTGGTCCTACCTCCGTCCAAACCTGTTCCGACGAAGGACATGTAAAAAACAAATGCTCTGCATCCTCCCTATGTGTGCCACATCTATCACATTGGGTATCCAGAATACTAAACAGTCTGCCCCTTCTTGCTTTATCCCAAATCCTACCCCTTCTGAGACACCACAGAAAAATCTTCACTCTGCACGGGATCTTGCTTGTCCAAATAATCTTCATATCATGTTTCATGTCCGACTCCAAATCCTCACTTCTCCCTCTGAACTCAATGTATGCTTTTTTCACAGAGAATCTTTCTCCTTCCAAAACAAAATGGTCCCTTCCCTGAGAGATGCAATCAGGGGAGGGTAACTCAGACAACATTCTTTCCAACCCCACCCTTCTTCGTCCAGAGATGTCATGCATGAAGTGAGGAACCCACGAACCCGAGCCACCAACTTCAGATACGGTACAATCTCTACTTGTTGCCAAAGCAAACAGTCTTGGATATCTATTGCCCAGAACTCCGTCCCCCGTCCAGTTGTCCTGCCAAAAACGAAAGACCTCCCCGGCCCCCAAGGCGTCATTCTCGGCCTAAGTTGTGGCAGAATATCACGGATCCCTCTCCAAAGAGAAGACTCGAAACACACTCTATCGGCTTCTAGAGATCCATTGACGCAATATATATTACGTACCAGTTGGATTGTCAATCTATATGTGTTACCCCAAATCTGCACCATCCACTTTGCCAAAAGCGCTTTATTCATGCAACCCACATCCTGAATTCCAAGGCCTCCTTCGCTTTTCTGGCTAGCGAGTTCCTCCCAGCCTACCACATGTGCGCCCGGCCTTTGTTGCTTCCCATATGACCAGAAGAACCTTCTCATCATTATCTCTATCCTCTTCCTTACACCTGTCGGCATCAAACGAGTTGAAAAGAAGAAGATAGGAATTGTTGACAACACATGCTTTAGCAGAATCAGCTTCCCGCCTTTAGATAGTGTGACTGCCTTCCAACCTGCCAATCTTTACTCGAATCTCCTGAGGACCATGTCCCACTCTGCTTTCTTGAGCTTGCTTGCCACTAAAGGTAGCCCCAAGTACGGAATGGGAAGCTCACCAAGAGGGCAGCCCAACAGTACAACCCTCGATCTACTTTCCTCCTCATCTAATCCAAACTGGATCACGACAGACTTCTCTCTATTAATTTTGAGGCCAGACATGCTATTAAATATTTCAACCAGCTGTCTCGTCCTTCTGTGCATATCTTTTGTACCATCTAGGAAAATCACTGTGTCATCTACATATTGTAGAAGAGGAACAGATATGGATCCCATACGGAATCCATCACACCACCAATCATCGACTGCTCTCCTGAACATCACTGCCAACGCGTCCGCCACCAGGACAAAGAGCATCGATGCTAACGGGCATCCCTGACGCACACCCCTTTGTAGCTGGAAAAAACCACCTTCCGGTCTGCCATTCACCAGAACCGAGTATGACGATGTTGTAACGCACCTCTTCATCCATACTATCCAGAGGTCATTGAAGCCACGCCACCTAAGAGACTCTCACAAGAAGCTCTAGTCCACGCAATCGTAAGCCTTTTTGAAGTCTATCTTCCAGATCAACCCCTTGAAATTTTCACGACGCCATTGAAGGCAAATCTCAGATGCCATCACCAGTCCATCTGCCATCTGTCTGCCTGGGATAAAAGCAGTCTGATTCTGCAAGATAACCTCATCTAACACCCACTTGAGCCTATTAGCCAGCACCTTGGCAAAAAATCAAATATATTGCGTTAGACAACGCAATCGGCCTATAGTCCTCTACCCCAATTGGATTTTCCTTTTTAGGAAGAAGGAACAACAATGCACGATTAACCTTCTCAAATCCACTGTTTCCATTTCTAAATTCATTGATTACCGCCAAGATATCATCCTTCAGCAAATCCCAAAATTCCTTGTAGAATAAGACTGGAAAACCGTCAGGTCCTGGAGCCCCATTTGCATTCAAACCCCACACCGCTCTTTTAACCTCCTCCTCCGTAAATGGCGATTCAAGCCCAGACGCCTGCTCTTCTGACAAAGTCTCAGCACCTGCCCCGTGCCACCCCCACCCGTCACGTCTCCTTCTCCTCGACATCTCCACGAAATGTTCCCTAAGGGCTCGTCCCAACATCACATTCCCCGCCACTCTTTCCCCACCCACTTCAAGACTATGGATAAAATTCCTCCTTCTTCTGCCGGAGGCCATCGAATGAAAAAATCTAGTGTTCGCGTCCCCCTCATGCAGCCACTTCTGTCTGGATCTCTGCCTCCATTCCACCTCTTCCTTCCTGTCTTCCAAAAGTAGCTCTTCACGTAGCCTAGCCCGCTCAAGCACCTTGTCCTGGTTCAGACCCCTCTGATCATCAAGTCCATCCAACCGGACAACTCCTTGCTGAGCCTCTTGCCTCCGCTCCCTCCTCTGCATCCTCACTCTACGGTTGAAATCAATTAGGAAGCTCCTTAGCATCACCAACTTGGATGCCAAACACCTGACCGCCGACCCCTTCACCTGTCAGCTCCTCCATTGCGTGGACACCTCATTCTTGAACCCTTCCTCCATCAACCATGCCTTCTCAAATTTGAAATACGATCTGGGTCGCATATGTTCCTCCGAAGACCACAATATCGGGGTATGATCAGAGTGAGCCTTGGGCAGTGACCATGCCCGAGAGAGAGGGAAAAAATCCACTCCCTCGGACGATAGAAGAAATCTATTCAATCTTGATCTCAACCTACCATTCTGCCATGTGAAAGCACATCCCGCCGCATCAATAACAGTGAGCCCCAAGTCATAAACCTGAGTTCTGAAATCTTCCGAGCCAACATCGCGCCCACCACCCCTCAAAGGTCTGTCATCCACCAAAAGGATCACATTTAAATCACCACCAATCAGCCAAATTCCCTCTTCCCTACGTGCTCCCACCTCTGAGAGATCTGCAGCAAGGGACCCCGCCGTAGGACTCGTAGGTCCATGCACATTGGTTACAGTAACAGTGACATCATCAGCCTTCCTTTTAAGACACACAGTTAGCGAGAATAAAGATCTCCTCTTCGCCCGTTTCTCAAACTCAAACCTCCTCCATCCAGTCAAGAGCCCTCCAGCCACTCCCTGAGCTTCGACCTCAGTGAAATCAAACAAAGAGCCGCCCCCCAAATCTCGCCACAAGTCACCCCCTGCCCTGGAGACCTTCATATCTTGCAAAAGCATAATATCCGCATGGGACTCGCTAACTAACTTCCTGACCTCTAATCGCTTCTCAGGACGCCCCAGCCCTCTCACATTCCATGAGAGCACCTTCATTTGGAAACCTCCTTGTTCTTCTCTCGCGGTGGGACCACCCCCAAGCTTTCAGCGAAACTTCTATCAAGGAGGCTGAAGAAGCTAGGCCTTCCAATTGGTGACCATGGATCTTCCTTCTCAGCAGCATCGCAACCTCCTTCTGGGCCCCTTGTAGTCATCTCTGACCTCAACAACAACCTCCTCTTTTCCCTCCTCCGCCGGTTCCATGGCTTTCGCTCAAAACACCACCCAACCCGTTCCCCCTCCCCACCCTGCGCTACTCCCTCAACCCTCTGTTGCATCATCGTTGATCCCTTCAAACGCATGGCCTCCCCTTCCACTCCAGCCTTCACTCCCTCCAGGACTTCCCTGACCTAGCCTTGCATGCGCGAAGACTCCTCTCCAACCGCATGCACGACTTCACCCACAACACGGCAAGAGCTCCTCCCTCCCCCTCCTGGTGTCGAGGTTACCAGCCCAGCAAACCTCCTCTCCTCCTTCCCCTCGTTGGTGCTCAGGGACCACTGCCAGCCCTGGAGTCCCTGTGATGCTTCCCTCGAGCCGCCCTGACCAAGCCACCGGCTCAAGAACCGGCGCCTGACCACCCTCCAGCCCATCCGCCAACCGGAGGTCAACTACCAACTCGCAACACTCGTCTTGTCCAGCTACGCATCCCTGCTTCAGGACCGCCTCGCCAACGCCCTTTGTGCCTGGTCTTGAGGAGTTCGGTTCTCTCTGAGGGGTGTGATGAGCCGAAAAAATATCTCAATCAATCCGGATCAGGTCAAAATAAGCTCTCGGGTCGTTGCGACCCGAATCGAGAGATCAATCGGCTCAACAAGAAAAAAAATGTAAGAGCAGACCACCAAAACACAAATAAAATCAGAGAAAAGAACTAGTGGCCCTGGCTATTTGGATTAGCCTGGTATAGCGACCAGGGTCGGACTCAGGGAGTGCAGATTGGCCTTGCGGCCTACGAAGTAGTCAGAATAAAGTAAAATATAAACAAGCAATTTTTTGGTGGATTTTTTAATATTTTTTATATTTTTTTAGAATTTTTAATTATAAAGGAAAATAAGAAAATAATAAAACAAGCAAACTCAAGCAATTATTTAATTACTCTAAAAAGGTCCAAAAATTCAAACAAAATATTTTTATAATTTTTATAATTTTTACTATTTTTATGAATTTTTGATGATTTTCTGATTTTTATAGGATTTTATAAAAATGAAAGAAAACAAAAACAGAAAGACAATGTCCAGTCAAGCTTCTAGGACCAAAATAAAATATTAAATGATCTCAACAGAGCCTGAAGTATTTTTCCTGTTTAGTATGAGAAAAAAGGCACAATCAGGAAAAAGAATTATTAATTTTTGGTTTTTTTATGAATTATTAGAATTTTTAGGAGATTTTCAATGTATTTCAAATTTTATATTTTCTGTAAGTCCAAAAACGACCAAAATTGGTCAGAAAATCAAAAACCTCAAAACAAACAAAATCTGATTTTTTATAATTTTTAAAAGGGTTTTTGTAATTTTTTTGGATTTTATAATATGGACAAAGAGAAAATTGGAGGTTTTTGAATTTTTAAAAATAACAAAAATGCTCAGAAATGTACCAAATTTTTAGTGAAAATTTTACACAGTGGCAGGAGCCACGTGTCCAATTTTTACTTGATTTGATATTTTATTAAAAATCAAAACGAGCAAACAGTGCACAAGGACCTAACTGTAATAAAAATAAGTTCCAGGGGCCTTTTAATAACACGGCAGCAAAGTTTGGGGCCCAAAATGTAAAAATCCCCAAGACCCACGCACGACACACGTGACCCAGGCCTGGAAGGACTAAACTGTCATTCCTAATTTAAAATATTCAAACATTAATAATCCAGAAACGTCAGGTCAAAATGCAAAATGTCCAGTAAACCACGTGTCGATGGACGTGCACAGTACACACAGGGACTAGATAGCAAATATCCAAAACAGTAAGGTCCTCGATGCAAAATAACCAAAATAAAATGAACTACAAAAACTATTTACAGGATTAAATATTAAATGCAAAAGAGAGAAGGGCCTACAGGGTGATTTACCCTTTATTAGCAGATGGGCCGAGGGGAAGCCACGTGGAAGATCGGACGGTTGTGGACGAGGAGCTTCTCTTCGGTTGATGGACGCTCCAGGTTTAGCCATGTGGTGGATCTGACGGTCGCTGGCGGTGGCTAAACCTTGGCTGACTCAGACGGTCCAGATCGCATCTAACGGTCACAGCTGCTCCTCAAAGGGATGGCTCAATGTGAATCTGGAGCAAAGGGGTGCGATCGGACGGACGCGGAGGATGCTCCAAGAACTCGTCGCCGGCAAGTTTCGCCGGACTCGTGTACGCGCTGGGGAGCTCTGATGCTGCTGCTAAGATGTGGAGGAGGATCGGCTCGATGTTCCGCAGCTACTCAGCACCTCCGATGGCGCTGGGGAGCTCCGAGGAGCTCTGGCGACGTCGGTGGAGGATGACTCCAGTGCCTGAGCTGTTGGCCTCCAGATGAGGCCCTCCTGATGATCTGACCTGCACAGGAAGAAAGATGGGTCGAGGGCAAACCGCCTCGACCCGTCAAAGCGCGAAATGGATGGAAGATGCGTCGGTGTGGAGGTCCTCCGGCGAGCGACGGAGGAGGAGGACCGAAGTCCCTGCTCCGAGGCGAGTCAGGGATGAGTGACTGAATGAAGAAGGTGCGGAGGAGGCTCATGAAGGTGGTGGCGTAGTCGAATGGGCAAATGGATGGACGGAGACGACGGGCGGAAGCGGCGGAGCTACGAAGACAGTAGGCTAAAATCTAGCTTCTACGCTAAACTAATGGCTAAAGAAACTACCTGGCGGAGGAGGTCGACTGTGCTAGAGCTCGGGGAACTCCGGGGGTCACTGCCTGCAAGGGAGCGTCGGTTCCCGAGGCTGGGCGCGCTCGCGACCGCCGCACGGCGGCGAAGCCACCGGATCAAAGGATTCCCAATGCCTCGAGCCTCACTTCCACTCCAGATCGCACCGCTGTCACTCAGGCGAGGTGGAGGAGCTCCATAGCATCGAGGGGGAGGACCAGAGATCCGTGAACAGGCTGCTGGAGGCGATGCTTTATATGATTAGTGGTCCGGCTTGAAGATGATCGGGCGAGCTTATCGGAGCTCAGACCCCGATAACCCACCCCGGGCGTGGATCATGGATCTGCAAGGAAGAGATATGACCCAGGGTTTAGGGTTTTAGATGTCAGATCGAGTGTGGAGAATATAGAGAAATCGGGTCAACAACTCGGATCTGGAACTCTGTGGTCCAGGGGGGGAGTTGACCGGGGGGTCAACATCCCCCGTGGGCCAATGGGATGCGGCCACGTGTAAAAGATTTGGAAATTCAATAAAAATAGTAAATGGCCGATTTAAGAAAAAGTTAAAACATGAAAAATATTTATTTTATTTTAAACTATTTTTTGTGATTTTTATTTAATTTTTAAAATAAAAATAAGGTATTTACAATATAGTATTATATACATACAATATTGTATTTTTTATTTTGATTTTTATTTATTTATTTTTGTACATTTTTATTCCAATTTTATATTTTATTTATTTACTTAATAAAATTTGGAATAAAAGTTTATTTTTATTTTATTTTTATTAATTATTTACAAGGAGTAAATAAATAGGTTTATTTATATACATATGTGGTATATATACAATGTGGGTGTTGATTTTTATTTTTCTTTCTTTTTATTTTCTTTTTATTTTTATGATTTTTTTTATTTATTTACATTATGGAATATAGAATATATACAGATTTTTATGGAATTTTAATTTATTTATTTACAAGGTGAAATAAATATAGAAGTGAGTCTTAAGTACATGATGAATATATACAATGGATGGGGGATTTTATTTTCTTTTTAATTTTCCATTTTTATTTTGATTTAATATTTACAAATATATACAAATAAATACAACCCATTTTTATTTTTATTTAGAGGAAAATATTTATATTTATATACAGGTATATTTACACACATGAGCTTCCTTATCTCTCTCTACTTGGGTTTTTATGCGGTCAGGCCCATGCTGAGCCCTCCCTTGGGATTAGGTCGCTCAATATTTATTCTAAATATTTCCCTCTTTTTCTTTTGTCTCTTTATTCTTTTATTTATGCACAAAAACATGCTAATTATTATAATTTACACAATCATGTCATTTTGGTAATTATTGATATTTACATAAATATACATGTGTTTGACAAAGATCTTATAGCTAAAATAAAATAATAAAGAGTGATGAATGGGTATTCATCAGGGTGTTCCCCTTGGCAGCAGACCCCGTGCCCGTGGGTGGTGCACCCGGGTTCCCATGTCGGGCGCCCACCTCCCTAACGGATGGGCCCTCCTTCCGCACCCATTCCCTCGCAAAAGCTGGAAGTCGATGCCCCAATCCTGTACCTGAAGACCCGCGAGAAATACGTTCATCCTTTCCACGAACCTTCCTTCCTTGGTCACCTTCGTAACTTACAGCCTGGACCCTCTCATGCGCAATTGATTGCGTGGCCTGAACCATATGAGAAAACCGCCTCTAAGTAAAAGCCCCAAAAGAAATTCCAGCGCATCCGTTGGTATGTGGATCCACCATTGCAGAAATACAACCACGTTTTGAAACCAAATCCATGGGATTGATTGCATCATTAATTGCCGCCTTTGGCGTCATTGATTGCGAATTAGCAAACGCGATCATTAGTTGCGGGGCAATTCTTAACGGCAGCCGTGATTTGTGGAAGCTCAATTGCCGCACCCGAATTTGCCGGAGGCTCCGCCGCAGAGATCTCCAACATGCCGCCTCGCCGTTGCCGATGCCCAAATGTTGCCATGACTTGCGGAGGCACCTCGGTACGCCGCTGCCGATGCACCTCTCCTCCCAACCTCGGCTCCACTGAAGAGATCTCCAACTGAAGCCGCCGTCCCTCTATGCTCTTTGTCCACCATCCCAGCATCCGATGATGAAGCTGATGCACCCAGACCAACGGATCCCCACTCTCACCTGGAAGGAGTCCAGTCGCAGCCAAACCTTTCACCTCTGCAATCCCTCTCAGCAACTGCCGGACTCGGTGCACACTCTGCCACAAGAGTGGGATTCCCTTCACTTTTATCAGATCCAAACTCCTCCATGACACGCTGCCATCATCAGTCTGCGCAAATCTCCACCTGAGTGAAGACCTCCTGGAACGTGTCAAAGACAACAATGCCTTTTCCTCGCCTTCGGTCAACCCCCTATCCAAAACCCTCCAAGGTGTCAACGCCGTCACATCCCCTCTGAAGCCTCCTCTCGAAATCAAACCCACGTCGGAAGACCCCTTGAATAGGGCCCCCACCTCCTCCTTCCCCTACCAGTAGTCGCGGTGCCCCAACAGAAGCCGCTTCCTCCACCCCCGGTCGACCCTTACCTCCGCAGTTTCTGCTTCGATGCGCGTAACCCAAGCATCTAAAATAGTGGATAGGTTCTCTACACTGCCTCGCCCAATGCCCAAGAGAACCACACCGAAAGCATCCGCGCCTGAAAGGTTGTTTAAACCCCGAGCTGGGAAGGCCCTCACGCCAAGATCCACGCTGAAGATGCCCACCCTCCTTCCTGGTGCGGACCCGCCTCCGAACTTCAATCCACCCTTCTCTGTCCATTCCCAAGTTTTTCTTTGCTGATTTTGAGGATGTCACCATGCCTATCGTGCTTTGTATTCTTCTTTCTTCATATAGTGAAAGTCGATCGTCATCATCTAAGGGTGTAGCCAAGTTACCGATGAATCTTATAAATCTGTATGTCTCCGTGCTTTTGTGATTGATCGTATTTATGCGTGCTCCCACGATCGAAACAGTTTTAACTGGGCTTAGTTTTCTTGATAGATTCTATGTAGTAGATGGAGGAGTAAATTGTTTTTAAGTTATTTTCTGTTTAAGTTACTTTTTGGTAGTGGATGGTGGATTTATATCCTTTCTTTTGTTCGATTAGATTGAGAAATAATGAATTAATAATTGTCTTAAATCAAAGGATAATGGGTGATGAAAGCATATGTGTCGTATAGAATGTTGGTCCTGTTGTGGTGTCATTGTTTGTTTTGTTAAGTGATCAGAAGGAAAGTTGGTGTGGCTTTGAGGACAAGATGAGAGAGAATAGCTTAAGGTGGGTGGATCATTTGCAAAAGAGGTATGCTGATGCATTGATTAAGAGATACGAGATTTGGGATGTTGAGCCAGTTAAAACTGGGCGAGAAAGGTTAAGAAGTGTTGGTAGGAGGCTATCTGAAGAGATCTTAGTTACTTAAATCTAAGTCTGAGAATGGCCTAGAATAGATCTGAATGGACACAAAAAATCTTTATAGCTGACCATACTTAATGTGGGAAAAGACTTTGTTGTTGTTGTTGTTAAGTGAGTCTAGAGAACAATGCAAACACTGAAGTGAGGAGGACCAAAGGATCTACTTCGTCTTTTTGCTGTCAAGGAACCTTAAGTCATGGATTTTGCCTTGCGAAATTTCTTTATAGCATCTCAAATAATATTATTGTTAGGCACACATACACATGTTATGCCACTCGGCAGTAGTCAATGCTGATATTATTATACAACTAAATATGGTGAGATCAACTCCGATGATCACATGAGAATTCAACGACTACCAAAGAAGGAAATTGAAGGAAGAAAGCATATGAAGACATTTGACAATGATAGGTTTATCGGTTTTACAGGCGAATGTGTACATCCTGACGAGAGAGTTTGGTCTTGCTAGTTAATGATGCCATTTGTAATTGGTCTTCTCACAGTCGAGGACTCAATATTTGACGGATCAAGAATAATGAAACTTTTTATTAAGCCATGACCAATTGAATCTTCTCCTTACATATATATGCTCCTTTCTTAAGTCGGGCACCTAGTTCCTTGATCTCGGGGATGACCGACATGGCTGATTGATTATTGGTGGACTTGATTCATCAATAGGATGGATTGAGATTGTCGAATGGATTTGACAATGCCAAAATCTTTGGCCAACTTGATTGCATCGAAATCTTTGCCTGAAGTTGATGGTGGTCAATTTCTTGTTGAGCTTTCAATTTGATGGTCAATTCTATATATCATCCTTTGATGGGCATCTAAGCATTTCGGATCTGATGGGCTTATTTTAAAGCTCCTTTGGGAGTGATGTGTGACTTCTACTACAATAAAATAAATATAAAGTGACTTTTTCTGAAATTCGTCACTATTTCTATCGTTATTAAAATATAATGATGAATATGTTATTTTTATGTAAAAGGAATTTCTATTTTTGAAACTACAAAATAAAAGTCATACATGTTACTATATCATTAACGACGGTCCGTATAACAATATGTAAAATAATGTTTATCTATTGCAATTTTTGAAATTTGAACTTATTGCCGAATGTCACATGATGAATCCACGATTCATCACCTTTATTCTTTTATTTTAGCTTCATTTTCTTAGTCAAACACCTGTAAATACTACTAATTGCATAAAATTACCATTTTGCATGCATTTGTTAAAATTGCATTATTAACACTTTGTACATAAATAAAAGAATAAAGAAGAAAAGAAAAAGGAGGATGTGTTTATGCAATAAATACAGACTGACCCAAACCTCGAGAGAAGGTCAAGACTTGACCTGATCGATCAGGAATAAAGTAGGGGGAGATAGGGTCTTCTGTTAGAAAAACCAAAAAAATTTTGTGAATATTTCTCATGTTTATTTGTACAAAACTTACCATATTTTATTTATATATAAGTTGACTTCAAATTAATTATTCTTGTAAATAAAAGTTCTAAATAAAAAGTGTTGTAAATAATAAAAATAAGTGTAAAATAAAATAATATATATTGCAAATAATCACACCAAAAAAACCGCAAAGCGATAATTGAAATATCAATTCCGCTCCATACAAGCTCAAATTTATTCAAAATTACTTCCATCATACTCTAAATTAAATTATCTTTCAAATGGATGTGGTTTCATAATTTTTGGAGTTACGGTTGAAAAGTCGGTTATCTAGGGTGTTTTGTGCAGTTTTCCCATATACTTGTTGTATATATTTTACTCATATTTATTTTTATACATAATGTATATATTTGTAAATATTTTTTTCATTAAAAATAAAATTAAAAATTAAAAATTAAAAAAATCTTTTATAAAAATTATTTCCTTATTTGTACCAATGCATATTGTATTATATGTGTATAATATGTGTATACAACTAACTTCCTAAATTAAAAATCACCAAAAAAAATTAATTATCTGACTTTAATTAATTAACTTAATTTAATTACGAATTTTATATTTATATTTAATTATTTGATTCTTTATTTGATTTGATAACTTACCTTTTATGTAAAGATTGGATTTTATAACTTAATTGGCCACCATTAAGGTAGTTAATTGATTTCCATAAATTACTTTATTTATATAATTAATTTAATTCCGAATTTCAAAATTAATTAATTAATTAATTTAAATATTTTATTTAACTAACCGATAAACACTTTACTTATTTGTAAATAGCTTCCGTTTTTTACTTTTGTCTTCTTTTTAATGGGCTCCTCCCTCATTCACTCTTTGATCAATCTTTGGAGAGAGGAGCCTGATCTCGGAGAGCAACTCATCGCAGAAGGGTGCTCAGCCTCCGATCTGGTCGGTGACAGCGATTCGGTCATCATCGAGGCCATCACGGCGTGTCCGATCCTAAGGTGAGATCCGATTTTGATTCTCATCATTTTCGTAAGTAAACCGTAGGCCTAATTTTTGCTCCGATTTTATTTTTTTGGATCCTTAAAAATCTAAAAAATTTGTCATTACACACATTTCCGCCTTGATACCGATTTTTCATCTCAACTCGTGATCCCTCCATCTTCATGTTCTACCTCACACAATCTTCCAATTTCGGTCACGCATGGTGACCGAAGTCACGGATCTATCTCTCGTTTCGCGGATCCGAATCCATGCACATCATCTATTTATTGATAAATAAATTAAAAAATATACAAAAAAGGGATATTTGCTTTTCTCTCTAATATTTGTTTTTACAGAATCAAATAAAATTTAAATAATAAAAATATAAAAATTGTAAAAAAAATCATTTCTCCTCGATTTACATTTGCTGTTAAAAAAATATAAAAAAGATATACACATTTTTTTCTTCTAACATTTTCTATAGGTTCTAAAAAAGAAAAAAACATAAAAAAATTCCAGCAAGCGACAACCACCACCCCTTCCGCCCGCACTCGCCCCTCCAGACCGGACCCCCGCCGCTGTCCACCCGCCTGCGGTGCTCCGCCCGGCCACCTGGGCGACATGCCGCCCGCACACCTCCAGGGGCCGCCCGCGGCCCCGCTCCCTAGCCACCGCGTGCGGCCCCGCTCCCAGCTCCCTAGCCGCCACGTGTGGCCCCACAATAGAGCCGCGCGACAGCCCCCTCTGCCTTCATCGATGCCAACCTAATCAACTCCTGCCGCCATGACGACGTGCGTCCCCACCGCGACTCTTGATCTCTTACCACTGCCTGGAGCGGCCTGCCTCGGGTTGCGCCTCCACTTCTCCTCCGCCCGAAAGATCCCCCTTCTTCGCAACCGTCTCCAATGGTCTGCCGACCACCCAAACGTGTCCGCGATGCGCGCGCCCTCCAGCGGCGGCGCGGCCCTCCGCAGCCCTGTGCGCGACCTCCTCCACCGCTACCCCAGCCCGCGCGTGAATCGCCCTCTGTTAACGTGCGGCAGCGCGTTGCCCGTCGAGCCTCAGCTCCCCGCTGCCTACCATACTCGACCCAGATCCCTGCGTGTGGCCTCCTCCATCCCCGCGCGAGCTCCTGCGTCGTCGACCCGTTCCCCTGCTCCTGTTGATAGGCGGCAGCCCTTGCAGCCCCTTTGGAAAGAAAGAAACGAGGAAGAACCCTAGAGGGGAAGTTGAATAAAAAAAGATATTTGGAAATCTTGCAATGAAGTCCCTGAAAGTATTTCGAAATTACAAAGAAGCTCCTATCAAACTCCAAAGCACATGCCTTGCATGTGATTTTCTAGGTAAATTGCAATTCTGATTCTATATTTTGTGTTTGTTAATTTCTGATGTAAGAACTTTAAATAATTGCATTTTAATCCCTATACTGCAAAACTTGAATTTGCATGCCTTTTGTGATCAAATAAATGTTTTTATTATCGAAAAAATCTCAAAAAAATTTATATGTGCTCCTGCTATAGTGTTTGTCATTGTAAAAAATTGTCATCAATTTTTATTTCCATTTGATATATTTAAAAATTCAAAAACAGTAACTTTTTGCCTGCCCAAAATTGGAAAAATCGTAAAAATTTGAACAATAGCCTAAAAATTCCAAAAAAATAGTGTAGGTGTGTTTTGTTGTGTTGTAATTTCAAACCAATTTTTGTGCATTAGCTATTTATAAAAACCAAAAAAATTATGAATAACAAAAATTATTAAAAAATTTGTAGATAGTTCTAGAAAAATCCAAAAATTGTAATTTCAGTTTCTGATTATAGATATTATCTTTTTAGTTTCTATTAAAAATAAATTTTAGAAATTTTAAGCAATTAAAGGATTTTTAACTTGCAAAATACTTCTAACCGTGCACAGTTTGCTCCATTTTTCACTATTTGATTTTTAGAAAATCACAAAAACATCAAAAAAATCTAAAAGAATTATCAAAAATATTTTTAAATATATAAAACATAAAAACATTTTCTTTGGAATTTTCTGTACATTTTTAAATATTCTGAAAAATACAAAAAGAGCTGTTTGTATGTGTTTTATCACTTGTGAATATTGTTCTGCTTTTTAAAAATAAAAAAATAAAAAACCACTAAAAAATTAACTCTGAAAATTGACTACTTAGTTTTTCAATCGTGCTCCTTGTGTTCTACCCTGATCGCTATACCAGGTAAAAAGAATAGCGAAAATCGCTTACATACATTTAATTTCTTGATTTTCTGAGCGGTTTAAATTATTTTTCTCATGACCGATTCGAGTGGTTGAGAATAACGACACAATCTTGAATATTATTTTCTCATCTCGATCTATCAGATTTCGTGTCATCATCACATTATTATTTATTTAATGGAAATGCTCTCTTCTACAAAGCCATTTAATATCTCCCAACTAAACCCCCTTTCAGAGTTTCAACACATTCAAATTATTTACTATTACATAAACTATCACATCATTACTTGTAATAATCAGATATCATGTTAATGCTTAATATTGAGATACAATAACAATGCTCAAAAAAGATACTAAAAATTACCCATGTGGATCTCATGTGGCATCCACATTCACATTTGTTTTGCCATGGCACCTACATTCCCACCTATCGTCTGATGTTGCTTTCCACCCACATTTCAAGAATCAAAAAATTGAAAATATTTGTAAAAGGGGAAATCGGATAGCCTCACATCACATTTTGCTCGATGACTGCAGTGAAGGGGTGATCAGCAATGGTTGCATAGCAGTACTTCTACACTATGGAGTTGGACAGTGATGGAGCATGATCAAGCATAGTCATGTACAATAGAGCATAAGAGACATGACGGAGATGCACAACGATGTGGTGATCATGTAATAGTGATGAGGGATGGTGCGCGATAGTGCTAGTTGTAGAAATTCACAGTGACGAGCAGTTGGTGGTGATGGTGATGCGATAGAGACAGTGATGAGGGTGGTGCATGTGGTGACATGGTGGCGGTGCAGTCATGAGATGGTAGGTGGAAGGCATGAGAAGGTGGTAGGTTAGATGGTAGGTGGGAGGAGAGAAATAGCCATCAAATTGAATGACCCTCATGGTCGGTGGGAGGGGAACATGCCATCTAAATGAACGATCTCCATGGCAAGTGGAAGGACCTGCCATAAGCATAAATTATCCTCATGGAAGGTGGAAGACGCACCTCTTATTAAAATGGATGACTCTCATGGGAGGTGGAAGAAGACCTTTCATCATAATGAAACAACTCAAAATTGGTATTGAAGACATGCTATCTGACACAATCTAATGCATGACTTGTCTCGCAAGACCTGTTATCAAAATAAGGTAACACAAGGCAAGTCATGAAAGAGTTACAATAAAAAATGAGCTATTTGACATTAGTACAACAAAATACACATTTTGAGATTTAACATGTGTTAGCCATGTGAACTAGGTGAACCATTTCTATAATAAATGTTCGTGTAATCTTTGATATATCAATAAAAGTTATTGAGTTATTTCACTCCTTTTCTGAGATAAAATAATGAATGCATTTATAAGGTCCCTTAGTATAATTAGGTTATGTTGCATGGCCATCTTAATAATCATACAACTATTGATTCAATAGGTGAATCATAGAGGTTGGTACTTGGATGATATCTAAAGAGTTAGATTGAGGACTTATCAAGTACCGTCAAATGATTGTTAAGAAAGGATCTCTAGCCTGAGAAGGAGATGGCAATCCTTCTATAAAGGTCGATATCTGACCGACCTCTAGATGTAGCTCCTCTACATAAGAATAGAGATTCGAAGGTGTCAGGTAAGTTAGGTCAAAGAGTTGACTTAACAAGATCGAGATAACCAAGACCCATGTCGTATGTTGTCATGATATAGGCATGCATCCTCTGATTGCAGATAAATGTATTACTATATATAAGTATGTATATTTGTCATACCATTAGGTTGATGACCTAATCAAGGTCTACAAACCGGCGAGCTGGTGTTCATACAAGGGAATATGATTAGTACGATCTCTCAAAAGGATCATACATATTTAGTACTAAATCAGAAGACATGAGCTCACTCATGAAGTATTGAGACAGATCAAATTCGATGCATGATCGTCTTGCTTTGGAAGCATGACAAGAAATTGTAGGTATAACATATACTTTTGGAAAACATATGATCGATACTAACTCCTAATGACCGAATGAGAAACTTAATGATAAAATCCTAAAGACTCAGTTTAAATATAATCTAAAACTTCGGATTTATTCTATGTCTTTTGGTATGCAGGATGTACGGGTACTGGGATTACTCGAGGGTGATGTGATTGTAAACGATTGTATAACCATGACACTTCCATTCGAGAGAGTCATGAAACATGTTTGTATTTTAGTAATTCTTCTCGGTAGATTAGTAATCTAATCTTACTCCAAATATTGGACATTAAACTGAATGTGATTCGGAGGAATGGGAAGATTAAACTTACATATTGATTTAATCAAACATCTTTGAGAGGTCCCTTTGATAAGAATATGAGATATGATCTCAATATCCAAGTCACTATACATGGAATGTACATTCGTCATGTCCTTATCTCCAAATATCCATGGAGATTGTACATTATTCTTAAAAGAGTTCAAGAATAACTCCATTGTTGATAATGTATTTGAGAATTGAGAAATTGATTATTAAATGTGATTTAATTATCATGAATAATGTGAACATGAATCATATTAATTGGACACATGATAATCATCTAAGATATTTGAATATAATTTAATTATCAAGAATGTGATTAATATGGATATCATTATCCATAATAATCATAAATATTATTAATGTGATTTATAATATATTGGAGAGATTTAATTGTAAATAGTATTTGCAAATTAAATGCTGATGTGAATTGAATTCACGTTAAACATTTAATTATAAATACAATTTATATTTTATATTAGATGTATGAATATGATTCATAATCATCAATGGTATGGTTAAAATTATCAGAAAATAATTTGGAATTATTTTTGTAGATAATTTTGCAACAAAAGTTGTTGCACATGTGGAATATATGATGAAATATGATATCTCAACATAATTAGAATGAGAGATCCTACTTACCATACAAGGAGTGAACAACCAACTTGAATCCTAAAACTTGGTGGTTGTCCACCCTATGTATGGAAGGAGACTTGCTCTCCTTCCAAGCAATTCCATATTTGTCGATTTTGTGTAAATTAAATTATATTGATGGTTCTTCAATATATTTACTTTATTTTTGAATTAAATATTTGTTGTTGCAAATTTATGCAATAAAATCATGGTCTTTGATTGAAAGCACAAAATAATCCACGTCAATGATTGTTGTATGCGCATGGATTGAGATCCATGAACATCTAATTTGTTATAAAAGAAGGGTAGACTTAGATCTTTCTTTACAACAACAATTGCAAGAACAATAACTCTCTCTCTCTATTCTCTTGCACGCCCCCTCTCTCTCAATATTGTGGGCATCCACCATATTGACCTATAGAACCTCGCAGTCATCGTGATGTTGTTGTGTTGCCAGAGCGACTGCTCGTGGATCTCTATTTTCTTCGGTGCATCTTGCTCATGAGGAAGTCTATCGATTTCGTGGGACAAAATCAGGAGACTCCATGATCAGATCTTCAGCTCAGATTGCGAGAAGCACATGTTTCATCCATGCGCCCACAAGCGCATCATTCATTGGATCAGACTTGAGATAGGATGTCTACTCATTTAGAGACATACATGATCGCAAATACGCTACAAGAGGTAATTCTATTACTCGTTTGTGATCTTGATGAAACGATATGAGAATGGTTCTCACATCATATGGTTTCATATTTATAAAAATTTTGATTTCCGCTGCCCCGAGCTACTAGTAGGACTACTCGCTCTTGATCACATGTGATGCGATCTTCATGATTCCGTGATGCACTAAAACCCAAATCATAGCCTTTAACATGGTGGTTGTCAAAAAGGTGTCACATCATGAAGAGAGATGAAGCAGCTTCCAATACATTACTCATGTATTTAGCAATCACATATTCTATATGGTTGCTATTTATGTAAGATATGTTAGCTTTTGCATAAAACCAATGGGTTTCAGAATCATTTTCCTAATATAATTATCTTATAACACTAGTAGAGTATCAATTAATATACTTTTTTAGAAAATGGTCAATGCTCATTCATTGAAAAAGACGCAGAAGCGTCCACAACGTTTTGAACAAGAAACCTACAAAAAAAAACCATATCTTTGATCAATAATATTTAATACGAGTAGGTCATTTCACCTGAAAATTGGAACAACACAAAATAGAGTTCTTCATCTGGAAATCTAACAAAAACTGAAACAAAAAGGAACTGCTAATCACAATAGGAGGCTTCTAGTTAGGAACCGTTGTTTAGTGTCAATTAGTATATCTCTACCCTCTTTCATCAAATTTCAATTATCTGTAAATCTAACTCACCTCATGATTAAGACTAGCCACCGACCTAACATAGGGATTAGGTGACGGTAAAGGAGAAGGTCGGGTTCGTCATTGGGCCTCCTCGCTTGATTCGTCATCTGTCTCTGCCTGCAAGGGCACTCCTCCACTGTTACTCTACCCACAACCCATCGCCTCTCTTCAGCACTACCCGTCAAGATCTCCTATCGAAAGAGCTCCGTAAGTGGTCCAATCACGGGCGGCGGTAGCAGATGTTGCCAAATTAAGAATCATGAAGGGAGATGAAGATTCAACGAATAATGCACAATGAGGGTACAATATATATGGGGAAATGGGGACCATTTTTTAATATATATCTCCAATATGTTATTTAAATTTCATTAGAAACGGTGACTAATATACCATCCATCTAGAACATGTAATTTTAGCGGTTTAAAAATTGTTGTAACCGACATGTTTTAGATGAAGGGTATAGGAGTCTCCGTTTTTGACGAAATTTCAATGGCATATTGAAGAGATATATAGATGAATATGCATCATGGTATTTAAAAAAATTATGAAAAATGTCAGGGGGAGGGGGAGCCCATTGGTTGGGGATAGCCCCATCAAACCCTATATATATGGAAAAAATGGGGTTGTCCCCCCTCTCCCGCCTCATTTTTGATATTTTTATTTTTTTTAAAAAAACTATGTATTTTCATTACTATATTCCTCTATTATGTGATGAATCTATGATTCATCACATTTGTTCGTTTATTTTGGCTAAAATCCTTGGTAAAATACATGTAAATATTCAATAATTTTCACTAGTTAACATTCTAATCACAATTTTTAATATTATATATTAACACTTATTTTATCTAAAATAAAATAATAAAGAGAAAAAGAATGATGTAGATATGTAATATATACAGACTAATCCTAACCCCGAGACCAGGTCAATATTAATTTAGTTAATAAAATAAATAAGTAGGGGAAGATAAAGATCCTAATTTATAAAAATGTTAAAAAATTAAGATCACAAAAATACATAAATATAATTTCCACATTGTAGATATTTCACTTATTTTATTTATCACCAAGAACACTCCAAATTAAACTATTTTCTTCATAAAAGTTGTTTATAATAATATATATTATTTTATAAGAATATCAATAAAAGTATTTAATGTATAAATAATTAATTACGATTACTGAAAAAAGCCATAAATGCCAACTTCTAAGGTTCATAACTATTTATAGAAAACTTCAAATTGACCAAACTCACTTTTAAACTTCATTTTATAACTAATACTATTTATTAAAAATATCAAAAAATATTAGAATAAAACGTGTGAGTTTTGGCTTTTTGACCCCTTTGTATACATGTATTATATATACCTTCTTGATTTTCTATTTAATTTCTGAACTCTGTTTGACTTAATTCTTTTTCTAATGTGTTTATAAAAATTAACAGACAAATATAAAAATATAAATTAAATAAAATGCCAATAAATCCCAAAGCCATGAAGCCATGACCCTAAACTTTTGAACATCATAACTTGGCCATATGGTCTCCGAAATGGACGTACTCACTTTTAAAGTTTGTTTTATAGAATTATCTATCATATGAAATTGATTTCACTAAAATCAAAGTTAATATGCAAAAAGTAGATTTTGGGACCCTATTGGTATAAATTGTACAATGTATCTTAATTTTATTTTTATATTTTTATACTTTATTATTAAAATAAATAACAAAATTTATTTATTTAATTATTTATGTAACTATTAAGTTATTAATTAATTACTTATTTATTTAATTAATTATTATTATTTATTTAAGTATTTATTCATTTATTTTTATTATTAATTTTATTTATTTACTTAATTATTTATTTTATTTAATTAATAGTTATTTTTTATTTTATTTTTATTTCCTCTCTCCTACTTTCCCCTTTCTTCTTCCCCCGCTCTTCCTTCTTCCTGCGCCACTCGATACCACCACCTTCCTCCTCCTTCCCTCTTCTCTCCACTAGCAAGCTGTTAGGCAGGTATTCCAATGATTGTCGGTGACGGTACGCACCGCTAGGTACAAGGAATGGCTTCTTGGATCCCAAGCTTCCTTTGCTATAAAAGGATCCCTAGACCTCCGCCTGGAGCCCTATCCGTCATTAGCACCACCTACTTCTGTGAGCTCCAGCAAGAGAAAGAGCTTGTGACAGGAGCATTCTTCTCCACCATCGAGCGAAAGAGGGTGAGGTGCGATGAGATTATTACACCATTACGCTCCGCTGACAAGAGTTCTAGCCTTCGCACACATCGTCGCGTCGAGGCATCAATCCAATCCCCAGGAGAACCTTCATTCCTCCCATTTAGGTTAGGCTTATGTTACTTCTGCTCCTCTTCCCCATTCCTTCCTATTCTCAATCTATCTCTTCCTCTTCGATTTGACAATTCTCCCAATCATCACCTCCTCATTTCCGCATCCACCTTCGAATCTCTCCATTTTGTGTTCTACCTTACACACATGCACATCTCTAGCCATGCACGGTGGCCAGAGATTTGGTTCCTTCCACTGCCATTGACGGAACCCCCACTCACATCTCCTGATAGCTCTGGACCAAGCTCTCAAGCTCGAGTCAACCTGTAATATTGCAGGATCGGGCAATAATCTGAAGTAGATTCATCGTATGCTGGAAGAATTTCATATTCAAGCATAGTTGAGATCTTGATAAGGATCATATCCTGCAGATCTGCAAAGCATTAGAAAAAATCAAATCTATTTCCATAGCAGCAACTGGAATTCATCACAGGATCTGGAATCAACATCGACACAACAGATCTATCACCGTCAAAATTAGATCTGACTGAACATCCACGATCGAGCGAGGAGCACGCGGAATCAATAGATCTGTTCATCGATGTCAAGCTGCAGTCGAAGATCGGGAGATAGAATGGATCTACGAATACCACCATTGAACTGAACGCCACTGCCATGCATAGAGAGAATCATCCCCACTTGGAGAACCACTGCTGATCATGAGTCTAACGACCACTTCCGTGATCGAGAATAAAACCTTTACCGTGTGCCAAGCCATCGTTGTCGCTTCCACCTTGAGCCATCGCATCGCTCGTAGTCGTGGTAGGAAATCACCTCCGATCTGAGCTCTAACAGAATCGCCTCTCATTGTTTAAATTTGGGGAAAATAACCCAACCATCAGATTCAACTCTGATTGTAAAGCATACAACATGCCACACATCGGCATCCAACGCTTCACGCCGCCCCATCGCTTAAGCGCGGTCACGCCCGATGCGCATGTGTGAGCAAATATCTTCGGGTTTTTTGCACATATGTCCCCGAGCTTCTACTGAATCATGAGTAGGTCCTCGCCGAGCTGCCTCACGTGGCAGCCGGTGAAGTTTGTGCGGACGCCCCCCAATTCTTGTAGATTTATCTCGCACGCCCGATACTTTCTTGTTATTACACAAGTATCCCTACAAGCAGTATACATAATACTATACATATTAAATACATAATAAATTAAATACTACTAATAAAATAAAATAAAAATACATAACAAATACTTGGTAATATACTTATATATAGTATTTTCAGTATTTTCAAAAATAAAAATATTTTCAATTTTAAATAAATCATTTAAAATTAAAAAATATAAAAAACTTTAAAAATACATAAAAAAATAAAATCACTTTTAGAAATCCTAAAAAAATACCTATAGTATATTTCATTATATTTTACATATTAAATCAAAAATAAAAAATCAAATACTAAAACCAATAAAAAATACAAAATACATTAAAACTTCAAAAATGCATAAAATATTCAATAAAAATCGTATAGATACGTATAATGCATGATTTGAAAGGTATTTTCAACTTATTTTTAATAAAAATAAAATAAAAATATTTTCTTATTGTTTACTATTTTTAAAATAAAAAACATCATTGTTTTTAATAAAAACATTTTTCTACTTTAATAACCAAATAAAAATTACAAAACATTTTATAAAATTGCATAAAAATTATAAAATACTTAAAAACATAAAAACTTCAAAATAAAAATCAAATATAAAAATATAAAACTTATACGTATATTTTTGCATAGGTATATTAAAACCATAAAAATAATATAAAATTCATTAAATCAAATAAAAATCTAGAAAAATCCCTAAAATTAAAAAAATAGGAAACACTTTTACCTTAGATTTTCTAACATTTTACCTTAGGTTTCCACAGTTTGCCTCCATGAGTTCGATACTCTCATACTTAACGCTATACATTTGAGTTTAGGAGTATAAAAAATAAAAATTAATTTTCTGTGAAAATCCACCTGGTCGATACAACGACCATTGTTGTTCTTTCTTTTTAGAACATTAGATCGGGTGTTTGATTTTTCAGATGGCGAAGTTGCCGGGGAGGCAGCGCTAGGGTAGATTCTAGAGCCTTAGGTTTTGCGGTTTCTTTACTCCTTTTCGTCATCTTATTTTCTATATTATTTGTTTACTTTACGACTTTTTTATTTCTGAGTTGTGTTGTAGGATTTGAGTAGCGCGAGACAAAGCCGAGAAGCCGATTTCCTTTTGTATTCCCTTTGTAAAAAATTTGAAGGGCACTTGCCCATTTTTACTTTTTGTAGAAGGGGCCCCTTAAGGGCATCGCTACTTGTACCTGGCCTTCCTGTCTCTCAGGATCTGTTTCACCAAGTGTCATGCATGTGGGGGAATAGGGCATCCGCCGCAGTTTTTCCTCGTATTCTTTATTTTCCATGGATTTTCAAGGCTAGGTGCTTGGATTAAGGTTTTCAATTTTTGTCTGTGCATCTGTAGTTAGATTTTAGTTAGCATAACCTAGTGATGAACGCGAAATCCACCTTTTAAATAGTCGATAATTGTAGTATAAGAGGCGGATTTCGGTCGATCAAAAACCACAAGCTTTGAATGTTGTGGAATATTTTTACTTGGTAAGTTTACCAAGGTCAAACACAGGGAACAGAGATTTTTAGTTGCGCGGTCTTAAATCAAATTAAGTAATTAATTAATGCTCGATTAATTTTTGTGTTTGAGAAAATATACAATGCAATGATATGCAATGCAAATCTACAGAGACTATAGTTCAGCACATGATCTTAGATGAAGAATTTCAATCCAAATAATGATAATCAATTTCCTCTATATTAAATCACAGACCAAAAGATATCAAGTCCAGAAATATGTGTCAACTTAATTCTTAATGCGAATAAGAGTGAATAGATCTCGGATTAATCCTGCAATAAATTTATCTTTAAATACTTCTAATTTTGATCTCAAAAAGTTGCAGTCCACAATTCAATATATCTACTCAATCTCTTTTATTTCACCCCTGCATAAAATAAATCTTCAAATAATATCTCAACTCCAACAATTTCCTGTAAAATAAATCATCAATTTTTCCACGAAAAATATGGCACAGATATGTCAAAATAAGCCTGCATATGCCAATAGAGATCCTCAAAGAACAATTATCAATAATCGGCCTTGAATCAGTCCACAGTTTATATTATGTTATAGAGCACAGAATTAGCTTCGAAACGACATATTATAAGATAAAATCGGAGTTCGTATGAGAAAGATATGCTAAAAAGAAATTCCAGGGACTAAAATGTAAATAAAATAAAGTTTTCTTTGCAAAACTTGAGGGGTTTTTATGAAATTTTCCCCTGACGGGGGTATTTTTGCAATTTCCAAAAATGCCAGGGGTTCCGATGCAATTTTCCCCAGAGCGCACGTGCAACGCACGTGTGCCCAGAGGCTTGGGTGCGGGGCTGGAGGCTCGGGCGCCCCCAGCCTGAGGGTCGGACGGGGAGGCGCGATGCTCGGGTGCGGGGCTCAGGCTCGGTAGCCCGAGCCTACGTGGCAGATGGTGGTGCTTCGGGGGCCCCGAGCCTCAAGGCTGGGGTCGAGGCTTGGGGGGGGGGAACGTGGCGGGGCACGAACCGTTGGATCCCCCGATCCAACGGTGGTGAGGCGATGGGAGGAGTGTCGAGGCAGCAACCTCGGTGGTGAGAGGGAGGCGGCGCCTCCGCGCGAAGGCGGAGGGTGGTCAGGGCGGCGCCTCCGCACGAAGGTGGTGGGTGTCGCGGCTGCTGGAGGCGGCGGGCAGGGCCGGCCACGCGGGTGGCGAGCAGAGCTCGGCCGAGTCGCGCAGACGAGGCGCTGCTCAGCCGGCGACGCGGAGGTGCGGGCGGAGGGGCGGTGGCGTTCGCGCCCCGGCTGAATGAGGCTCGTCCGGCGAGGCCTGCAGGAGGCGGAGCGAAGGGTGCCGAGGCGAGGGGTGGAGCATGAGGGGCGGCGGAGCCCTGCGCGCAGGGGCGACGAGGCGGGGAGTCGGCGATGAACCTGCAAGGTTATTAAACGAAAATGGAGGAGGAGGGCATGCGATGCACGATGGTGAAATTGTGGAGGTTCACCTAATGCATGGAGAAGCAGTGGCTTCGCCTGGTAGTTGCTCGAGCTTCCTCGGCGGAGGAGCGTGCTACGCAGCTCGAGGAGTCGCAGCAAGGAAGAAGAATCTCCCCTGGATCGCGCCGATAAGGAGGTCGTTGCCGGCGAGCACGAGTCCTCTGTCACAGGACCTGTCCCAGATGATGGTGGATCGCGCTACTGGAGCTCGGAGGAGTTGCTTTATAGGCGCGAGGAAGGAGGGCGTTACGCGGAGTTGGCGATGATGGTTTGATGGCCGGCGGTTATGGAAGGGGAAGGGAGGTAAAGGCTGGGGGGGGGGGGGGGGTTGGGGAAGAAACGGTTGGAGAAGACGAGGGTCACGTGCGCAGCACGTGACCTGGGGGGAGCGGCCTGGAGAGAGAGGGCAGGGGTGCCACGTGGCATGCCCAGGGGCTGCCACGTGGCGCCCCAAAAAAATTTCAAAAATTAAAGACAAATAAAAATAGAAAAGAAATAGCAGGAGACCTCGGATCGAAAAATTTTCATCACGAAAGTTATTCGTCTTGTCGAGATCTACAACTTTCATGAAGGATCCGGGAGCAAAAGAGGTCACCTGTGCGAAGTGATATTTTTAGTGGCTCTCCATGTGTATAGAAAACCGACTTTTGGGGGTTTTGTATTTTTTTGGTGGTTTTAGAGAGGATAAAAATTATAGAAAAAATAAGATAAAATACAAGAAAATTAATTACACATTAATCTAATTTTTTGGATTTTTAATAAATAATAAAATAGGAAAATAAATAGAAGTAAGAAACACATAAATTTGTACAGACAGACAACGGACACTTGGACTCGGTCAGTTTCTTTGAATTCAGTTTTGATCTGGATTTGAATTTTTGCATTTCTTATTAAAACTTTCATCAAAGGACACAAATGAAAAAGAAATAAAATTAAAAGGATTAATTACAGTCCTAAAAGCTGAGGTCAAAAACATCAAAAAGTCAAAATGCGCAAAAGAGGCCCAAAACTCAACTTTCACATATGAGCTCCGAATTTTATGAAATTGGTCTTGTTTTGAAGGTATTTGAAAATGGAGTACTTTAAAAGTGCGTAGACCAAAATCGGACACTGTATGTGGGAGATATGCTCATTTTAGTTTGTCAGATGTGAAATTTGACTTTGGGATTATTTGACACTTGTTGGGGTTAGTAATTTTTTTTATTTTTTATTTGATAAGATTAGTAATATCTACACAATGGAGGTAGTTTTGGGTCAATCGGAGTTAGGATGAATTAACTAAAAATATGAGAAGTTAGCGGCTTTTTGGGCCAATTTACACATGGGATTTTTAATGCAATTTATGCATGATGAAATGCAGATATTATTCACACATGTATGAATGCTAATAATGCTCTATTAATGATTAATTATAGGTGAATGATGGGGAACAGAGACTAAATGACCAATTTTAGCATGATGAATACGAGATTCATCATACCCCTATACTTAGACCATGCTCGTCCCTGAGCATGAATGAATGACTTAGTTGAATACATCCCTGACTGTGTATGTGAGTTTTCAAGGCTTGCTTCATAGAAGACCCTTAAATTGAGCAACCCTAAAATTCTGGGCTCAACCAGGCTTTAATCAAAAGGAATCCAACTTTTCTAATTTTCAGACTCTGTTTGTACATATAATATAAGGATATGATTTTAAGTGTACTGCATTTCATGAGAGTCGAGTCGAGGCATCACTCAAAGTTCTTATCCCAAAGATCCTCCTCTAGACCTAATCCTCAACACTAGGGAATAAGTCTATTCTTGCTTCAGTCAACCGTCTCATTAGTTTGTCAGACTTGAAAGTGTATATGGACGGCCAGATGATGGAGGGCATAGGATTGTGTCTGATTTTCTCTCCCTTTCATTGGAACAGGGTGCCTCTCGAGTGCCTTATTACTCAACACAAGTATATTTTATTTTGTTGATCAATGTGTCCGTCAAGAGAATTTGGAGTCGTCTACACTTGTTTTTCTGGGTGTACACCGGGATGTGTCTATTTTGAGTATCTAAGATACCTTCAACACCCAGACTTGTATCGCTCACGATGTAGAGCCCTTTTATGGTGTCAGCCCGACTCCTTGGTCCTAATTAGCGCTTGGTCCAAGTGGACACTTTGAAAATGTTTGGGAGCGCTCGCCATTGGTGGAAGCTCATTTGGATGTTGACTTTGGATGATCGAGCTTTTCTTTGACATTTCTTTTTCTTTTCTTTTGTTGGCTAGCACCACTGCTTTTACCAAAAGTTGGCGCATACTGATCAACAATTTTTCATTAAATCACACCCTGGCACTTAGGTCAATATCAAAAAGATAGCATATGAACTTGTTCACATGCTGGCTAGGTTTTTGCTGACACTCAGGTTTTCTGAAGCCCTCATTAACTTTATCCCATCATCGAATATCATCAGATCGGATCTAGACTCAAATCTCTAGTCCTAGTTCCTCAAGTGATATCTCAACTCATCTCATCAATCATGCAGTTGTAGGAGTGATTGTGCTGATCATATTCTTTTTGAATGTAGAGATGAAGAGTGCAATATAGCGCTCAAATCTTTCAAACTAGGGAAGTGTGGTATATTAAGTTCTAAAAACCCTAATGACTAAGGCAGGCTAACTCAGAATCTCAAGATCTCAGAAATCAAGTGTCCTCAAAAATCCTCAAGCCTTGAGTGATGGTGAATGTGTCAGGAATATATCGACCAAGGAATGCATGAAATGCTTGATGAAATGCAAGACCATGAGTGATGATTTTTTTTAATGAAAAAAGTTTTTTTGGTGTTTTTTTTTGTTTTTCTTTTTTTTGTTTTTTTAAAACAGGTAATATACACACTACCTGTACCCATCCCCGATGTTAGATAAAAACGATTAAAGTATGAGCTATGGATAAAGTAGATAAAATATATACAAACACACCCCCTATACTTAGCTTGTGCTATGTCCTCATGGCACAAAGTGAAATGTTGACATAGCTCGTACTAAATATAGAGGGATTAAAAACAAAAGAACAGAAGTGATGTATAAACAATGGTAGCGGTCCCCCTATACTTAGGCTCAGGTCAGCCTATGTATAATCGGATAATTACAGATGGGGAACTGGGTAGATTTGCGGATGTACAAGATCAAGGAGGTTTGCGACGGACCTTCTTGCGGGAGTGTGGAGGGAGATAGTATGGAGATGTGGAGTGTGATGAAGAGGACCAGCCATCGTCGGAGTCGTCCTTAGGAGAATAGTAGTCGTCTGCATAGGATCTCCAACTTTTGTCGATCAGAGGTAAGTGCCCTTGGATCAGAGCTGTACCTATTGCACTTATCTGATGAACCACATCATGATCAGACAAGGACTCATCAGAAATCACCTGATGTCTAAGGTCAAAGGTGACTTTCTTGGTCAGTTTGTTTCCTTGAGAATTATTGGGAGGAAGTTGGACAGTCTTCATCTCCATGTCTTGAGTAACCGATGTGGCATTTGTGAGTTCCTCATCAGATGAATCCCCGTAAAAATCGACCAATTCTTGAAGGGTCATGCACTGCTTCGATCGAGGGAGATTGTTCCTGCGGATCTTGTGATTTATGGTTGAGGGTGTTGATGTCACTTTTGGATGATCGTGATTTTTGGTGACATCGGATGTTTTCGGAGTCGGTTCCTTATATGGTTCAAGTATCTCATGAATTACTGCCGACTCGAAGATTGGTCCACTCAGATAATCGTGACGGTCCTCAATAATATGGTCCAATTCTTCATAAGCTCCAAAATCTTGCTTTTTTCTAGGAGCAGTAATTAGGTGGTGAGAATCCGAAGTTTGTCCAACAGTCAATCCTTTAGGTAACTCTCCTAGGGTTTGTCTCAGTGTATCATACGGTGGATTTCGCGTTCATCAAATGGCGTTGTTGCCGGGGAGTCGGCGATGAACCTACAAGGTTATTAAACGAAAATGGAGGAGGAGGGCGTGCGATGCACGATGGTGAAATTGTGGAGGTTCACCTGATGCATGGAGAAGCAGCGGCTTCGCCTGGTAGTTGCTCGAGCTTCCTCGGCAAAGGAGCGAGCTACGCGGCTCGAGGAGTTGCAGAAAGGAAGAAGAATCTCCCCTGGATGGCGCCGATAAGGAGGTCGTTGCCGGCGAGCACGAGTCCTCTATCACAGGACCCGTCCCAAGCTCTTTCCTTGCAGATGATGGCGGATCGCGCTAATGGAGCTCGGAGGAGTTGCTTTATAGGCGCGAGGAAGGAGGGCATTACGCGGAGTTGGCGATGGTGGTTTGATGGCCGGCGGTTATGGAAGGGGAAGGGAGGTAACGGCTGGGGGGGCGATTGGGGAAGAAACGGCTGGAGAAGACGAGGGTCACGTGCGCAGCACGTGACCTGGGGGGAGTGGCCTGGAGAGAGAGGGCGGGGGTGCCACGTGGCATGCCCAGGGGCTGCCACGTGGCGCCCCAAAAAATTTTCAAAAATTAAAGACAAAGAAAAATAAAAAAGAAGTAGCAGGAGACCTCGGATCGAAAATTTTTCTTCACGAAAGTTGTTCTTCTTGTCGAGATCTACAACTTTCATGAAGGACCCGGGAGCAAAAGAGGTCACCTGTGCGAAGTGGTATTTTTGGTGGCTCTCCATGTGTATAGAAAACTGACTTTTTGGGGTTTTGTATTTTTTTGGTTGTTTTAGATAGGATAAAAATTATAGAAAAATACGATAAAATACAAGAAAATTAATTACACATTAATCTATTTTTTTGGATTTTTAGTAAATAAGAAAATAGGAAAATAAAATAGAAGTAAGAAGCACACAAATTTTGTACAGACAGACAACGTACACTTGGACTCGATCAGTTTCTTTGAATTCAGTTTTGATTTGGATTTGAATTTTTGCATTTCTTATTAAAACTTTCATCAAAGGACACAAATGAAAAAGAAATAAAATTAAAAGGATTAATTACGGACCTAAAAGCTGAGGTCAAAAACAGCAAAAAGTCAAAATGCGCAAAAGAGGCCCCAAACCCAACATTCACATATGAGCTCCGAAATTGGTCTTGTTTTGAAGGTATTTGAAAATGGAGTACTTTAAAAGTGAGTAGACCAAAATCGGACACTGTATGTGGGAGATATGCTCATTTTAGTCTGTCAAATGTGAAATTTGACTTTGGGATTATTTGACACTTATTAGGATTAGTAATTTTTTTTATTTTTTATTTGATAAGATTAGTAATATCTACACAATGGAGGTGGTTTTGGGTCAATCGGAGTTAGGAAGAATTAACTAAAAATATGAGAAGTTAGCGGCTTTTTGGGCTAATTTACACATGGGATTTTTAATGCAATTTATGCATGATGAAATGCAGATATTATTCACACATGTATGAATGCTATAATGCTCTATTAATGATTAATTACAGGTGAATGATGGGGAACAGAGCCTAAATGACCAATTTTAGCATGATGAATACGAGATTCATCACCTAGTTTTCCCTTCACTTAGGATAAAAAGAAAAGGACAAAAATGCGTTAGATATTGTTGTGAAAAAGATCAAAAAAAGTGATAACCAAAAATTAAAATCAAAATTGCTAATTACATTCGACTATAAAACTGAACGTAAAGGACTCCACTTGTTTTGGGAGAGCAATCCCCGCGATGGTTTACAAGTACTCTCCATATTTGTGAGTGAGAGACGGTCCTTAAGGTTAGAACCAGAGCTCGGATTTTCTTCAAGACTACTGATTTGAAAACGATTAGCTACTTCTCAATGAGGACTCTCGAGTAGCAGAAAATGGTTCGGGTTTTCGTAGTAGAGTGGGAGGTTTACAGGACATTGTATAAGGCTCCGTACTCAAGCAACGGGTAGCCGGAAACTATCAGTACTTAATCCCAAACTTGCTTAAAGTAGGTGCAACTAATTGTATGATCTGTTGATAAGACTTGGGACTGTCTTATGGGAAATTTAGGCACCTATCAGCTCGCGTAATCTGTTGATAAGACTGCATTGCCACCTAACTCTAAAATTGAAAAGATTAATGACGAAGATTTCTTGGTCATCATCGACTTGAGTTGGTAAAATCTAGGTTTGCTTTGTGTTTGATTATGTGGTGTAAGTCTAATCTCTGAGTATCTAGCCGTCACTCATCATCTGTGTATTGTCTAGAGTCAGCTTTTTATTTTTAGTCAATATGATAGGTAGGCGATCACTTCGATCGACTTTGGCCAATCCTCTGTCTCGCACACCTTCCCATTCATATAGGTCAGTTCAGGATGTCCCTCTTCCTAAACCAAAGTCACATCGTGTCTCCTCTTCCAGGCGTGACTCCGACCCTGGAATCTCCTCTCCTACTCCATCTTCTTCTCCATCATCATCACATTCGGTTCGAGAGAATCCTGTTCTACCTTAGCAGTTGCTCATTGACCTAGCAGAACCTGATCTGGATTCTTTTTCCTTTCTAGATACTATGGCTGGAAAAGGACCGCAGTAGCCATAGACTACTTCAGTAGTGATCTATCAGACAACAATCAACATTGATCTACTTGCTTCCCTCTAGTCTATGCATAATCAGATTAGGGAGCAAGGTAGATTGATGAATGATGTTCGGGCTGAGCTGACACAGTTAAGAGCAAGAAGAGATAATTCGGATCCTGAGATCCCAGGTGCTGAGGGTGCTTATAGACCGAATGGAGAGGAAATACCACCACTTGGTCCTGACCACACAATGAAGCAACTCTATAACCCTGGAGCTACTACTACCCATCGATGGATTCGTCACCCTGCCATTCATGGAAATTTTGAGCTCTGACCTCAGATGATATAATTGTTGCCCAAGTTCCATGGGCATTCTACTGAGGAGCCACACTTGCACCTATAGGAGTTTGAGTTGATTTGTAGTATGGTGCATGAGTCACATGTGAACGAGGATATGATCAAGTTGATCGTATTTCCATTCTCACTAGTAGATAGAGCAACCTACTGGTTAAAGCAATTGGGGAGATATGTTTCTACTTGGGAGCATCTTTGAACTGAATATTTAATAAATATTGCCTACTTGGTCGTAATAATGCTGCTAGATCTATGATTAGCAATTTCACCATGCTAGGGAACGAGCAGTTTCATGAAGCATGGGACTGATTCAAAGAGCTCATCAATAGGTGCCCCCACCACGATATCTCAAAGCCGAACCTAGTGTAGAGCTTCTTTTGTGGTCTCACACCAGAGTTACAGTGACTGGTTAACACATCTTGCGGTGGTTCATACTTTTCAAAACATGAGGATCAAGTATGGACTATCTACGAGGAGATGGTCGAGAACTATACTACGATGTCACAAACTAGATTCTACGCACAGACTAAGCCATCATCTTTCCACCAGCATTTTCGAGTGGCACAAATTGAGGTAAATCCTTCTTCTTCTACTTCTACCTATTCTGATTACTCATCAGCTGATATGGGGATCGTATGTCAGAAGTTGGATCGCATGGAAATAATGGAATATAAGTGCCAGAACTTGGACAAGCTTGACAAGATCGATGAGCTTGAAAGATGTTTGAGTGATCTGAAGACTCACATTATGTGTCTCTAGGAGACACAAACAGATTTTAAGTCGTCTTCCATATCACAAGCTGATATAGTGAGTATAGACTGAGGCATACTTCCACAAGCACTTTCTTTAGTTCAGCACATTTATCATGTGCATTCAGAGCCAACTAAGCAGTCTCTTGCTTATACACAGACACAACAGACACCATCCTCTGACACTCAGATGGTGGTGTATCAGATTGATCAACCTCTTGCTTTAATGCCCCCAGTCTATATAGAGATGCATGAATCATTGATTGAGGTCAACGGGATTTGGTACAATCAGTCACAGCAACCGGGCATCCATCGTGATCATCTTGATTTTCGTTGGTCTCCAGGAGATACTTCATCCCAGCCACCACCATAGGCACAAATGGGGTAGAATAGAGAGCAGCATCAGTTAGGTCCTCATCCATTTGAGCCCTCTCAGTGGAGACAGAATTCATATCATTCTCAGTATCCACAGTCCTATCCACAACAACAGCAATAGTTTAATTCCCAGTCAGCGCAGCAGCAGCGTAAATACCATCAATGCGACTCATTCGGATCTCATGGTCCTTTTCATGAGAACCCAACATTAGAATATCTCGTTAATCTGATAGCCGACCAGCAGTTCGCCTTTAGGTGAGATATGGATGAGTTCAAAACTCATATTACTGGTATTGCTAACGGGAAGTCTGCCATTCCTGCTCAAATAGAGCCAAATCCGAATAATCTGAAGATGAAGTCAAAGCAGGTACATTTGATAGAGTCCACCCTCCAGTCACAAGTATTTTCAGATGATTACCTTTATTATGATGATGATGATTTCATCTCTTTAAGGAGCGGTAGGATACCCGCAGGCAGAGACTCAACTAGGGTTAGTGAGGATGTACTTGATGATACAAGCGAGCATGTTGAGCATGATGATGGCAGTGTTGATGCCGCATTTCATTTTTAGGATATTGATGGTGGTGTTGATGCCAGCAAGACTGATGAGAAGCAGCCGAAGTCTTCTGCTGATGCAGCTGCTTTGCCATTCTTTGTATATAGTGATGATGATAGAAAAATACAAAAAATGTACAAAAGAGAAATACCAAAAAGAAGAATACAGACAAGATGGTTAATTCAGCTAGAGCTCATGAGTACTTCTGATGATTTACATGGAGCCAGTCCCCGTTTTAGAAAGACTTTCTTCTTCCTTTTCATCTAATCCTCCTAGTGTACAGACTGATAGGGAGGATGTAAATATTCCTTTTCCCCAAGTACTCCGCTTGGAAAGGAGATAAAAAAGAAAACCACAAAAAGAATCAGATGAGTGATTTGATGAAAGAAATTTTAGACAAATTCACTATCCATCTCACTCTTTCAGAGGCCTTGACATGCATACCTCTTCTACAGAAAGGTCTCAACAAGCATACTACAGTTCATAGAAAGAAGAGGAAGCGTAATCATTGCTCAGAAATTCATATGTTGATCAAGGAGACATGTCATGCCATCCAAAATTGTCTTCCAGCAAAGCGATCAGACACAGGAGCATCGTATGTTAGGTGCAAGATATTAGATCACATATTTGATCGTACTCTATTAGATAGTGGATCATCAATTAATCTCCTTCCTTGCTCGACAAGTTCGAGTTTGGGCCTCTTCAACCAAGCATGACAGTCTTGCAGTTTGCTGATAGATCAGTCAAGAGGCCGAAGGGATTAATTGAGGATGTTATCGTCACCATTCAGGGTTTGCAATTCCCTGTGGGTTTCGTCGTGTTGGACATGGTGGTCTCTGAATGTGTGGCTGATACCCCGATCATATTAGGATGACCATTTCTAACAACAAAGGGCGTATCTGATTATGGTACCGGGAAGGTGTACTTTCACGTCCAGGGTGAAAGTATACATATAGAGATGATCCTGGACCTCAAAGCTAGATCAATAGAGTCAGAACGAACATTTGATGATGATGAGCTCGATAGTCACCAGGACTGTGACTTTGTACAGACAGACGATGAAGCGGTTTAGGCCAAACCGAGTACACGATCTTTCATCACACTTTCAGGAGAGTCTGGATTTCCGATATTAGATGATGGGATATTGGATAACGTAGTCGTGGAATCGATTAGTGATGAGTTTGTTTGAGATTATTCGGGTACCTTTACAGTTTGTGATAAAATTTTTGATCCCTCCGAGTCAGAAGTGAATGTCAATTAGCAGTGTCATGATGAGATAATCAGACTCTAGTTCAGTCAGATTCAGAAGATGTCGATTGGCAGTGCTTTGATGAATTTCTTTCACTTCAGACTTCTACCGCAGAGTCTACAGCCAGCCTCAAGACCAAGGTAGTTCAGAATAGTCAAATATCAGATGAGCAATCTCTAGACCATTCAGATTTAGAGCAGGATGAGATTGCACATCCCGACTTAGTAGCCTATACACAAGCCCTCACTAAACCAACTCTCCATGTTCCTTCTCCCCCTGATATTAAAACTTTACCTCAGAGCATGAAATATTGATTCCTTGCAGGAGAGCCTAAAATATTTCTGGTCATTATCACATTTGATCTGACCGAAGATCAAGAATCTCGTCTGATGGAGATTCTTGAAAAGAATTGCAAGGCACTCGGGTGGTCACTATAAGATCTCCATTGGATTAGTCTGCCTCTGTGCTCCCACCACATTTTTCTAGAGGATGATGCCAAACCATCTCGTGAGTTTCAGTGCAGGATGAACCCGAATCTTCGAGAGGTGGTTATGAAGGAAATATCCAAATGGTGGAGCATCTATTTTATCTATCCCATCTCCAACTCTAAGTGGGTCAGTACATTACATGTGGTACCCAAGAAGAAGGGTATCATTACGATGATAAATGAGGATGGAGAGTAAATTGCTACCTGAGTACCGACTTCTTGGCGAGTCTGTTTGGATTACAAACGATTGAATCAGGAGACCAAGAAGGATCTCTTCTTGCTACTATTTATTTATCAGATTATCTAGAGATTAGCTGGGAAGAGCCATTATCGCTTTCTTGATGGGTACTCGAGATATAATCAGGGAGCCATTGCACCTGAAGACCAGGAAAAGAGGATGTTCACATGTCCATTCAGAACGCATGCTTTTAAACGGATCCCCTTTGGATTATGTAATGCTCTGTCTACATTCCAAAGGTGCATGTTTTCAATCTTTGTAGACATGGTGGGCGATTTTTTGGATGTCTTCATGGATGATTATTCGATCTATGGCGATGATTTTGATTCATGTCTTTCTATCCTAGACCACATTCTTCAGAGGTGGGTTGAGGTTAACCTCATTCTTTCTTGGGAGAAGAGTCATTTTATGATGACTCAGGGGACAATCCTTAGTCATATCATCTCCAACATAAGTATGAAGGTTGATCTACCAAGGTGGATATCATAGAGAAGCTCAATCCGTTATCCAATTTGAAACAGTTATGGTCTTTTCTAAGGCATGTCAGTTTCTACCAACGTTTCATTCAAGACTTCAGTAAGATTGTCCGGGCGTTATCTGACCTTCTAGTGAAAGACACTGAGTTTATTGTTGATGATAAGTGTCTTTCATCTTTTGAGACTCTTAAGAACATGGTTGTAGAGGTTCCCGTCCTTCAGCCACACGATTGGTCTCTCCCATTCGAGATCATGATGGATGCCTCCGATTTTACCATAAGGGTTGTTTTAGGATAGGGGAGGGATGGTCTTCCATACACCATACACTACGCTAACAAGACTTTGAATTCCGCCCAGCGGAATTATATTGTTACAGAGAAAGAATGCTAGCTATAGTATTTGCCATAGATAAATTTAGGTCCCACATCTTAGTATCTAAGGCTACCATTTTCACTGACCATACCGCCATCAGGTACCTTATGGATAACAAAGATTCCAAGTTGTGTCTTACCAGATGCATCCTTCTACTCTAGGAGTTTGATATTGGGATTAAGGATAAGCCTGAAGTCAAGAATGTAGTGGAGGATCACCTATCCCGACTAGAGTTACTTGAGACTTCTGAGTTCGATACACCTATCAGTGAGACTTTTCCATACGAGGTGATTCTTGCTATCACCTCACTCCCGTGGTACACTAGCATTGTGAACTTTCTTATTGCCAAGAAAGTCCCACAAGGTTGGTCCAGGTAGAGACTTGAGACTTTTCTTGCAAAAGACAAATCTTACCGTGGGGGGATCTGATCCTTTATCATGAAGGAGCAGATTCTGTCTGGCGTCGTTGTATTCCTCAGATGGAGTACCATAGTGTCCTCATGTATTGTCATAAATTAGAAGCTGGATGACACTATTCAGGAAAGATGACAGCACAGAAGGTGCTTCAATCTGGTCTTTGGTGTCCTACTCTCATTGTGGATGCTCAAGCATTCATGAAAAGATGTATTGACTATCAGAGGTGGGTACTTGTAGACATAGAGATATGATGCCGATGCAACTGATTCACTTCTGTGAAGTTTTTGATGCATGGGGCATCAACTTTATGGACCTATTCCCTAAGTGTTAGAGATTCGAGTACATTTTGTTGGCTGTAGATTATGTCAGTCGTTGAATCAAGGTTATTCCTTCACAAGTCGCTAATGCGAACACTGCTTGCAAGTTCCTGAGAAAGCATATCATTTTGCGATTCGGGATCCCTCAAATTCTGATCTCAGATGGGGGTAGCTACTTCATCAATGACAAGGTAAGGGTACTTGCTAGCGAGTTTGGTATAGACCATCGAGTTGCTACTCCATACCATCCTCGGACGAATGGTCTAGCCGAAGTTTCGAATAGGGAGGTTAAGACGATCTTGCATAAGGTTGTTCGCCCAGACCGAAAGGATTGGTCACAATTTTTAGACTCGGTTCTTTGGGACTACAGAACATCCTTCTAGACACCATTGGGTACATCTCCCTTTGAGCTCTTTTATGGCAAGTCAAGCCACTTACATGTCGAGATCAACCATAGTTCATGGTGGGCAATGAAAGAAGTAATCTTTGATTTAGACTATGCGGGATATTAGAGGCAGACATAATTAGCATCCCTGGAGGAATTGAGAGATGAGGCTTTCACTAATAGCCTTCAATATAAGAAGCGGATGAAAGACTAGCATGATGCACACATCAGCCATAAGAAGTTCGAGCCTGATCAGAAAGTTCGACAATTTGATGCAAGACTCAAGTTATTTCCATGGAAACTTCAGAAAAAATGGAAAGGCTTGTATATAGTGTGAAAGGTGTACGACAATGGTAGCATCAGCATATCTGAGTTGTCTTATGAGTCCACCTTTCGAGTCAATGATCAGTGTTTGAAACCATTTCTTGATAATGAGTCGTCAATCATTGAGGTCTCCCCCATTCGTTTTGTATGAGATGTGTTCTTCATTCTTCATATTTTGCATCTCATACCCAAGTTTCACGTTCTGATTTGTACATACATATTTTCTATTTTATTCATTCTTTCTTTCATTTTTGTCTTACATTTTTAGGTATCGCTTAGGATTTTTACTATACTTAGGAAGTACTTTATCCTAAGTATAGTGGGGGTTTAGACACTATGTTGTTCATATTATTCTATTCTATTACCCTTTTGTTTCTTATACTTAGGGTATGCTTTACCTTAAGTATAGGGGGTAATATCGATCATTCTTGTTTTTGATTGTTTGCGATTTTTCTATCATCTGCTCTCTCGCTTATCCCTCAACAGTTGATATTCTTCTCTATACTTAGGGATATTTTACCCTAAGTATAGGAGGGACAAGTCGAGTCATTGATTGCGTACATTCTTTTGACCTCGATCATCTTTGTTTTTGAGTCCGGTATCCTTAGAATCATTTGATCCTAAGGATAGAGGGGTCGATTGACTTCTATTAGTTATTTCTTTGAGTCGTTGGAGTATAGCATTCTTTTCACCAATCTATACTTAGCCCGAGTTATGTCTTCCTTTGTTGATTCTTTAGTCATTATGAGGGCGTAGTTCACGCTAAATATAGGGGACGTCGTATATATATTCTATATATACTTTAGAAACCATAACTCGTACTTTATTATATTTTTAAAAATATGGCTCTAAAAGTATGGGTACATATTTTGGGTTTTTAAAAGTCGATAGAAAACCATAAATATGACTTGTAAAAATTTTTGTTTTAAAAATTGTATATAAAAAGTGTTGTAAAACACTTGGATAAAATTCTTAATTATATAAAAGTTGTAAATAAAATTCTTTTGTAAAATTTTGTATTAAATCCGTATAATCTTGTATATATAAAATATGTATAAAACTCTTTGTAAAATATACATAATTCTTGTAAATTCATATAAATTGATTCAATTCATTAACTCTTTTATAAATTACTAAAAAAATAAAACTTTTAAAAGTCAGAAAAAATTTGCTAAATTCGTTAAAAATTACATAAAAATTTTAATCCGAAAAATTCACTTCATAAACAATTTGTTGCATGCATTAGTATTTTTCAGAACAAGTTTGATTCTTCAACTGAATGGATCTAAGTCTGAGAGATGGAGCTTGGTTTAGGCCTTAATCCACTTAATTCTAAAGGAACTTTATTAGGAACTGGAATTAAGACTCTTCAGGTCATTTGACTTAATTCTTTGGGTTCCATGAGACCGTGTTCGGAAATCAACTTAAACTTGCCTAAGTAGGGCACGTGGTGCCATACATTTAACTCTTCTCCATTTGAATCAAATTTGAACGCATGCACTCTACACTTAGCTCCACTTGCATGGGGTTGCGAAGGCAGACCATTTTAGTGATGTATTTTCATCCTTGTATAGTGGCACAGACGTCTAAAATGGGAGTGTGGGGTTGAAATAAAGCTTCGGATGAGGGAAGGATCTGTTGACACAATTTTTTTCAAGACCCCAAAAATGGACAGAAGAAAAAATGCTATATCCGTAGGGGCACAAAAGGTCAATGCAGTGCAACAATCATTTTATACCAAAAAGAAGCCAAATACATCAAATACAAATATGACCATAATGGTCCAAGCTTCAGAAAGCATGCATGTCTTAGTGGAGACTTGGCTAAACTGGCCAGGCTTCACAAGGAGGTGTGACTGCACTGGTCACACTCCAGTTCTCTTCCCATTCTTCTCATATCTCTCTCTCTATTAGATTGTAGACACATCACGACCTGACCTTAGAAGGAAATACCCCTTCCTCGAGGATTGAGTAGCTGGATGAGGGTTATGTGGGAGTGCATTACTTGGATGGGCAGTATCTTCACTTCTTTATGCAGGAAGAGCTAACACCCTTCATACACAGTACAAATTGATTTCAAAGCCAAATAGTTTGCATGATGGATGGGTGGATCCGAGTTGGTTGTTGAGGTGAACCTGGATAGGAATTTTTGGAACTTGAGGTTTATTGGGACTTAAATCCTAATTCTAATAGGGTCCCGACAAACTATTAATCCAAAGGCCTATTCCAAATTCTAGATTTCATGTGAAGTGAGATTCAGTTTAAAGAAACAAGCTGTTCTAAGTTCTTTTATTTTCATTTTTATTTTTCTTTTTCCTTGCACTATTTATATAATAAGTGTTTGCTAAGGGATTAACATATGTAAATATAGTGGAATAATGAATCTATGATTCATCACCTTTATTCTTTCATTTTGGCTAAAATCCTTGGTAAAATACATGTAAATATTCACTAATTCTCACTAATTAACATTCCAATCACATTTGTTAATATTATATAGTTAACACTTATTTTATCCAAAATAAAATAATAAACAGAAAAAGAAAAATAAAAGAAAAATAAGGATGTAGATATGTAATATATACAGACTGATTCTAACCCCGAGACCAGGAAAATATTGGCTTGGTTAACAAAATAAATTAGTAGGGAGAGATAATGATCCTAATTTATAAAAATGTTAGAAAATTAAGATCATAAAAATACATAAACACATTTTTTACATTGTAAATATTTCACTTATTTTATTTATCACCAAGATCACTTCAAATTAAAATATTTTCTTCATGAAAGTTGTTTATAATAAAATATATTATTTTATAAGAATATCAGAAAAATTATTTAATGTATAATTAATTAATTATGATGAACTAAAAAAGCTATAAGTGCCAACTTCTAATATTCATAACTATTTATAGAAAACTCCAAATCGACCAACTCACTTTTAAACTTCATTTTATAAGTAATACTATTTATTAAAAATATCAAAAAATATAAGAATAAAACTTGTGAGTATTGGCTTTTGGACCCCTTTGTATATATGTAATATATATAACTTCTGATTTTCTATTTAATTATTTCGAAATCTGTTTGACTTAATTTTTTCTTATGTATATATAAAAATCAATAGAAATATAAAAATATAACTTCAAATAAAATGCCAATAAATTCTGAAGCCACGAAGTCATGATCCTAAACTTTCGGACCTCGTAACTCGGCTATATGGACTTCGAAATGGGCGTACTCACCTTTAGAATTTGTTTTATATAATTATCTATCAAATGAAACTAATTTCATAAAAATCGGTGTTAATATGCGAAAAGTGGATTTTGAGACCCTAGAGATATAAATTGTACAATGTATCTTTTTTATTTTATTTAATGTAGATTATTTTCTTATATTTTTATACTTTATTATTAAAATAAAAAATTTATTTATTTATTTAACTACTTTATTATTTATTAATTTATTTAATTACTTGCTTAATTAATTATTATTATTATTTAATTAAGTAAGTAATAATTAATTATTATATAATTATATTTAATTACTAACTTTAGTTATGTACTTGATTATTTGTTTTAATTAATTAATTATTAATTATTAATTATTTTATTTTTATTTCCTCTCTCCTACTTTCCCCCTTTCTTCTTCCTCGGCTCTTCCTTCTTCCTGCGCCACCCGACTTCGCCACCTTCCTCCTCCTTCCTTCTTCTCTCCACCGGCCAGTTGTTAGGTTGGTATTCCAATTGATCGTCGATGATCGTATGCACCGCCAGGTGACAGGAACCGGTTGCTTGGGTCCCAAGCTTCCTCTGCTATAAAAGGAACCCTAGACCTCTGCCTGAAGCCTTATCTGCCATTAGCACCACCTACTTATGTGAGCTTCAGTGAGAAAAAGAGCTTGTGACAGGAGCATTCTTCTCCACCATCGAGCGAAAGAGGGCGAGGTGCAGCGAGATCATTACTCTGTTGTGCTTTGTCTACGAGAGTTTTAGCCTCCGCATACACCGTCGCGTTGAGGCATCAATCCAGTCCCCAGGCGAACCTTCATTCCTCCCATCCGTGTTAGGCTTCTGTTAATTCTTCTCCTCTTCATCATTCCTTCCTCTTTTCAATATATCTCTTCCTCTCCGATTTGATACTTCTCCCGATAATCGCCTCCTCATTTCCACATCCAACTTCGAATCTCTTCAATTCGTATTCTACCTCACACACCTGCACAACTCCAGCCACACATGGTGGCTAGATATTTGGTTCCTTCCACCGTCATTGATGAAACCCCCGCTCACATCTCCTGACTGTTCTGGACCAAGCTCTCGAGCTCGAGTCAACCTGTAATATTGTAGGATTGGGCAACAATCTGAAGCAGATTCATCGTATGCTGGAAGGGTTTCATCTTCAAGCATAGCTGAGATTTTGATAAGGATCAGATCCTGTAGATTTGCAAAGCATTAGAACATATCAAATATGATTCCAAAGCAGCAATCAGAATTCATCAGAGGATCTAGAATCAACTCCAACGCAAAAAGATCTATCGCCGTCGAAATCTGATCTAAACAACTGAACATCTGTGATCGAGCGAAGAGAACGACGAATCAAACAATCCGTTCGCCGATGTTAGGCTGTAGTCGAAGACCATCAGGTAGAATGGATCTACGAAGACCACCACTGAACTAAGAACCACCACTGATCATGAGTCCGACGACCACCACCAGAGATAGAGATGAGAACCTCTGTCGTGCACCAAGCCATCATTGTCGCTTCCTCCTTGAGCCACTACGCCGCTCGCAATCGTGATCAAAAACCACCTCCGATCTAAAGCTCTAACCAAACCACTTGTAGGTTATTTTGATTCTTTCTTCCATCTACATGTACATAATGATATGGACAAAATTTTGAACGACAGAGTTTCTTATTCTAGACATATTCCATTTCCTGAAGCACTGAAAAAGACCAAAAAAATAAAATTTGAAAACTGCCATGTTTGATCCGTCGATTGTGGAAATCATTCAAAACTTGATATTGAATATGACACTAATGAAAGCCATGTCGTACATGCCTACAGTAAAGAAAGGGCTTAAAGAAGCATGTACAACAAGGTGCCATCCTCAGCCCCACAATCCCATAGGCCAGAGTGGAAAGAATGAGAAACACATCCTCACCATGGCCACCATCAATGCCATCAGCAATCTCCTGGACAAAAAGAAAGACAAGGGAGTGCCAGTCATCAAATATAGCATGTTTAATCAGGAGTTCAAGTGAACGTTGCTTGACAGTGGGTCATCTGTCAACCTTATGCTAGCTTTGCTACTCACAGAATTCAGGTTAGGACCACTTTAACCCACTAAGATGATTCTACAATTTGCTGACTAGGCAGTTAAGCGGTCTAGGGGCTTGTTGGAGGATGTAATCATAAAAGTTCATGGAATCTAGATCATTTTTGAATTCGTTGTACTAGACATGGATGTCTCCACACCTCTGCTCCACACTCCCATCATCCTTGGCTGACCATTCATCCGAATAGCCGAGGCAGTAGTAAACTACGACACTGGAGAGATTACGTTCAACTCCAGCAATACCTAAGTACAAATAGAGACTATTCTTGAGCCTAAACCAGCAGAGACTGCATCTATATAAAGTGCGCTTACACCTAACTGTCATGAAGACTGTGATTTTCTTGTAGAAATCTAAGATACAAATGTATTCTTGGACGATATTGAGATCCATGGATTCCTTTTTCCTGAGGAAGGAGTGGAGAAAGTAGTCGAATTTCCCTATGTCAGTGATGGTGGAGATATTTGTTAATGCATTTAATGAATTCTGTGTGGGCCCTCTGAGCCTTGAAGACCAAAAGCAGATTATCGAGGATTTCTGCAATCACGAGGACATTATTGAAAGATTCTATGAATCCTTCAGTAAAGAAGTCAAACTGTCACAAGTGGATTCTGAATGGTTGAATGAACCAATACCATAAGTGATCGATGAAGTAACCACTGAAGTAGGCTCCTGATTGACCGAAGCGGATCTCACTATCAGGCTAAGGTGTAAATAATCAAGGTCATTGCGACCCGAATAGCAAGGCTCAATCAACAAGAAAATACAAGACCACCAAAATAAGAGTAATCAGTCAAAAAGCCAAATAGATGTCTCGTTGTTTTATTTAACCTGGTATAGCGATCAGGGTCCAACACAAGGAGCACAGATTGGCCAAAAAGGCCTCCGAAGTAGTTAGAAAATCAAATAAAATAAAGAAAATATTTAGTGGATTTTATGAATATTTATTTTTTTGTGATTTTATATTATGAAGAAAATACAAAACAAGCTAAAAAGAGCACACTCAACTAATTATTAGACACCTAAAGACAAACCAGAAAATTAAAATAAAATTATTTTTGGGTTATATATTTTTTTAAGTGTTTTTGATAATTTTCTCAGTTTTTTATATTTTTTTGTTAATTTTATAAAAATGGAATAAGGCTAAAAACTGAAATCAATGTGCAACCAGATTTGAAAGACTATCAAAAATATGATAGCCTCTAAAAATCTGGAGACAGTTTTTTATGAAAAACTATAAATAAAAACTAAGCTATAGGAAAAGAAATTGCATTTTTTGAACTTTATAGAATTTTTAATATTTTTTATGAGCTTTTTTAGAGTTTTTTATTTTTAGGTGGTTTAAATATCCAAATCAAATATAAATTGAACTGAAGCAACAAGACAACAAAACAAGCTAAAACTAATTTTTTTAGAAATTTTGGAAAGTTTTTAATATTTTTAATTTATTTTTAAATGTAGATAGTAGCAAAAATGGAGGGTTTTGAATTTTTAAAAATAGAAAATCAGAGAAAAAATATTCCAAAATTTATCGAAATTTTTACACATTGGCAGGGGCTACGTGTCCAAATTTCAGTGGATTTGGAGTTGATTTAATATTTTATTCAACCAATAAACAAGGCATAGCACACAGGGACCTAATCGCAAGAAAAACAAGTTTTAGGGGCTAAAATGAAACACGTGTAGAAACTATAGGGGTTCAGTGTAAAATGCGCATAAATTTCAAAACATGTTCCAATTTATTCACCCTCAGGTGTATATATGCAAATATCCAAAATAAAACTTCAATCCATAACAGTTAAAACCCAGCCCATACATGCAATTTTCTCAAAATATCACGTGTCGAAGCACGTGCTTCACAACTGAAGGGACCAAAATCTAATATCTCAAAACACTAAGGTCCAAAGTGCAATTATTCCAAAATAAAAACAACTACGACACGTATTTACAGGACTAAACTATAAATGCTAAATAAAGATGGACCTAAGTGATATTTACCCCTTTATTATGATCTGACGGCTGGAAGGCGATCCATCTCAGATCGGACGGTGGAGAACTGTGGATGCCCCTTCGCTGATCGACGCCTCAGATCTGATCCTCGGATGGATCTGACTGTAACGAGCCTCGTACGAACGGATGGACGAGATCTAATCTAGAGCAAAGGGCGTGATCGAACGACTCCGGAGGGTCCTCGAAGAACTGCTTGCCGGCGAGGTTCGTCCGACGACTGTACACGCTAGGGACCTCCTCCGATGCTGCTAGAAAGGGGAAAAGGAAGCTGGAGGTGCTCCACAGCTGATGGGGATCTCCGATGAAGCCGGGAGCGAACGGGGTGCTTCGGCGACGTGAACGAACTGGAGCTGTTGTGCTATGATGGTTGAGCCTCCAGATGAGGCTCCTGAGCCTTGTACCCTACACAGGAAGAAAGAGGGGTCGAGGGCAAAGTGCCTCGACCCGTCAGCGCACGAGAGGGATGAAGGATGAGGCGATGCGTGACTCTCCGGCGAGCGGTAGCGGAGTAGAGTCGATGGCCCTGTTCCGGGGCAAACCAGGGGGCGAAGGGGCGGAGAAGATGGAGAGGGGTCTCGCGAAGGTGGAGGTGCTGCCAGAAGGGTGAATGGGTGACTGGGTGAAGCGAGGTGGTCCGATGAACTTCGGGTGGCCGGAAACGAAAAATCTAAAATCAGAAGAAACTAGAGGAAATCTAACCTAACGGGTGGCTGTAGTCGTCTTTGCTGGAGGTCGGAGACCTCCAGGGTCATGTCCTCAATGGGGTGACACCTCCAGAGGCTGAGCTCACCAGCGGCGGAGCACGGCAAAGATTCTTGGATTAGAGGTTTCCGGCTGCTCGTCCCTCACTGCAACTCTGTCTCACGTCAGCTGTCACTCAGGCAAAGAGGAGGAGTTCATCGGAGGCGAGGGGGAAGGCCAAAGATGCGGGATAAGGCAGCTGAAGGTCAAGCTATATACGTGTAGGGGTCCGGGAAGATGGGATTCGGGCGTGCAATCCGATACGCGGACCCCTAAGGAAACGATTGGGCATGAATCTCGGATATTCCCTTGATAGTCGGAGACCGGGGTTTGAGGATATGGAGGTCGGATCATGACACAAAAAATCGGGGAAGTCAGGTCGGCGCGAGGTTCTGCAGAAATGTGGTCCAGGGGCAGTTGACCGGGGGTCAACACTCCCCTGTGGATCAATCAGAAAATTCCACTCCAAAATTATTTGTGAATTCATTTTAAAATAGTAAATGATTTTATTTAAAAATATTTACAAAATAAAAAATGTTTACTTATTTTCAAATTATTTTTTTATGATTTTTATTTATTTTTTTGATAAATAAATTATGTATATACATTATATTATTCTATATACAGGTATAAAATACCTAGGTATTTTATATTTTTATTAGTTTATTTTTGTACAATTATCCTAATTTTATATTTTATTTATTTACAACATAAAATTTGTGATATAAAATAAATTTTATTTTATTTTTATTATTTATTTACAGAAGTGAAATAAATAGTGATGTTATTCCTATATACATGGTATATGTGCAAGAGGAGAGAGAAATTATTTATTTTTGTTTTTATTTATTTTTCTGATTTTTATTTTATTTTATTAATATATACAAATGTATAAAAAACCCATTTTTATTTTTGTTTTATTTTTAATAAAATAAAATATATACATGAAGGAGTATATACATGGTGAATGTCCCTATCTCTCTCTACTTGGTTTCTTTTGCAGTCAGGCCAATGCTTGGCCCTCCCTTAGGTTCGGGTCACTCGATATTTATTTTAAATATCTCCCTCTTTTTCTTTATTTTTTTATTCTTTTATTTTTGCACAAAAATGCTAATTATTGGTGTTTACACAAAGCATGCAACTTGATAATTTATTGTATTTACAAACATAGACATAGTATTTTGCAAAGATTTTTAGCTAAAATAAAAGAATAAAGAGTGATGAATGAGGATTCCTCACCCCCCTATACTTTACTTTTGCTAGTCCCTTAGCAAACACTTATTTGAAAAATAAGTGAGAAAGAAAAGAAAAAGAAAAGGAGGGGAAAATGAATCAATGCTGATTATTAAACTTGCCTTCATTAAATTGAAGTATGGGCTTAGTCAGATTTTTGGATTATTAATGTGTCAGAACCTTATTAGGACTTAGGTTTAAAATTTAACAGCCTCTAAGTTCCACTAATATATAGTCAAGACTCCTCAACAATCCAGATCAGAACAAGTCTACATACACAAACCCTGAAGACCATGAATCTTTTCTTGTATTGTGTAAGTGAGGTGTAGCTCTCCACCTCAGAAGTAGCAAAATGACAACCCTCCCCAACAAGGTAACTCTAATACCCTAGTCTGGCAACTCTTTCCTCGAGGAGCGGGGTATTCCCTTCTAAGTTCAAGTTCAACCGGCTCAAGAAGAGAGGGAGGAAGAGAATGGACCATGGCCAGTGTAGCCATGTATCCTTGGGAGCTCAATCAGTGTAGCTAAGTCTCCCTGCTGCAAGCTTCATAAGATGGAACATGGAGAACAAGATTTGCTTTATTGCACTATATACACTCCGGTGGGATTATCATTTTCTATCAGACCCACCACTTTTTTAGAGTTATTCTTTCTTTTTGCATTTTTTTGATGTGCATATATACAACATATTTACAAAGTGCAGCATATATACATAAGGAGATTTTCCTCTTGAGACATTAGACTATCCCTCTTTTGAAGCATTATTGCAACCCACAACTCCTGTCGTTAGACCTCACGACTACCAGACCAAGTTGAGACGCACTTCCTTCACTATAAGAAGAAGAGAGGTTCCGCCTAGAAGTAATACCCTCATATGCTACCCCAAGTCAAAGAAGACTGCCTCCTCACTACCTCATCCGTGGAGAGCTCGGTGTAAAGTGTTGGTCCAAGTAAAGGCCTTGTCTGTAAGAGTCATGTGTGTGTTGTTAAGTGCTCTACTTAGGCTCATCGAGATGACATATGATCATAGCCTAGTGGACTCAAAGGATTAAGTCACCATGGACCTGAAAAGTCTCAACTCTAAGCCCTCTAAGGTTCCTCTTAGAATTAGGTGGATTAAGATCTTAACCAAGCTCCATTTTTCAATTTAACTCCAGACTAGTTTAAATGTCAACTATGATTCAGGAAAAACTGTACAAATATTTACAAAGATGCAATTTTTACAAAATTTTACAAATGTGCAAAATTTTTGAAAAATGTCTTGAAAACATGGATGTATGCATGAATGCAAGTTTTGCAAAATATTTACACATATTTACACAAGATTTTTGCAAACATTTTGTTTTTCAAAATATTTTACAAAAATTTTGTACTATATACATAATTTTTATATCAAAATATTTACAAGCTATTTACACAAAAGATTTTTACAAACATTTTTACAAAAATAATTTTGTACATAGCTATGTATGTGCAATAAAGAATTTTATTTACAAGAAAATTTTATAATTTTTATGGATTTTAAGTGTTTTAGCCATTTTTATTTATTAACACACTCACACAAAGTACGAGTTATGGCTAAAATATATATGAAATATATATCACACCCCCCTATACTTAGCTCGAACGATGTCCTCGGAGTGAATCAAGAGCGATGAAGAAGATATAACTCGTGCTTAGTACAGGGAAGTGAAAAGGAAGGCTATATACAAAGATGAATGAAAGAATAGAAATGAAAAGAGAATCTCGGGGGTTTCCCCCTATACTTAGGAATCAAGTAATCCTAAGTATAGCAGGCTGTACACGAAGGGAAATCCGAGTGGAGAATGTACAAGGCCTACCTCCCCTATACTTAAGGTAAAATATCCCTAAGTATAGGCAGCAAAACAGAGGTACAAAAGATACGAAATAACAGAAATGAAGAAATCTATATACAAGATGGAAGGGCATCACTCCCCCTATACTTAAGGTGAAGAATCCTTAAGGATAGGTAACAACAGGAGTAATGAAACAGAACGAAAGGAAGAACTCGGTGTTTCCACCCCCTATACTTAGGATGAGGTATATCCTAAGTATAGCAAGATAATCCTAAGCGATACTTGGGGTGAAAACATCACGGAAGAAAGAACGATGAAATCATGACAAAACACGTATATACAAAGAGTACAATGTTGAGGTGCCTCTCAACCAGCGCTAGATTTTACGCCCCTAGCTGGGCGCAAAGGCTAGAACAAAGTTGTGTCAAGGTTCAGGACGGCATCTGTAAGGCGAATGTCATACTGTCATCGCAGTCTCGGTATGAGAACAACGACGAAATCAACAATGTAAAAAATGACACCTAGGTAGGCAATCAGGCGGGTGTCTGCTACCGGCCAAGGATATGGGAATAAGGACTCGGGATCTGGTAGCAGAAAAGAAATCCTCAGCTCAGGATCAGACTGGAGTGGAAGTGTAGAGTTGAAGAAATCAAGCGTCGAGAAGGATGGATCAGTCATGGAATCCTCCACGTTAATCAGTGTCTCAAAAAGGTGTGGAAAGTTAGGATCAGGAGACTCTCTATAAAAACTGATATCCGATGCATATAATGGAGACAAATCAGACAGATCATCGAATATCTCAAGGATCAGCTTATCCTCACGAGGGTCGTCGAGGTGAGATGACTCAGAATCAGAAATATCAGAAGACTCGGTTTCGTGATCCGCCAGATCGGATACACTCTCAAAAGGTGAAACCAAGTACACATCGTGTGGGGCATTCTCACGTAGATAACCCTCGGGGAGGAATGCAAGATCATCGCTGAGAAATAGAGGATCGGGATTTATAAGGGCATCTGCGTTGTTGTCAAGCACCCACTCTGTGCACCAGGATGCATCATCATCTGAAGTCTGTCTCTGGTCAATCTGGAAGCAGGAGAAGGTACTGGTCAATACCGCAGAGGCTGGCAATGTGGCTGAAACTGATCCTCGCTTTACGGCAATGCTGGCTGTCATCTGGTCCTCAGAAAATGTATATGTCTCATCAAAATAGAGAATACTAGGCTCAAATACAGGACTATCTATGTTTGGCATCTCAAAGTGGTATCCTATATCGAGCTCTGCTGCTAGGCTGAGTCCTGGTGTCTATCTAAGTCGGAGAAGTATCTCTGCAAAGAAGAAGCTGAGTCATCTGGGACTGGACACTGAAGTGGCTGGATCGATGGCTGTAATAGCGAGGGCTCCTCCATCTCCTGGAATATCAAAAGATCTGATATCCAAGACTCGTCAACTGAAAACTCTGGGGATGACTCGAACTCTAGCTGGAAGACCAACGGGAACTCGAGTAGTCTCTGGGTCAGAATCTCCACTGTGGTAGTCATCTCTTCTGTCATCTGTGTTGCGGCAGAATCCAAGTCCTCGATCGGGTGTGTAGAAGCTATGTCCTCATGTAGTACGGCACACCCCACTGGTACTGCAACATCCTCATGTGTTGTCCCGACTACCGCATCTCGTGAAGATGGTCTTTGTGAAAGTAATCTCGAGATGGCATCCAGTAACTTAATGTCAGAACTGCGGTGTGAACCACCGCATGAGGTAATCACCAGTGCTATCTAATCCGCGATCATCCCCTGCATGGAGATCTCAATAAGGTCTGTCGGTGAAAGTCCGTGCTCAGGAAATCTCCTCAAGAGGTCAAGAAACCTCAGCCATGCCTCATGCACTAGCTCCTGGGGGTCTACTGAATAATCCATGATCAAAGACCCCATCATATCTTCTCTACACTGGGGAAAGTATCTCTGTAGAAACTCGAATCGTAAGTCTCCCCACGTATCGAATCTCCTTCCCAATCGTTTGTGCCATTTCATGGCTATGTCATGCAGGGAAAATGGGAAGGTCTTCAGCATTAGCTCCTCCACAGTGATATCTCAATATGTCTAGCTCTCACAGAACTTCTCGAACTCGACCAGATGAATATATGGCTCCTCGTGCACCTCGCCTGCGAATGTCGGCAGTCTCTGAATAAACTCCAAATCCAGAATGAATGGTCCGAATGTAGAAGCTGACTGAGCTCCCTGTCCTATCTGCTCATCCATCATAGTGGCATAAGAGGCATCTAATACTCATATCTGCTCTCTATGATCACGTACGGAGTGCACTCTCAATCCAGCAATGGCATCGTCCGGGTCTCGCATCTGCTCAATCTGATCTCCGCGACATCTAGCATAACATGTCCAGAAGAATGAAAGGGAGGGGAGGGAGGGAATGGAGGATCGGTCGGAGTCCCGACCTCCCTCGAGAGTGGATTGGACTGATGGGAAGAAGATGGAGAAGCTGCAAGAGTCGGCAAGAAGTGAGGGGGGTCCATCATCCAGGGGTAAAGAAGAGGAAGAAGTAGAATACTGAAGGGAGGGTGGGAGGGAGAAAGATAAATGACTGGAGGAGAAGATAGATGGGAAGGCGGAAGGGATCTGGAAACACATAAGATGAGAGAACAAACCCCCGATTCACCTACTCAACACTGAGCTAAAGATCGTAAAGGTTCGGTCAATTATCTTGTCAATTTTATTTAGGTGATCAAGCTAGTCTTTCAGAGCGATTAAGCGAGCTGATGGGAATCCAATACTCCCAACAGACTGTCCTGTATAAAAGGTTGGTAGTCTGATAGGAAATCGGATATGCCTCTAGCCTAGTGTGCGAGTCACTCTCTCGCTCATCCAAACCAAACAAGGAGGGGGTTACTCTCCCCAAGACAGATTTTTAAATGAGATTTCTTTTAGGGTCAAGTGTGCTTAACAGTCCCGATTTTATTATTTTTGTTTTTAGGTCTTTTTTTCAAAAATAAGCAATCGACTAACGAATTTTCCGATTTTCTTTTTATTCCTAAGTCCAGAAAACTGAGGGAGGAACACGAAAAAGCCGATGCGCGAGGAAATCAACGATGCATGCATGAGATAGAAGGCGTACCTTGCTCCAGCAGTCTACATGCAATTATGATCCGCGCATAAATTGAAACAAAGCTATATGGATGCAATGCGAGAACCGTCCTAAGCAGAAGCTCATATTATCATGAAGCGCCAGTTGATTTGTCTAAGTCCAAGGGTGTTTTATGGGAACAGATATTCTATTAGGGCTTTGGACCTAATACTACCTGGCTCAATGAAATAAAAACCTAAATCTAGGGGCTCAAGCACAGAAATCCACGTGAAATCAAAGGAAAGAAAACGACAAAAACAAAACCGCGGTGGGGTCCCCCGAGAACACTGGTGCTCGGTGAAACAGACCCCGAAACGTCACAAGTCTGAAAGTCTTGTCCCTGTATTATTACAATAATAATGTGACTGAAAATAAAACTAAGCTAATCTACAGCTATGCTCCTGAACACTTCTTCCTAACTCCTCTCGCGCTCTCCTGTGGCTCCGTACAGAAGGGAGCTGCCTCTGATCCTCGCGGTTGCGTCGGCTTTCTGAAGAGAGCCGTCTTGGTCGTCGGGCCCTCACAAGAAAAATAGACAGAAAATGCGTCAGACCATAGTTATTATAATAATGCAAATAAAATGAAATAAAAGAAAATATATGCAAAATGGAAATAAGCAAACAAAATAAAAACAAACAAAAACAAAATAAAAGAAAATAAAAAGAAAACAAAAGAAGATGAAAAAGTCGTGAAAGAAAGAAAAGCCGCAGAAAAAGCTGCGAAACTAAAAATCGAACAAAAACAAAAATAAAAAGACTACTAAGTCGTGCTCCCCGACCATGGCACCATTCTGATCTACCAAAGTGGATCTCACTATCGGGCTAAGATGTAAATAATCAGCGTCGTTGCGACCCCAATAGTAAGGCTCAATCAACAAGAAAATACAAGACCACCAATATAAGAGTAATCAGTCAAAAAGCCAAATAGCGGTCTCGCTATTTTATTTAACCTGGTATAGCGATCAGGATCGAACACAAGGAGCACAGATTGGCCAAAAAGGCCTACGAAGTAGTCAGAAAATCAAATAAAATAAAGAAAATATTTTTGGTGGATTTTATGGATTTTTAACCTTTTTTTATGATTTTATATTATGAAGAAAATACAAAACAAGCTAAAAAGAGCACACTCAACTAATTATTAGATACCCAAAGAAGACCAGAAAATTGAATTAATTTTTTTTGGATTTATATTTTTAAGTGTTTTTGGTAATTTTCTTAGTTTTTTTATATTTTTTGTTAATTTTATAAAAATAGAATAAGGCTAAAAACTGGAATCAATGTGCAGCCAGATTTGAAAGACTATTCAAAAATATGAAATAGCCTCTAAAAATCTGGAGACAATTTTTATGAAAAACTACAATAAAACTTTTAGCTACCGGAAAAGAAATTGCAAATTTTTTAAATTTGTAGAATTTTTAATAATTTTTATGAATTTTTTAAAAATTTTTCAATTTTTAGGTGTTTTAAAAGTCCAAATCAAACAAAAATTGAACTGAAGCAACAAGACAACAAAATAAGCTAAAACTAATTTTGTTAGATTTTTTGGAAAATTTTTAATATTTTTAATTGATTTTTAAATGTAGATAGCAGAAAAATTGGAGGTTTTTGAATTTTAAAAATAGAAAATCAAAGCAAAAATGTTCCAAAAAATTATTGAAATTTTTACATAGTGGCAGGGGCCATGTGTCCAAATTTCAGTGGATTTGGAGTTTGATTTAATATTTATTCAACCAATAAACAAGGCACATCACACTTGGACCTAATCGCAAGAAAAATAAGTTTCAGGGGCTAAAATGAAACACATGCAGAAACTATAGGGGGTTCAGTGTAAAAGATGCATAAATTTCAACACATGTTTCACGCACAAGTGTATATGTGCAAACATCCAAAATAAAACTTCAATCCATAACAGTCAATAAACCCAGCCCATACATGCAAGTTTCCCAAAATATCACGTGTCGAAGCACGTGCTTCACAACTGGAGGGACCAAAATGCAATATCTCAAAACACTAGGGTCCAAAGTGCAATTATTCCAAAATAAAAACAACTATGACACGTATTTACAGGACTAAACTATAAATGCTAAATAAAGATGGGCCTAAGTGATATTTACCCCTTTATTATGATCTGACGGCTGGAAGGAGATCCATCTCAGGTCGGACGGTGGAGAACTGCGGATGCCCCTTCACTGATCGACGCCTCAGATCTGATCCTCGGATGGATCTGTTGGTCACGAGCCTCGCACGAATGGATGGACGAGAGCTAATCTGGAGCGAAGGGCTCGATCGAACGGCTGCGGAGGGTCCTCAAAGAACTGCTCGTTGGCGAGGTTCGTCCGGCGACTGTACGCGATAGGGACCTCCTCCGGTGTTGTTGGAAAGGGGAAAAGGAAGCTAGAGGTGCTTCGCAACTGATGGGGATCTCCGATGAAGCCGGGAGCGAACGAGGTGCTCCGGCGATGTGAACGAACTGGAGCTGTTGTGCTCTGATGGTTGAGCCTCCAGATGAGGCTCCTGAGCCTTGTACCCTACATAGGAAGAAAGAGGGGTCAAGGGCAAACTGCCTCGACCCGTCAGCGCACGAGAGGGATGAAGGATGAGGCGATGCGTGACTCTCTGGCGAGCGGAGGCGGAGGAGAGTCGATGGCCCTGTTCCAGGGCGAACTAGGGGGGCAAAGGGGCGGAGAAGATGGAGAGGGGTCTCGCGAAGGTGGAGGTGATGTCGGAAGGGTGAATGGGTGACTGGGTGAAGCTAGGTGGTCTGATGAACTTCGGGTGGCTGGAAATGAAAAATCTAAAATCAGAAGAAACTAGAGGAAATCTAACCTAACGGGTGGCTGTAGTCATCTGTGCTGGAGGTCGGAGACCTTCGGGGGCCATGGCCTCAATGGGGCGATGCATCCAAAGGCTGAGCTCTCCAGCGGCGGAGCACGACGAAGATTCGTCGGATCAGAGGTTCCCGGCTGCTCGTTCCTCACTGCACCTCTCTCTCACGTCAGCTGCCACTCAGGCGAAGAGGAGGAGTTCATCTGAGGCGAGGGGGAAGGCCAAAGATGTGGGAGAAGGTGGCTGAAGGTTAGGCTATATACGTGTAGGGGTTCGGGAAGATGGGAGTCGGCGCACAATCTGATGCACGGACCCCTAAGGAAATGATCGGGCGTGTATCTCAGATATTCCCTTGATAGTCGGAGCCCGAGGTTTGAGGATATGGAGGTCAGATCATGACGCGGAAAATTGGGGAAGTCGGGTCGGTGCGAGGATCCGCGGAAATGTGGTCCGGGGGGGAGTTGACCGGGGGTCAACACTCCCTCGTGGACCAATCAGAAAATTCCACTCCAAAATTATTTGTGAATTCATTTTAAAATAGTAAATGATTTTATCTAAAAGTATTTACAAAATAAAAAATGTTTATTTATTTTAAAATTATTTTTTAGTGATTTTTATTTATTTTTTTGAAAACTAAATTATGTATATATATTATATTATTCTATATATAGGTATAAAATACCTAGGTATTTTATATTTTATATTTTTATTAGTTTATTTTTGTACAAGTATCCTAATTTTATATTTTATTTATTTACAACATAAAATTTGGGATATAAAAAAATTTTATTTTATTGTTATTAATTATTTACAAAAGTGAAATAAATAGTGATGTTATTCCTATATACATGGTATATGTGCAAAAGGAGAGAGAAATTATTTATTTTTGCTTTATTTTATTTTTCTGATTTTTATTTTATTTTTATTAATATATACAAATTAATAAAAACCCATTTTTATTTTTTTAATGAAATAAAAAATATACATGAAGGAGTATATACATGGTGAATGGCCCTATCTCTCTCTACTTGGTTTCTTTTGCGGTCAAGCCAATGCTTGGCCCTCCCTTGGGTTCGGGTCACTCGATATTTATTCTAAATATCTCTCTCTTTTTCTTTATTTCTTTATTTTTTTTATTTTTGCATAAAAACGTGCTGATTATTGGTATTTACACAAAGCATGCAACTTGATGATTTATTGTATTTACAAACATAGACATGGTGTTTTGCAAAGATTTTTAGCTAAAATAAAAGAATAAAGAGTGATGAATGAGGATTCATCAGTTCCACTCCGCCAGAGCTCAAACCTCTGCCCTCCAACATGAAATACACCTTCCTTGCGATAGAGATGAACATTTATCTAATCATTATCAATGCTCATTTGAATGAAGTTGAAGAATCTCGTCTGATGGAGGTTCTTTAATGAAACCGCAAGGTGATAGGTCGGAAGATATTAGATCTCCATGGGATCAATCTATCCATGTGCTCGCATAACATCTACCTCAAGATGACAACAAATCATCCCGTAAATTCCAGAGGAGACAGAATCCAAAACCTCCAGGAGGTTGTCATAAAAGAAATTCAGAAATTGTGTGATGCGAAATTCATATATCCCATCTCTGACAGTAAATGGGCGAGTCCTTTACACATAGTGCTGAAGAATTCCGGGATCACCATTGTTACTAATGACAAAGAAGAGGAGTTTCCGACCAAAATGTCAATATCGTGGCAAGTCTGTATGGATTACAGGCGTCTGAACCTTGCCACAAAGAAGGACTACTTTCCATTGCCCTTCATCGACCAGATTCTCGAGAGACTGACCGTGAAGGAATATTTCTGCTTCTTGGATTCCTATTCTGGATAAAATCAAGTCTCCATCTCTCTTGAACACTAAGAGAAGATGACATTCATTTGTCCATTTGGGATGTACGCTGTCCGACGGATGTCGTTCAGGTTGTGCAACGCCCCCGCTACATTCTAGATGTATGCTAGCCATATTTGCTGACATGGTGGGCAGTTTTCTGGAGGTATTCATGGATGATTTCTCAGTCTATGGAAGTTGACCGAGTATTGTGGAGGTGCTATGAAGTCAATCTCGTGCTCTCATGGGAGAAGAGCAGCTTCATGGTGACAGAGGGGATCATGCTAGGTTACATTGTATCAAAACCAGGCATGGAAGTTGACCCATCCAAGGTGGAGGTAATTTCAAAGCTCGAGCCACCTACAAACCTAAAACAGATCTAGTCATTCCTAGGGCATGTCAGTTTCTACTAACGATTCATCAAAGATTTCACTAAGCTTGAATGACCGTTGACCGTGTTGTTAAGCAAGGAGACAGACTTTATTATTGATGATCGTGTGCTCCCGAACTTTTTACAATTGAAAGATTTGATCACTCAGGCCCCTATCCTGCAGCCATCGGACTGGACACTACCATTTAAGATCATGATTGATGGATCCGATTATTTCAGTGTTGTGTTGGGGCAGATGAAAGACAATGTACCTTCTGCTAGTTACTATGCTAGAAAGACACTAGATGAAGCTCAAAAGAATTACACTATTACTGAGAAAGAGTTGCTAGTGGTAATTTTTACCTTCAAAATGTTCAGATCCCATCTCCTTGTGTCCAAGGTTATAGTTTACAAGGATCATCTTGCCATCTGATACCTACAATAGAAGAAGGATGCAAAACCACGCCTTATCAGATGGATCCTTCTACTCCAGGATTTTGATCTCGAGATACGAGACAAGCATGGAGTTAAAAATGTGGTGGAAGATCATATCTCAAGGACCCGAGCCTGAATCTCCTGAGCTAAATTTGAGGCCAATCACAGAGACTTTTCCAGACGAAGCCATACTATTAGTCACCTCGCTGCCCTAGTATGATGTTGTTGTGAATTATATTGTATCTAAGAGAAGTCCACAAGATTAGCTGAAATTGAAAGTAGACAAATTCTTGTCTGATATCCATTTCTACCAGTGAGAGGACCCATTGTATATGGAGAAGGTGCATTCCTTAGGAGGAGATTGCAAGTGTCCTCGTACATTGCCATGATCGAGAATCTGGAGGACACCATTCAGGTAGAAGAACAACAACGAAAGTACTCCAATGTGGCCTTTGGTGGTCGACCGTTTTCAAAGATGCAACTATGTGAAACATTGCACTGACTGCAAGAAAATGGGTGGAACAATCAGAATGAGGGATACATTGCCCTTAAAATATATTCAGATTTTAGATGTGTTTGATGCATGGGACATTGACTTCATGGTCTCATTTCTGAACAACCAGGGATTTGAATACATTCTGCTCGTTGTCAATTATGTAAGTCCTTGGGTGGAGGCTATCCCAACATGAGCCATCGACAGTCATATAGTTTGTCATTTTCTGAAATATCATATCATCTCAAGATTCAAGATACTTAAGATTATCATATCTAATTGTGGTATCCACTTCATCAATAAAGAGATTAATATGCTAACTCAAGAATTTTGCATTTAACATTGTCTAGCTTCTCCCTACCACCCACAGTCCAAAGTCTTGGCAGAATACTCCAACATGGACATCAATACAATTCGTCAGAAGCTTATGCATCCTAATCACAAGAACTGTTCTTAGTTGCTTGCTTAGTTCTTTGGGCTTACATAATGGTGTACAAGTCACCTTTGGGAATGTCCTCCTACCATATGGTATACGACAAGCCATGTCATCTGCCTGTGGAACTCATTCATAAATCCTTGTGGGCTATTAATGTTTGCAATTTGGATTCTAAGAAGGCCGGAAAAATTGAAAATTAGATCTGAATAGACTTCTTGAATTTTGTGACTATGCATATGACAACAGCCTGATGTATATAGAAAAAGATCAAGAAGTGGCATGACAAGCACATCCGCTGAAAGATTTTTGAGACGGGTCAGAAGGTTTGGTTGTTAGATGTGAAGTTGAAGATTTTTCCAAGAAAGTTTAAAAGCAAATGGACTGGCCCGTTTACAGTGAAGCATGTATGTGACAACGGCAAAATAATGATCTCAAAATTGACAATTTATGCACAACCTTTCGTAGTCAGTGGACAGCTACTAAAACCCTACCTAGAGCACAACACCTTCTTGTCCGTTGTGGATTCGATTCAAGTTGTGTATGAAGATGAGATGAACATCACAACATCCGATGAATCAAACAAAAGAGATAAAACCATTTTTGAATGATCTCTCTTTTCTTCTTTTCATTTTTATTTTCTTTTTCTTCTGATAAGGTGTCACCCCTTTCATCGTCACTATACATAGGATGTACTTTGTCCTAAGTATAGGGGGATGAATACCCCAAGTATTTCATTCTATGATCCCTCACCTGTCCCCTCAACATTTGATACTCTGATTTTACTTAGGGATATTTTACCCTAAGTACAGGGGGAACAGGTCGAGCCGATGATTTCGTACATTTCCACCCTTGAACCTCCCTGCTTTTTTGTCTACAGTCTGTTATACTTAGGATTAATTTATCCTAAATATAGGAGGGATGGTCAACTTCTCATTTATTCTTCTTTAGCCATTACAAGTTAGACTTCTCTATACTCAGTATAAGTTATGTCTTTTCTTTTTCTCTCTAATGTGTGAGGACATAGCTCAAGCTAAGTATAGGGGGTTCGCATATACACTTTAGCCATAACTCGTACTTTTGTATTTTCAATAAATATGCCTAAAATATAATGAATTAAGTATAAAGAACATACTTGTATAAAATTCATTAAACTTCTTTATATACATTAAGTACTAAATAGGGTAAAAATGTTTTGTAAAATGTTTGAAAAAGGGTTTGAAAGTCTTTTTGAAAAATCTTTTGAAAATTATTTGAAAAATATTTTGTAAACTATTTTTAATCTTTGTAAAACTGTTTTGTTTGTAAAAAATTCTTTCCTTTGTTTGAAATAAAATATTTTGAAAATCTATTTGTAAATGATTTTGAAAAATGGTTAAAAACTAGTTTGAAAATATGTCTATACTATTTGAAAAATATTTACAAAATGATTTTCAAATTTTGTAACATGTTTGTAAAAATTATTTGTCAAATTAGTTAGCAAAATAAAGTTTTTAAAATGTTTGTAAAATTCTTTTCAAATTATTTTGAGAACAATGTATTTACTTTACAAACCTTATATATACTTATAAATTCTTAAAAACCAAACTCTTTGTAAATGTAAGATGTACTCCCTTGTAATATCTATATAAATTACTTTTTTCTTAAAAACGTTTTTTTGAAAAATCCTTTACAAAATGAAAATTCCAAAAAATTGTAAAATCTTTTCAAAAATTGCATAAAAAATTGCAAAACTTTTTCAAAATCCATAAAAATTTCAAATTATAAAAAGTGCGTCACAAAATTATTTTCTTTGCATTGTACATAGCATTTGTATTTTTCAGATTGAGTTTGATAGTTGAACAAGTCTAAGTAAAATCTGAAGATTGGAGCTTGGTTGGACCTTAAATCTACTTAATTATACGAACCTTATAGGAACTGTAATTGAGATACTTCAGGTCTACTAGACTTAATCCTTTGAGAACACGAGACTTGGTTCAATGTTGTCTTGACTGCCTAAGTAGAATATCTCAGAGCACACACATGACTCTTGTTGATAATGACCAAGCTTGCACACTTTCACCTATCATTTTGCTCACCTCAGCTGAAGTGGTAGAGAGCTATATTTGCCGACATGAGATACAAGCAATGGAAACATCGTAAGTCACACATATGTGGCCGTTATACCCAACCCAATCAAGTAGCCATTAGGTCTTATGACAGAAGTTGTGGGTTACAATAATGCTTCAAAAGAGGGATGGTCTACTGGCTCAAGAAGAAAAAGTCCATATGTGAATGTTGTTGTATATAGTATTAAAAAAAATCAAAAACACCAAAAAGTGGACATGCCTGAATGAAAATAAAATGCATGCCGGAGTAGGTATATATTTGTATAGCCAATAAGCAAGCTTGATATTCAAAGTCATATATATGTGAGCCTGCAATCGGATGACTTGGCTACACTGGTCAAGCATCCTAGGATAGGTAGTTAAATTGGCTATCGTCCATTCTTCTCTCCACCTCCTCTTATTGAGCCGAACTTAGAAGAGAATATCCCGCTTCTCGAGGAAAGAGATGTTGGATGGGGAAATTAGGGTCACTGTGTTTGAGAAGACTGACATGTACCGCTTCAGCCGAGGAGAGCTACATATCACACGCAATGTCCTAGATAGATTCATAATCATAGGGTTTGCGTATGACTTGACTCATTCTAACTTGCTATTGAGAAGACTTAGCACAATTTTATGGATCTCAGAGGTTTTCGTGTTTCAAGACTGATTCCTATTAAGGTTTCGACCACACCTAAAAATCCAAAGGTCCAACTTGAGCTCCAAACTTTGATTTTGTGAAGACAAGTTTAAGATATAAAATCAATCCACGTTCTTTCCCTTTTTTTATTTTTATTTTTATTTTTCTACACTTATTGCATAAGTGTTTGCTAGGGACTAGCAAAAGCTTGTATAGGGGATTGACGAATCTCCATTTCATCACTTTTATTCTTTCATTTTAGCCTTTAAACCCTATCTAAATGCATGTAAATAACATTGTTTTGCACAAATTAACATTCATTATTTATTTTATAAATATTGTATAAAATATAATACATAAAGTTAAAATAAAAGAATAAAAAATAAATAAATAAAATGTCAAAGGTATTTTATGACCATAAACCCCGAGACCTAGGCACATGATAACTCGGTCGACAAGGAATAAAATAGGGGGAGATAAGGGTCAAAACACAAGAAAAACCTTAATTTTTATTCTCCAATATTGCATTTTTGGGACTCATTTTATTCTTTATTATTTATACTTCAAATAAAAAACCTTTGTACATGAAGATGTAGATAAAAATATATAAAAGATACAAAATTAATTTTACATTAAAATTATATACAGTGTTCATTTTATACTCAGAATAAAAAGCCAAAATCCAAACTTCCTATACCCATATCTTCTCCATATGAACTCAAAATGCACAAAAATCATATTAGTTGTATATAACTTTTTATTACTATTTAATGAAGGTAGTTTCATTTAATTTGGAGTTAAGATGCAAAAGTTAGGTTTTGGCCCTATTGTACAATATACATGAATGAAATATTTATTTTATTCTTTAAAATTTTCTTATAATTTTATACTTTTATAGATATTATTTATAATATATGTACATATTTAGAATAGAATAAAATCATAAAGAAAGTTATAAAATAAAATAGTATACCAAATACACATGAATTACCTGTACTTATACCTTTATAATATATACCATTATTTATTTAAGTATACATTTTATATCAGAAAAATAAAATAAAAATATATTTTAGTGTACTTAAATAAGTTATAATTATATAAAATATTTATATAAAATAATAATATCAAAAATATAAAATAAAAGTAAAATATACAAAACATAGGTCAATATACATATACTTTTACTTGTCAAAAGTAACTTGTAATAAATAAAACTGTAAAAATGAATAAAAATCATGTAAAATACTACATAAAATAATAAATACCATGTTTTAAGAAAAAATAGTAGAATCATTTAATATTTATTTTTGAATTATTTCTAATTTTATTCTATATTCTGTAGTTTTCTAGCTGACGTGGCCCAATCAGGGCCGAGTTAGAGTTGACTCCAGTCAACTCCTGCCCTCCTTGGTTCTGCGGCTGTCAGAGATTTTGACCTATCTTCCTTGTATTTTTCATGCTTGATTCTTGCATCCATTAAGCTCGATGTATTCTTGACTTTTACTCCTCAAGCATTGAACTACACATAGACCCTTCATTTCGATCTAACAGCTTCTGAATCATGCGTGAATCTCGAGTCAACTGCACCTATATAAAACACTGCCTCCGACCTTCCTTCGCCCTTTGATCCTTATTCTGTCGACTAAAGCCCTAACCGTATCCCTAGATCAAGTCCTAGTGACAACATCAATCCCTTAGGTAATTCAGCAGTGTAGTTTGGCGTTGAATCGAGGCGATCCGAAGCTCCGCCACCTCCTCTGTTCGAAATTCTGCTCTAGGTGATTCCGGTACGACGAGCTTCTTCTTTCTTTGTTCTTTCCATTCCTTAGCATAGTGGTAGTGTGGGACCAAATTTTATTCGTTTGATTTGGTTTTATTTTTTGTAAAATAAAAAATCTGATCTCACCGGAGCTGCGGCTCCACCGCTTGTTTTCGACCACTCCAACTTTCCTCTGCCATCCCCATCAACTCAATCATCTTCGCCATCGTCTGTTCTTCACCCCAAACACCTCCATTCACCTTGGTTTCTCTTAAATCGGGGGACAACGCTCCTTCCTCCATCATTCATCAGAGGGCTCTGCATAAGTCCATTCCCATCCATTCTGATCTAGCAAGGATCCACATGCCTTCGTTTTTGTGCGCCACAGATTCCTATAGGGTTTGGAGAGCCAAAGGACCCATCTTAGGTCGATTTTGATCCAACGCAAGGCACCCAGACATCTTGTTCTTCCTCAACCTCGCCAGCGTACGTCAGAGCCCCAATTGCTCATCGGGAACCACTATCTAAAGCAGAGGAGCTATGACTCTATTTTGCACATGCCCAAGCTTCCTAGGTGGTCGGATGAGCGGATGCGATAAGATTGAATCTCGGCCCAATCGAGTTCTTGATGTGTTCTTCCAGCCGTCCGATCATCACCTTGCTCCAAAAGAAGAAGCAGTCGTTGGATGGCCAAAGTTCGTACCGTTGGATCCCCCATCTAGTATCTAATCTTGAGCGTCCATCTGAAGCATCGTCGCCTCACCTCGTCATGCCACGTGTCCAAGTCATCCATCCAGGGCCATTAGATCATGCAATATTGGTGGTATTTTGCATCGTTTATCCCCCGCTTTTGTCGATTTATATTTTAGTCATGTTAGTTTTTAAAGTAGATTAAAACTTTTGGTAAATTTTACAAATGCACCCTTAGACTTCTTTCATATTAAATTTTGGTCCTGGCCACGTCACCTCATGTGCCATCCCATGTGAGGTAGCGATTTTGCAAAGAACCCCCTACTGGTTTTTATTTTTATTCAGTACTTAAAGTTTTAGTCTCAGTTGTAATATTTTGGATAATTTGTACTATATCCCCTAACCTTATTTTTAATTGCAAATATACCCTTGCTAGTTCATTTATTTTATGATGGTATTTTATTTATTAAAAATATAATCAGTGCTCAGACAATTATGAAAAATTAGGGATAAGTGCCTGCTTGCATACACTTTCACACTTTATTTTTAGATTTGCATTTTAGTATTTTTTTCATATTTTAAAAATAAAAAGGAGCATATTTTACCCTTATTTGCATTCTAAAACTCATAAAAAATATAAAACCTTTTTGAAAATTCCAAAAAAAATATATTTTGTTTTATATTGTATTTTACAACTTCAGACCAAAAATTACTAAAAATAGAAAAAGAAAATATTTAAAAATAAAAAATATCCAAAATCCATTATAAAAATATAAAAAAATCACAATTCTATATCCGAATTTCCTTTTTATTAAATATTATTAACTAAAAAATATTTTAGAAATTTTGACTTTATTTACTATTTTTAAATTTATACAATTTGGCATGTTTGTTTAATCCCTATTTTAGCATATTTTTGACTTTAAAAATATACAAAAATTAGCAAAAATATAAAAAAGGCACAAAAATAGTAGAGAAATATAAAAAAATAAAAATATTTTATTCTATTTTTTTTTTAAATTTATTTTTAGTTGTATTCATAAATATATTAGCTTACATTGTATATATAGTTATATATATCCCTTTATATATTAAAAAATATAAAAATATAAAAATTAAAAATTAAAAATTAAAAATTAAAAATTAAAAATTAAAAATTAAAAACAAAAAATATAAAATTTTATCCATAAAAAATATATGATTAAAAATCCACAATATTCCAAATACCCTAAAAGCTCAAAATTATTTATTGTCTTTCTTTGCCAATTTTTGATTGTCTGTCCTCAGTTGTTTCTTGTGTTCGACCCTTACCGTACTCGTCCGCTATACAATCTATTAAAGGGTATAATAAATTTTGATTCACACTGCTTGCATTGATTCTCTCTATATATTGCGATGGTTAGTTGTTGATTAGACACAACTGTTGAGATGTCGTCACAACGACTGAGTTCTCGCCTTATGAGGCTCATTTTAGACCACTCGACTTTCGCATTTATCAGTAGTTAATATATATCAATTAATATTATTTGATGCATGGTTCTTCAAAGAACGTTAAATTCCTCACATCAAATCATATAATAATTGTTGATCATTGATTTTTTTTCTTAAAATCATGGTTAAATTTGGCAACGATTACGATAATAGAAAAATCATTGTTATATGTATCTTTAACAATGGATATGCCATTTGAGGTTAATTATAAGAATAAAAGATAATTTAGCAACATATAATATTTGTTGTTATGTCTTTAACATCGGAAGATATGGCAACGAAGATTCAAATTAGTCGTTGCCTCGAGTCAATTTTGTTGTAGTGATACCAACACATATTGTTTGTTGCAATACTATCCTTAAATCTTCGATGTCCACAACAAAATGGAGTAATTCATCATTATCCGACATTTATTAGAAGTCATTTTTTTATAGTGGTACGTTTTCGACCTTCACCTTCAAGATTTTGCTTCCTCTAACACTTTATTTTATAATAAGTCCGGTAATTTTTGGGGTCCGAGTGTCCCCTTATTAACACTATTTATTTACCGATTGGCTTTGACATAGGTTTGTTGATTGAGGCTATCAAACGATCCAACAAGCATGCAAAGCTCAATCAGATTGCCATTTCTCTGTTTACTAACAAAAACAAAAGAAACATTTTGAAACCACAAATGGCAAGTTTTGGTAAATCTAGAATTGCTATAATTAATGGCCAGAGTCTCTCTATCTAATTTGCTGCAGACACTTTCCTTGGAACCGAGGAATGAATCTTTTACCGTGAAGGGTCTTAAATAATTAAAAAAACTTGAAATAACCCTCATGGAACACATTCGTACTGCTATAAGCCACATGGATAGAATAGGTATCAGCACAACACTCCAAGACACGCACTCTGGAATGTCCTTGTGAAATCGAAATGTGAATTGCATTGGAGAGTCACGAAAATGCGACTCTTTTTTTAGTTTCTTGATTTTTTTATTTATATAATTTCTTGCTAGTCAAATATCAATTTCGGATCTACAAACAAAATTCCATCTGAACGAATCATGGGACATTTTTTATGTGTAAGATAATCAATATTGGTTTGTCAAAAATTCATATCTGATTTAAATCATCCATTTTTATATATGTATCCATTTAAGGATACAGTTTACGATTTTCAACAAGCGATATGGTAAAAGTTCCATTGCATCCTGGTGCCCATGGTAACCACGGAGTTGGATGGTGCTCGCCCTCCATGTATCTACATCAATGATTTATCCGTTGACTTATCGTTAAAATTTGTATTAATCATTGTTAAATTTAAAAATGTTTAGAAGGAAAGGTTAACGGATAACTGTTATTATATGATTTGTTGTTAGGAATATAAAATGAATAAGCGATTCTTATAATCCGAGTCCAAGCGGTTGAAATTGGAATGAGTTCGGCAGCGGATCACGAAATCTTTGTATCTTTTCTATCTAATGAATGAGGAGTCTGTTTTGAAATCATCCGCCCTGCACCCACCCCTCGAGTATATGATCCATGTCGAATCATACAAATGTAGATTTATAGAAACCTCTAGGAAAATGCCCACCCATGACCCAGTATATAAAGTACATTACATAGCTCATTTTAGGGATTAGCGACTTGCCCATTCAGTGACTTTGGCACTGGATGTTCCCAAAACAGGTACTATTGGGTCGGTGAATTAGAGAGTAAACAGACATCTGTTGGCATTCCAGTCTTCCTTCCCCTTTCAGGACCTATCCGAAAGAGATCCAATATCTCTTGATCGTGAATATCTGAATATGCCAACCGTCCCCCGTCAATATCTTTGTTTCAGAACAAAACAATTAGATTTCACTAGAAATATAAAGCATATAATATTCGTTGTCATATATTTAACTAAAGAAGATATGACAACGAATAAAATTTATTCTTTGCCTTAAGTCAAATTTGTTGTTGTATCCACAAAATTATATATATATATATATATATATATATATATATGGAGCTGGGGAAGTTGCACCCGGGGGTGTAGCTAACTAGCTGCATCCCACCTTTTTTTTCATTGGTTTTTTGTGCTTTTGAAATAAAACCTAGGGGGATTCAAATCACCACATATCACCATGATATCATACCAATTTCAACTAAATTCGACACTTCTATCATCTCCATCAAGATTGTCACATTTTAACGGTCTCATAATTATTGAAATTGACTTTATTTAGATGGACATGTTAGGAATGTTTGTTTTGCATGAAATTTGAAACACATATTCCACTCAATAAACTAAGTAAATACCCATAGGTTTCCTTCAAAAAAATAAAAAACCAATGAGAAAAATACCCGGATGTAGCTTGTTGGCTGCACCACCCGGTGTAGCTTCCCTTTTCCCTATATATATATATATATATATATTGTGTGTGTGTGTATATATACATATATATATATTTGAATAATACGCACACTTTATATAATGTACTTCAAGCTATTCGTTTGCATTCATAATATACCCAGTTTTATAAAATTTAACCATATACTTACTTTCTTATAATCGAAAGTAGTCTAAATATAAAAGTGTTAAATGCCTCAAATATCATATAAATGGAGGAATTGTTTTTTTAATGTTGGCCCGTGAACATATATAGGATGGTCCCGGACTTCAAAGTATTGGCTTGTGGATGGGCTTCGAGTTTGTCCCTATCTAATCCACATCCTCAATTTCTTAAAAAAATAAAATGAAAACTCAAAATTGTACCTTGATCATAATTATACACATAAAACACAAATACAATATCAGACAATGTTACATCAATAGTCCAACCCATCCAACAATTATAATACGGGAAAATAATAAAAATGTTACCCCTAGAGTTTGGCTATTTCAACCTTTGTCCATGAGGTGGAAGGGGATTTATAGAATTTCTTTGTTGAAGTTAAGATTCTTAGGATTCCAAAAGTTGATTGATAGTGATAAGCTAGGTTCGAGATTAATATCTTTAGTTTGGACTAGAGTTTGATATTCTAGCCTGTATGGCATCGTCTCTCCCACGTTAACATCTTACTACATCTATTTCATCTTAGTATCAAGGGATATGTAATGTGCATTGAATATGAAGGACAATTATTCTTTAGGTTGTGTTCTTTTGAAAAACATGGAAAAAAAACTCGTGTTTCTTCTGCACTAGCTCCCAGATCTTTCTTATTCCTGTAATAGTTATGCCGCTTCCTTAGTTCGCGCAACAGGGTTTAAAAAATCGGATCGGCCGGTCGGACCTGTTGGATCAGGAATCGGCTCTGATCTGGTTGGTTCGACAGGTTCATGTAATTAATTTGTTTAAAAAAAGAAGAAAAATAAAAGTTAGGTCCCACCGGTGGTCGGATCGGGTTGACCTCGGATGGTCAGACCGGATTGATTCTGTTTTGATGGTTAGGTACATTTTTAGAAAATAAACGATTAAATAGTTAAGTAACAGAATTTTTATCACTTGTGCCCTTCTTAACTTTTGTAATATCAATTATATCTCTCTCTTTTTTTGAATATCAATTGTGCCCCTACCTTCTTAGAGTAGTTTTTTAGATGTAATTATACATAAATGATTTACAATTTTTTATTCATCTATAATACTAGACAATATGGCTAATATTTTTAGGTACTCGAAATAGATAATCATGTTATTTTATCGAAAGATTTGATATTTTAAACGATTATTTCATTGATATATACATACTTACTTACGTATATTTTTCTAATTTTATCGATTCAAAAAACATGTTCGACTGGTCGGATTAGTAAATTAAGTCTGATCCATTTTTTAGAATCAATAGGAATGGCGACGACATGCTGATATAACCGTCAGTCCAATCGATTTGGATCAACAGTCTGACTTGCTTGGATCAAATCGAAGACCGACCTTGATTTGCAACCATTCATGGATTACCATTCTTATTCCTTTAGTCTTTTTTTAGTTTCTTCCCATTTAATATTATTCCATGATAAATCACAAAATACCATTTTATCTTCTGTTTACATTATATACATATTTTGAGTTTTTATCACTTGTGCCCTTCTTAACTTCTGCAATATCAATTACACTCCTCTCTTTTTTCTAATATCAATTGTGACCATATATTTTTTTAAAAATACGTTTCTCCCCTTTGTGTACAACTGATGTTGCAAAAAGGAGAGGGGTATTACGTATACCGCAAAAGTTCAGGAGGGCACAAGTGATAAAAATCCAAATATTTTTGTTCGTAAAACAATAAATCTTGATTATCATGGATAAAGCTAATCACAATCTCCGTACAGGTTACCTGGGAAAGCTTTTGCAACAAGACAAACCATATGGCTCGCAGGAGCTAACCAAGTAAACACCAAGATCTTTCCAAGAGCCATACTTGCCAAGGTGAAAAGACAAACTTATAATTTCATTGCGCCATACTTACCACTCGAGGTATGCATGTGTACCCATTTAAATAGTATGATAGTAATGCAATGTGCCTACCACCTAAAAGAACATGCTTCAAATCGCTCCTTGTGGAGGTTGCGTTAGATACTCGATAGCTAGCGTAAAAAATAGTCGATTTTTTCAACATAGAAAGAAGCCATGTATCCGACCTACTTAGAGTGGGAGAATGCTTGGCCATTTTTTATATTGCTATATCTAATTGATGACGCTGCTCTCTTTTTGACGGTCTCTTTTTCCATGGTCATTTCATGTAAACGCCCCTGATTTGAATGCCGGTGCTGCCTGACAGAGTGCTCGAATTCAGGTGTGTCGTTAAATAAATAGCATGATTGAACTGGTTGTTTAATGTTGTTTATATCTGAATATTAATAAAGATCGGTCCACGTCCTCCCTCTTAGTTAAATTTCAGTTTTGTTCGTTCTATTTATTTCTATCTTTATTTATTTTGTCTACAGACGGTTGTGTGCATACCTCTCGCCGACGGGGTACTTGAGCTGGGAACCACCGCGAAAGTAAATATAATAATTTTATTATTTTTTAAACTAACCAATTTCACCAGCATCAATAATTAGCTTGTAACAAACATATTTAGGTCGTGGAGGACTCAGCACTAGTGCAACACATTAGAAGTTTCTTCTTTGGCTACATCTTCAACAACCAAAAGCCCGCTCTATCAGAGCACTCGACCTCTAACACCGTCTCCGCTGCCGATCCCGCCTTGTTCCATTCCGCTCCTTTGTCCATGATGCATCTCACCGCGGTCGACCCCGCCGGTATAAGTCAAGAAAGGGACGAGGAGGAGGAGGAAGAGGAAGACAAGGATGATGAAGATGATCAAGACGATGAGGATGATAGTGACTCCGAGTCGGAGTCCGGTAGCAGCCGGGACGAGGACAGAGATACCATGAAGGTGGGAGTAGTGGAGTCGAACGAACTCATGCAGCTCGATTTGTCGGAGGGCATTCGGGTTGCTTCGCCGGATGAGTGCTCCAACAACTTCAACTCCGAGATGGAGATCATCAAGAAGGATGCGCTCAAAAGCAACACGCATCAGAGCGAAATCCCGGAGTATTACCAGTCCTGGCTCCTGCCGGATGATCAATTTAGTAGCGGCCTTCCACATTCCTCAGGTTTTTAGACGTCACTACAACACATTCCTTTAGTAGCTTCAGCACCAATTTATTTTTGCCAATGATACACATTTGTTAGGCATCACATATAGCAAAGTAACGAGTGAACTTTCGAATATGTATTGACCTATCTATCTATATATCTTCCATACAGCAACCACCCCTGTGCAAGAGCTCTCCCATGAAGACGTGCAGTACTCGCATATGGTATCAACCGTGGTGCAGCACAACTCCGAGCTCTGCTCGCTGGATGCCTACTTGGAACCTTCTCTCGACTCGGCCTTCTCCAGATGCAGCTACAAAGGATCGGCGATGTTCTTACGTCCGGAGACTCGAAAACCCTCGCAAGCTATCCTCAAGTACGTTCTCTTCACCGTCCCGTTCCTCCACAGCAACAACACGCATGCAGACGGCGACGGAAGTGGCAAACTGAGGAAGGATGCGCCCCGAGACGAGCAACTTGGAGGTAGCCATGTCATGGCGGAGCGGAGGCGCAGGGAGAAGCTCAACGAGAAGTTCATCGTACTCCGATCCCTGGTTCCCATTGTTACTAAGGTAATAATATATTATCTCCTGTTAATAACATCGATCATCGAGCTATAAATCTAACGATCTTAAACGCAGATGGACAAAGCGTCGATACTGGGGGACGCGATCGAGTACGTGAAGCAGCTGCGGGAGAGGGTGCAAGAGCTCGAGTCCCGCAACAGGAAGGCGCCATCGCAAGCCCTCGGCTCCACCGTGACTACCGTTCCGAGGAAGAAGATGAGACTCTCGTCGTCGGGGATGACGAGGACCGTTTCAGATCACCGTCGGCAGCAGATTCCCAACAGCGTCCAGGTCTCCATCATCGAGACCGATGCTCTTCTGGAGCTGGAGTGCCCCTATGGAGAAGGGGTGCTGCTCAAGGTCATGCAGACCTTGCAGGATCTCAGCTTAGAGGTCACCTCCATGCAGTCCACCACCTGCAACAACGTCCTAAAAGCCGACTTAAGAGCAAAGGTATGCTTTCTAATTATATTATGAATGACCTGATTATAATTAAGACTTTGTACGTAGATGCAAGCATGTCAGCATGCGGGTAAGTAATCACATACTTCTAGTGGGTTATTAAGTTATTCATAGTACGTGTTCAGGAATTAGGGTTTCTAGATTCCAATATATATAGAAAGCTTCCCCTGAACGACCCAAGTTTGGAGGGGATGCTCAGGAGGACCTCCGAAATTACCTACCCTACTATTAAAAAAAATCCAAGTTTGGTATAATCTCAAAAAATAGAGTATATTTTATGCCCGTGATTGGATCAATATTTTGATCACTTCTAGTGATATTGGAGCCACCAATAAAGAAAATTACAATGAAGTGAACTCGTAATGACGAAAATTCCAGAAACAATTATCATTTATTACATAACTATGAACCAAAGGGGAGATTGCGCAACAAATAAATTTGCAACAAATAAGCGGTGGAGAAGTCGGCCGGTTACATGAGGTCGGTTGCTCTAACCGATGGGGAGATTGCATTACATTCCCAGAGTTAATCCATGTAATAACTCTTCGTTGCCAAATCAAGGAAATTTTGAAAATCAAATTTTAAGGAATCTTTGTGGGGCGTCTTTGAATCGAAGGAGACCTTTTCATGTCCGGGTCTAATCAATGCCATGCACAAGGATGTGGTCCCGGGTATTGAAGTGGGAAAAAATACCTTAAACAATTCCCTAGTGGACAATAGGACAATAAAAGAGAGGCAGAACGGAGGCAACGTTCGTGACAAGTTTGGTTGAGGGAAGGCGATGTGAATACACGATTTTTTCATGCAGTGGCCAATGGCAGGAGGAGACGAAATTTGATCCATTCCCTGGAGGTTGGAGGAGTGCGTGTTGAAGGAGAGAGGGAGATCGGGGCTGGAGTTGTTGAGAACTTCAGGGGGATGAGTAGGAGGGACCGTCTTGGTGGGTTCAGATGGAACGATAGAGATGTGCATCGAATTTCAGAGGTCGAGGCATCACAGCTACTTTGTCTTTTCACCCTTCAAGAGGTATGTGAAACACTTTTTTATCTGAATGTAGATGGCTCTCTGAAGCCAGATGGGTTTCCTATTTTTTTTCTTTCGTGAGTTCTGAAACTTAGTGGGCCAGAACGTGCTAGCTGTTGTGGAGGAATTGAGGTCAGAGAATCGTGGCTTTGATCGGTTAAATCACTCTTTAACTTCTACCCAAGAGGGAGGTGGCAGATCGAATAGAGGACTTCATGCCTATTGCCCTTTCAAATGCCATGTATCTCATTGTTGCAAAGGTTCTTGCAAACAGGATGCGTGTTATTTTGGGCCACATTATCAGTGACTCGCAGACAGCTTTTGTTCCTAGAAGACTTATGATGGATGGTGTGATCATTGCATCAGAGATTGTTGTTTATTGGAAGAGGAGGAAGGTCAAAGGTTTACTTTGGAAGGTTGTGTTGGACATGCGAGCCCACGACGAACCATTATAGAATAAATGTTATTGCAAATACCATTCCTTGATATCAAATGAAGAATAACTAGTTTGCATAATAAGTTCCTTAGTACAACTAGGGTTATGTACCATGTCCATCTTAATGATCATACAGTTGTTGATTCAATTGTTGAATCATAGAGGTTGGTGCTTGGATGAATATCTAAAGAGTTAGATTGAGGACTCATCAAGCACCGTCAAATAATTATTAATAAATGATCTCCAGCCTGAGAAGGATATAATGGTCCTTTCTCTAAAGGTTGATATCTAACTGACCTCTTGATGTATGTTCTATGTATAGGAATAGAGATTCAGAGGTGTTAGATAAGTTAGGTTAAAGAGTTGACTTAATGAGAACGAGATAACCAAAGACCTATGGTGTATGCTGTCACCATATAGGCACGCATCCTCTGATCAGAGACAGATGTGTTACTATTTGTATGAGTATTTAGATTTGGCAGACCAATAAGTTGATGACCTAACCAAGGTCTATACACCAGCACGCTGGTGTGCATGCAAGGGATCATTGTTGAATCGGAAGACATGAGCTCCCTCATGAGATATTGAGAAGGATCAAATTCCATGCATGGTCGTCTCGCTTTGGAAGCTTGACTGAATTTGTAGGTTTGATATATACTTTTGAAAAGTATATGATCAATACCTAGGTATGATATATGCTTTTGGAAAGTACATAATCGATACCGACTCCCAATGATAAAATGAGAACTTAATGATAAAACCCTGAAATAGACAGTGTAAAATTGATCTAATACTTTGGATTTAATATATGTCTTCTAGTATGCAGGATGTACAGGTATTAGGAATACCTGAGGGTGATGTGTTCATAAATGATTGTATAACCATGATGCTTCCATTCCTAGGGAGCGATGAAACAGGTCTGGATTTTAGTGACTACTCTGAGTAGAGAAGGGATCTGATCTTGATCCAAATATTAGTCATTAATCTGAATGTGATTCAAATACAATGAGAAGATTAGATTTACAGTCTTGATTTAATCAAGCATGTATGAGAGGTCCGTAGGATCTGGATTTGAGACGTGATCTTAATATCCAAGTCACTATACGTGGAACAATACAACCTCCCTGTCCTTATCTCCAAGTACCCGTGAAAAAAGTGCATTATCCTTGAAAGAGTTCATGATAATTTCAATATTGATATATGTATCCGAGCACTGAGAAAATTGATAATTAATCGTGATTTAATTATCATGAATAATATGAATTTGATTTATATTATAAGAAGAGTTATCTAAGATAACTAAAATGTGATTTAATTATCAAAGATGTGAATGATGTGAATGTGAATCATATTATTTGAGCACATGAGAATAGAGATCAAAGATGATTAAATGTGATTTAATTATCATGGATATGAATAATGTGGATAGCATTATCCATATTAATCATATATATTGTAAGTGTGATTTATAATATATAAGAGAGAGATATTTGTAAATAATATTTATGAATTAAATGTTGATGTCAATTGGATTCACGTTGGATGATTAATTGAATATGCAATTTATATTTTATTTTGGGTTGTGAATGTGATTCATAATTTTTCCAATCCTAAGATTGGAATATTCACAAAATAATTATGAATTATTTTTATAGAAAAATTTACAAAAAGTGTTGTTGTAAATCTTGGAGATTTCCATGGAATAATGTAATCTTATAAGATTACAAAAAATTTGCTCCTTCCCAATTGGGAGGGTGGACGGACACTGTTGAGCGACCCGAATGACTAAGGTAAAGGTATAAAAATGGTCGTTGCGACCTCAATCACTCAGATGTGCTCAATCAAGAAAAATGAACCACTAATAAAGATAAAATCACTCAAAACACGAAAGCGGTCCTGCTATTAGATTAACCTGGTATAGCGACCAGGGTCGATCACAAGGAGCACGGGTTGACCTCTCGGACTACGAAGTAGTCAGAAAGAGAAAAAAAATAAAAGAAGAAAATATTTTTAGTGGTTTTTAATTATTTTATATTTTTTTGGATTTTTTTAATGTACTAAGAAAATAAGAAAAGTAAACAAACACACACTTCAACAAATTATTTAAACCACTAAAAATCAACCAAAAATTTAAGCAAAAATATTTTTATGTGTTTTATGATTTTTAATGTTTTTGGTGAATTTTTTGAGAATTTTCTGATATTTATTTAATTTTCTAAAAATCAAAAAGTGACTAAAATAGTAGGTACTGTCCAGCCGAGCTAAAAGGCCCTAGATAAAATATCTAAAGCCCCCAAATTAGCTGGGAGGTAATTTTCCTATAAAGAGAATTAAATAAGGAAAATTTAGGCACCTATTTTATTGTTTTTGGGTTTTTGGTTTAATTATTAGAATTTTTATAAGTTTTTAGGTGTTTTTCAATTTTTAGTGGTTTCAGTAATGAAAAATAGCCAAAATTGGCTAGAAAATCAAACACAACAAAGGGGACAGTAGACAATTTTTTTGTAATTTTTAGACACTATTTAATATTTTTTTTGTGATTTTTAAAGTCAGACAGTGAAGAAAATAGAGGTTTTTGAATTTTTAAAAATATCAAATGAAAACAAAAATGTCCTAAAAAATCCTCGAAAATTTTACACCATGGCAGGAGCCATGTATCCAATTTTCGTTGGATTTGGAGGTGTTTTGCTATTTTATACAAAAATAAAGAGAGGGCACAGTGCACAGGGACCAAAGTGCAAATACCCAAGAGTCTGGGGGGTCTGGTGCAATTAACCCAGCAAAACACGCGCCACGCGCGTGCCTGGGGCACTCAGGGACCTATATGTAAGAGAAATAAGTTCCGAGGGCCTTTTGGTAACAGGTACCAAAGCCCAAGGGCTTATCTGCAATTAACCCAAAATATCACGCACATGTTGAAATAAACCACGCACATGGGTATAAGTGCAAATAAGTAAAAACTTTCATTCAACTAATAACAACCAGAACTACAAGGGTATGAATTGCAAATAAACCAGAGAAACACGTGACGAAGCACGTGTCATACAACGCACAGGGGCATAAATGCAAGGAAAATAAAGTGCAGGGTCCACAGTGTAAATTTCTCAAAAAGTAAACAACTATGCTACGTATTTACAAGACTAAAGACTAATTGCATAAAGGAGAGGGGCCTAAGTGTAAATACCCCTTATTGAACGTCGAAGGCCGGATGTGCGACGCGTGGCGGATCTGACGATTGAGGACGACGACGCCTTTGACCTTGAGAACGTTGGCCTGATCGAACGTCTGAGGGCGCTCCACGTGGGGATCGGACGGCGCTGGTGCTCAGGAGTCTAAGCCCTCAGTGGATCTACGGAGGAGAAGAGGGCACGTGGCGATCTAACGGTGGAGGCTTGCTGATGCCTCTTCCTCTGCACGGATGGTCCAGATCTACCCTCGGACTGATCGGACGATGACGACACGCCTGAATGGATGGATCAGATCACAACTGGGGCGCTGAGGACGATCGGACGGTCGACGAGGGTCCTGGAGGAACTGGCGGCCGGCGAGCTTCGCCGGCCCTCTGTGCGCACGGTGGACCTCGTCTGGTACTCCTGAGATGCGAGACAGCTTCGCCGTGAAGCCCCGCACCTGATGCGCTGCTCCGATGAAGGCGGGGAACTCGGGAGAACTCCGGCGAAGCAAGGGACCTGGAGCTGCTGTGCTCAGAAGTCTCGACCTCCAGATGAGATCGAATGGGCTTGATACCTGCACATGAAGATAGCTGGGTCGAGGGCAAATTGCCTCGACCCGTCACAGCAGAAAAAGAGTGGCTGGTGCATCGGTATGGTGGGTCTCCGGCGAGCGGCGGAGGTGAAGACCCAAGATCCTGCTCCGGGGCGAGACAGGAGGAGTGGATGGGTGAAGAAGGTGGAGAGGAGTATGGTGGACGTGGTGGTAGAGTCGGAATGGCGAATGGGTGGCCGGAGACGAAGAGTGGGGCGGCGGAGCTACATCTACACGAATCTAAAAATCCTATTCTATGCTAAACTAGAGGCTAAGGAGGTTACCTGGTGAAGGCTATCGACTGTGCTGGAGCTCAGGGAACTCCTGGTCGTTGCTTGCAAGGGGCCGTCGACTCCCCGAGGCTCGGCGCGCTCGCGGCGGCGCACGGCGGTTGAACCACCAGATCAGTGGCTCCCAAGGTGCTCGTGCCTCGCTTCCACTCCAGAAGGCTCAGCTGTCACTCGGGCACTCCGGAGGAGCTCCTTGGCGGCGAGCAAGGGGTCCAAAGATGGAAGAATTAGATCGTCGGAGACGACATTATATATGGTGCGGGATCCGAGAAGAAGGAGATCGGGCGAGATGCACGGGACTCGGATCCACCAAACCCACCCCGGGCGAGGGTCCTGGATATGCAGTGATCAATCGAAGCCCGGGGTTTATGGTGTTGGCGGTCGGATCGAGCGGATAAAAATTTGAGAAATCGGGTCGGTCAGCTCTAACCCGGCTCTGGTGGTCCTGGGGGGAGAGTTGACCGGGGGTCAACTATCCCCCGTGGACCAATCAGAGCCCGCCAAGCACAAAATTTTTATTTATTTATTTTAAACTAGGAAATGATCGAATTAATAAAAACTTAAAACATGAAATATTTTTATTTTATTTTTTTCTATTTTTTTTGTGATTTTTAACTAATTTTTCAAAATAAAAATAAGGTACTTACATAATATGTTATATATAGGTATATGTACACTATATAGGGTTTTTAATTTTTGATTTTTAATTATTATTTTTATGCAATTTTATTCCTATTTTATACTTTATTTATTTTCATTATAAATTAAGGAATAAAAGGATATTTTTATTTTATTTTAATTATTTATATACATAGGTGAAATAAATACCTATACACATTTATATACATGGTATTTGTACAATATATTTTTGTGTTTTTAATTTTGCTATTTTTATTTGGTTTTTGTTTTGATTGTTTTTATTTTATTTATTTACACTATATAACATAAAATACTTACAAAAATTTTGGGAATTAATTTTATTTATTTATAAGGCTAAATAAATATAAAGGTGGTTCTATGTATGATGTGATCATGTACAAGTTGTGTTTTTGTTTTCTTTTTTTAATTTTTTAAATTTTTGTTTTGATTATATATATATATATACAAATATTTACAAGCCTACTTAAGTCTATTTTTGTGAGGAAAATATTTTATTTTATTTACATAAATATTTACACACATGAGCCCCTATCTCCCTCTACTTTGGCTTTTATGCGGTCAGGCCCATGCTGAGCCCTCCCTTGGGTTAGGTTGCTCAATATTTATTCTAAATATTTCCCTCTTTTTCTTTTTAATCTTTATTCTTTTATTTTTGCACAAAAACATGCTAATTATAGGTTTTTACACAATGCATGCTTTTGGTAATTATTTGTATTTACACATATCTACATATATTTGCAAAGGTTTTTGTAGCTAAAATATAAGAATAAAGAGTGATGAATGAGTATTCATCAGACACCGACTCCCATTAGGAAAGGGTGGTCGTCCACTCCTATATCATGGAAGGAGGAAATCTCCATTCCATAATCTCCATTATTGATTGATTTAATTTGGGATTAATTACATTAATATATATTTAATCAAAATTAAATTAATTGTTGTTGTATTTTTACAACAAAATCTTAGCCATTAGAAGAAACACAAAGTACTTTCATCCATTGGATTTGTGTGCACATGGATTGGGATCCATGGACTCCCAAAATACTATATAAGAAGAGGCATCCTTTGCTCTTCAAAGTTACAACAACTACAACAACATATGCTCTCTCCCTCATTCTCTACACGTCCTCTTTTTCTCTCATTGTGGTCGTCCAACATGGAGCCCTAGAGAGAGTCACCATCGCTGCAACTTTGTTATTATGCTACCGGATTGTTTGCTCGTGGATCCTCGTCTCTTTCAGTGTGACTTGCTCGTATAGAAGACGTCAGATCTCGTGTGATGAGAATAGGAGATCCTCTACTTGGATCATCAACATGGATTGCGAGAAGCACGTGTTTCATCAATGCGCTCGCAAGCGTCTCCTCCGTCGGATCGAACTTGAGACAGGAGATCTCTTCGTTTAGAGACTCGATCGCAATTACACTTCAAGAGGTAACCTTAATACCTAATTGTGGTTTAGATAAAATGATTCGAGAAGTGTTCTTGGATCATGTGGTTTCATCGTTGATTTTTTTAAAATCCCACTGCCTCGTGCGACTAATCGCTCCCAATCGCATACGATGTGATCCTCACGCTTCTGTGATGCGCTTAAGGATTTTTCCCATATCCTTCAAGTGGTATTAGAGCCATAGGTCGGAGGTATCAGATAATATCCATAAACATAGAATGACTTGGGATCATTAGGGTTTGTGAAAAGTTATCACATGTTGTTCATGCATCCCTTTTTATGTGATTTTTCCATCCTATTTAAATTGTTAATGTTCCTCGTAAGGAAGCCGTGGGATTTGAGTTTGCATGATTTAGAATCCGATTGCTCAAGTTATGATCATTTTAATAAACATGTATCCATTGTTTCGGGGATGACGAATCTTGATGTAATTAAAGAGTTAATTATGGTTTTGTAATACTTAGAAATGCATGCAAATCACTTAGGTTCTGTTGTAAATAAAATTATCAAACTATAAAAACTTACTTTACATGATTTGGGTTTAACTTGATTGAGATATGCTAATTTTAGTTAGTGAGGGTCACTGCTGAAAATTACTTTCCTAATCAAGAACCTTGTGATTGTCATTTAATCAATTAGTGGAATTAAATGGTTTAATTTCCAAAAATAATTATGGATAATTTTTTGATAAATATTAGATGATAATTATTTCCTTAAATGACAATGCCTTAACCAAATTGATTGGATATGATCTAGATAACAATTGGTTACATGATCTTTTTTCTAACAAACAAAGTTGCTTGAATAGGATTGAGGATTTATTTAGCAAATATCCTTATAATGTTAATAAAAATATTTTAATTATTATTATATGGTATAAATTCGGTTGAAAGACCGATTATCATCTTAAGTAAAAAGTGATCAATTGGCGTTATTTTGACTTGAGGCAGATATGGTGTCTAGTTGAGAAGCTTTGGGGTAGCAGGTTTCTCCGTGAGTGGTCTACCCCACTCTCATCGGTACTGGTCATGACAACGAGTAAGGAAGAGATAATGTTTAAAGAGATCATGATGTATTTTTCTAATCATTGAAATTCGAATAATACGTATTTGAGATAATACCATATTTCAGGTAACAATAAAGAATGTTTGTTGGATATTAATTAGATCATTAATTTAATGTGATTAGATTAATTGGAATCCAATTAAAATTAAAATACTCTATTATGAATATACTTGTAATTCCTTTGGAAGAATTAATCGTAATGAATATGATTCATAATGACTAATTAGAATTTGAACATGATATAGAGGATTACATAAGTGACATCCATGGTCTCCCATCAAGGCAAAGGGTTTTGTCGCCATGGATTGTATGTAGGAGATGCTTGTTCAAAGTGACAACTCCTGCATACAAGTGCATCTAGATCATGCTCTTTGCTTCTCGAAAGAGTAAGGTTGTATGTGTATTGACCACAATATCGGGTCCTCATATTATTGGGACGATATTGGATTGCACATAGTGAGTTCTAATCCTATTGATGGTTGATTCAATTAATGACGGGTCAATATCACCTTAGGGGTGGTGGGACCTGGGTGAATTGAGAATGCAAGTTGGACTTGCAATGTGGAATGAGTTTATGCTTCTTTTTGTCTGAGTTGTAAGTTCTCATATTATTGGGATGTAACAAAGGTAAGGAGGAGATCCAAGATCTTGCTTGAGATATAGTGGTAAGTATATCTCTTACATTGATAGCAATTAAGGGAATGAACTTTCAGTGTTGACAAGTCAAGGAAACTTTGATATGAAAATTCCTAAATCAAAGTAATATATATATATATATATATATATATATATGCAGATTATCTTATTTCAGACAATCCTCATTAAACCCACTCAAAACTATACTCAATAATAACCAGTAAAATATCATGGATTGGATCCATGATCAAGATATTGTACTTGCAGTTGGACACATAATGTATGTGGTTGCAATGTGCAAGTTTCCTCATAATAATGAGGAATGACAATTAAATAGACAACGAGACTATAACCCTATGGTTTGTATGCCTCTATAGCCTTGATCTTTCATCGAATGTGCTTTGTAAGTATCATGTTGATGATGATCGTAATTGTCAAATAATCCTTATAAAATCTAAGAAGATGTTTTGACATGTATATATGCTCTCGACATTTAATCATGAATGATATGGTTCATTGCATCATGCATAATGGTGGCTCAATAAGAGATTGATGTATTCAAAATGTTCGAGTATCTACCTAAATCAAAGTCTTTTAGAGTTTAGATGGATGTAGTTACAATGAGTGTCATCATTCTAATATCTATACTCTAGTCATTCATGAAGCTTCATAATATTCATATTGTATGAATTGAACGAAGCATGCATAAATTTTGAAATATTATTATATTGAAATCTTTTGAGTTCAACATAAGAGATCCTTTTGTATTAAGTAATGTTTGTTTATAGATGAAGAGAGCACAATGGAAGCATGGGTCTGATCCAAGCAAGAAGGAAAGTCAAGGAGTTGACTGTACTTCTATAATTTCCATATGACATCCAAAGAGTTGGATGAATGTTGATACTGCAACACGTTGATGTATTGATAGTATGACTATCAAGTCTATATTGGATCCTTAGATAAGGACTCAGATAGTGCACCAGAATAATCTACATCTACATAACATCATTGAAATTGACTTACTTATTAGATAGTATCACTGTCTAATAATTGTATCTCATTCTTCTAATAACACTTGCAATTGGTTGCATATGTTTTAGAAGACTAGAAAATTTGATCTCAAGGTTTAATAATCATCCGCATGGATGTTGATGCAATTGTTGCAACAATCTCCATTGGATAGATAGACTTCTCATTTTCAGTGGGAGAGCCCCTAGTCTTAGAGAATGTCTCTATGACCTGAATATTAGAATACATTCATAGTTTATTTCTAAGTGTTGGAAATAAACATGAATTCTGGAATAAGATCTATCTTTAAGAGTTATGATGGATATATTTCAGATAGTAATCTGACATCTGGACGACTCTACTAAATTAGAAGATTAATGAATGGTTCATTAACATTTCTAATACTGAGAATTTAAACCTTTAAAGATCAATAGGAGGATGAAGATCATTTGAAAATGATCTGGCATCAAGCCTTGGACATATATCTGTTGATGAGATCAATAGACTAGTAAGAGATAAAACTTTAGAATGTCTGAAATTTCAAATCTTACAAGCTTGTGAATATTGTATTCAAAGTAAAAATGTCCAATGCACCCTTCTCTGGGAATGGTGTAATATGCCAAGGTATTCAATATCTCATACATATTGATGTATGTGGATCATCTATATCATAATAAACATTAATGATATGTGATACCTATTGATGATTATTTGTGATATGAGATTTCTTTACTTCATCTTAGAAAGCTTTGAAATATTCAAAGATTTCACAATTTTCGTTTAGAATAAAAGTTTGAAGGAAGATGAAAGAATTTGATCTAATCAAGATGGGAAGTACCTATTAGATTAATTCAATAAATACCTTACGGAGATAGGAATATCATTCCTATCTCACTCCTCCTAGTACACCTAAACTCAATAGAGTTGTAGGGAGATACAATTGGATCATGTGTGACATGATTTGATCAATGATGAATACTAGCATAACTACCTCTTAGTTTCCAAGGATATATATAGTAGAGACTATAATATATATCCTTAAAAAGTTTCCATGCAAGTAAGCTGGAATCTAGCACCAAAGAGTGCTACTTCATTAGAAAAATAAAGGATGGTATTAGATACCTACTTTTTGACCTTGAGATTCTTAAAAGATTTTATCTCTAAGGGTATAATTCTTAGAGGATGACTCTCTTGAGAATCAAGATGAAAATGAAGTGAAGGAGCTCATTTAATCTTGAGAAGATAATGAGGCTCTTGAAGTTGGAAACTAAAATGATAATTAAAGATGAAACACTCCTACCTCTTCAAATGATTTTGAGGATGATTCCATATGTCAGTCAACTCTGACAATGATCTTACTTTATGTGATGAAGATTCTGAAGATCATGACATAGAAAGATGGATGTTAGCAATAAAGTGTAAAGTATACTTCATATACAAATGTTGTATATGAACCCTCGAGGATCCACCTATATAGGTAAGACCTGTTAAGGTGTAAATGGATCTTCAAGAGAAAGAGGGAACCTGATGAGAAGGTAGAGACCTTCAAAGCATGGTTCATAGCCATTAGCTACATACCGAAAAGAAGACATCGCTTGTGATGATGCTTACTCTTCAATGACCATGCTTAAACCCATCATAATATTGCTAAGTATAGCTACACAACTTGACTTTGACATCTTCAAGATGGAAGTCAATATTGCATTTATCTATGAATACCTCTCCGAGGATATTAATATGAAGTAGTTCCACGGCTTCATGGATGAGGACTACAAGGTGTGCAAGCTAAAGAAAGTCCATATATGGACTCAAATAAGCTTCCTATAGTTGGAACATCAGATTTGATGAAATAATAAAGGTTATGATTTCAAATAGAATCTTGATGAACCATATGAAATTTAATGGGAGTGCCATTGTGTTTATCGTGCTGTAGATGATATCCTAATCATTTGGAATAATATAAGATAACAATAAGTGTTTTATGATCTATCTATTCCATACCTTGAGATATGATCTGATGACCGAGAAATCCCAAGTGACCAAGGCAAAGGTATATAGATGGTCGTTGCGACCTCAATCACTCAGACTCGATCAATCAAGAAAAATAGACCACCAAGAGAGATAAAATCAATCAAACACGAAATAGCGGCCTTGCTATTAGTTTAACCTGGTATAGCGACCAGGGTCGAACACAAGGAGCACGGGTTGGCCTCTCGGCCTATGAAGTAGTAAAAAAGAGATAAAAGAAAATAAAAGAAATATTTTTGGTGGTTTTTGAATATTTTATATTTTTTTGGATTTTTAGTGAATTAAGAAAATAATAAAAGCTAAGGAACTACACACTTCAACAAATTATTAAACATGCTAAAATTCAACCAAGAATTCTAACAAAAATATTTTTATGTGTTTTATAATTTTTAATGTTTTTGGTGAAATTTTGGGATTTTTCTGATGTTTATTTAATTTTCTAAAAATCTAAAAGTGACTAAAATAGTAGGTACTGTCTAGCCGAGCTAAGAGGGCCTAGATAAAATATCTAAAGGCCCCAAATTAGCTGGGAGGTAATTTTCCTGTAAAGAGAATAAAACAAGGAAAATTTAGGCACCTAATTTATTATTTTTGGATTTTTAATTGATTTATTAGAATTTTTATAAGATTTTTAGTGTTTTCAATTTTTAGTGGTTTTCAGTAATGAAAAATAGCCAAAATTAGCTAGAAAATCAAACACAACAAAATAGACAGTAGACAATTTTTTTGTAATTTTTAGACACTATTTAGTATTTTTTTTTATTTTTAAACTTAGACAGTAGAGAAAATGGAGGTTTTTTAATTTTTAAAAAATATCAAATGAAAACAAAAATGTCCTCAAAAATCCTCGAAAATTTTACACTATGGCAGGAGCCATGTTTCCAATTTTCGTTGGATTTGGAGGTATTTTGCTATTTTATCCAAAAATAAAGAAGGGGCACAGTGCACAAGGACCAAAGTGCAAATACCCGAAAGTCTGGGGGGTCTGGTGCAATTAACCCAGCGAAACACGTGCTACGCGCGTGCCTGGGGCACTCAGGGACCCAAATGTAATGAAAATAAGTCCCGAGGGCTATTTGGCAACAAGTACCAAAAGTCCAGGGGCTTATCTGCAAAATACCCAAAAATAAACGCACATGCTCAAATGTTTCACTTACAGGGGTATAAATGCAAATAAACAAAAACTTTCATTCATTCGTTAACATTCAGAGCTACAGGGTAGATAATGTAAAAAGCCCAGACAATCACGTGACGAAGCACGTGTCAGACCATACACAGGGGCATATCAACAATTAAAAACAAGCACGAGGTCCTCTATGCAAATATCCCAAAACTAAACAACTACGCTAGGTATTTACAAGACTAAAAGCGAAATAAAATAACAAAGGGGGCATAAGGGTAAATTACCCTTTATTAACGCGGACCGCAGGATGGACGCCACGTGTGTGATCGGACGGTGGTGGGCGACTGGGGGTCCAACGCTGCGCTCCTGGGGGAAATCCAATGGCAGGGGCGTGGCCACGTTCTGATCGAGCGGTCGAGGACGTTAGTGGCCAAACCCCTCACTGGACCAACGGCTGGGATCGCCTCTCCAAAGATCTGGCGGTGCAGGGGCCTCCTGAGATGGACGGTCTAGAACAGAACTGGAGGGCTGAGGCGATCGGACGGCAACGGAGGATGCTGGATGAACTGTTCGCTGACGAGATTCGCCGGCCTCGGGCGTGCGCTAGGATCCTCTTGGAAGCACGCTGAAGGTCGGAGAAGGAGCGTGGGGTGCTTCCGCGTCTGCTGGTGGGCTCCGATGACCTAGCCGAGCTCTGGAGAGCTCCAGCAAGGTCGGCGGAGCTACGCCTCCTGGCTTGATGTCGAAGGGCCTCAGATGGCCCTCATTGAACCTGCAAAATAGTCCAGAAAGCTCGCGGGTCGAGGGCAAACTGCCTCGACCCGGTTAGGCGGGGTGACGGTGAACGGAGGGTCGAAGTGGGCGAGCTCCGGCGAAGGGGGGACGGTGGAGCTCGAATCCCAGCTCCTGTGCGAGCTGGGTTGGATGGAGGGATGGAGAAGGTGCGAGGGAAGGAGGCGATGGCTATGGTGAAGCCCGATGATCGGTTAGGGGTCGGATGTGGATGGAATCGACGATGGACGGCGGAGCGGCGATTTGGGGGAAACTACAAATTAAAGAAAAAGAAAGAACGACGGAGCTACCTGGGTGGACGGTGAGACTGGGGACGAGCTTGCGCAGCTCTGGGTCGTCGCCTTGAGGAGCGTCTCCCTCCGAGGCTCGATGCTCCTGCTGGTGGCGGAGCAAGGCGGCGATGCTCGCCGGATCAGTGGTCTCGCTCCCTCTCCTCGCTTCGACACCACGGGGGACAAGCTGTCACTCTCGCCTATGCAATGGAGCTCACGGGAGGTGGAATCGAATGGCCAAAGATGAGAAATGAGGAGGCGGAGCTCGAGCTAAATATGGGTGAGGGTCCGGGAAGACAGGCGCGGGTAGGGCGTGGAGGCGCGAGGATCCCGATGTGGATACCCCGGCGAGGATCTCGGATGTAGCATTAAGGAGTCGGACCCGGGGTTTAGGTGGTAGGCGATCGGGTTTAGCTGGGAAAAATCCGAGAAGTCGGGTACCCGCTAAGAACCCGTGTGAAGTGGTCCTGGGGGGGGGGTAGTTGACGGGGCGGTCAACATCCCCAGGGCCAATAGGGATCGGCCACGTGGCTGGATCTTAGAAGTGAAAATTAGGGTAGCTAGGGCCGATTTAGCAAAAAGTTAAAACATGAAATATTTTTATTTTATTTTTTTTCTTTTTTTAGTGATTTTTAATTAATTTTTCGAAATAAAAATAAAGTATATACATAGTAGGGTTATATATAGGTATATATACACTATATAGGTTTTTAGTTTTGATTTTTTAATTGTTATTTTTATACAATTTTATTCCTATTTTATATTTTATTTATTTATATTATAAAATAAGGAATATAAAGATATTTTTATTTAATTTTTATTATTTATTTACATAGGTGAAATAAATACATATATACATTTATATACATGGTATATTTACAATATATTTGTGTTTTTAATTTTGTTATTTTTATTTTGTTTTTGTTTTAATTGTTTTTATTTTATATATTTACACTATATAATATAGGATATTTACAAGAATTTTGGAAATTAATTTTATTTATTTATAAGGTTAAATAAATATAGGTATAGTGGTCTATATACAAGATGATAGTGATGTTTTTGTTCTTTTTGATTTTCTTTCATTTTTATCTTGTTTTTATACTTATAACTATGTACAAGTATTTAAAAGCATATCTTAAGCTATTTTTGTGAGGAAAATACTTTTTATTTATTTACATAAATATTTACACACATGAGCCCCTATCTCCCTCTACTTTGGCTTTTATGCGGTCAGGCCCATGCTGAGCCCTCCCTTGGGTTAGGTTGCTCAATGTTTATTCTAAATATTTCCCTCTTTTTCTTTTTAATCTTTATTCTTTTATTTTTGCACAAAAACATGCTAATTATAGGTTTTTACACAATGCATGCTTTTGGTAATTATTTGTATTTACACATATCTACATGCATTTGCAAAGGTTTTTGTAGCTAAAATATAAGAATAAAGAGTGATGAATGAGTATTCATCACCCCCCTATACTTAACTTTGCTAGTCCCTTAGCAAACACTTATTTGAAAGAGAAGTGAAAAAGAAATAAAGAAAAAGAAAAAGAGAATGTACATGGATCAAGGCTGATTATTAAACTTGCCTTCATTAAATTAAGGTATGGAGCTCGATCAGATCTTTTGATTATTAATGTGTCGGAACCTTATTTGGACTTAAGTCTAAAACTCAACAGCCTCCAAGTTCCACTAATCTATAACCACGACTCCTCAATGCTCCAGATCAAAACAAGTCATCAATCACAAACCCTGAAGACCATGAATCTTTTCTTGTCCTGTGAATGTGAGGTTTAAGCTCTCCACCTCAGAAATGGCAACTTGACAACCCTCCCCAACAAGGTAACTCTATGACCCCAATCTGGCCACTCTTTCCTTGAGGACCGGGGTATTCCCTTCTAAGTTCAAGTTCAACCGGCTCAAGAAGAGGAGGAAAAAGAGAATGGGTCAAGGCCAGTGTAGCCAAGTACCCTTGGGAGCTTGACCAGTGTAGCCAAGTCTCCCTGCTGCAAGCTACATCAGGTGGATCATGAAACCAAGCTTTGCTTATTGCACTCTATATACATACTCCGGTGGGATTATCATTTTCTCTCAGACCCACCACTTTTTTGGAGTTATTTTCTTTTTGCACTTTTTTTTTTCAAGTGCAACATATACATGTGCAGCATATATACAAGGAGTTTTTCCTCTTGAGCCAGTAGACTATCCCTCTTTTGAAGCTTTATTGCAACCCACAACTCCCGTCGTTAGACCTCATGGCAACCAGACCAAGTTGAGACGCACTTCCTTCACTAAAAGAAGAAGAGAGGTTCCGCCTAGAAGTACTACCCTCATATGCTACCCCAAGTCAAGGAAGACTGCCTCCTCACCACCTCATCCATAGAGAGCTCGGTGCATAGTGCTGGTGTCCAAGTAAAGCCATAATCTATATGAGTCATGTATTGTTGTTAAGTGCTCTACTTAGGCTCATTGAGATGACATGTGATCATAGCCTAGTGGACTCAAAGAATTAAGTCACCATGGACCTGAAAAGCCTTAAACCTAAGCCCTATAAGGTTCCTCTTAGAAATTAGGTGGATTAAGATCTTAATCAAGCTCCATTCCTCAATTTGATTCCAGGCTAGTTTAAATGTCAACTATAATCCAGAAAAACTATATACATATATACAAAAGATGCTATTTACACAAATTTTACAATCATGCAAAATTTTTGAAAAATGTTTTGAAATCATGAATGGATGATGCATGAAGTGCAAGTTTTGCAAAAAGATATTTACACACATTTACACAATATTTTTGCAAACTTTTGATTCTCAAAATATTTTGGAAAAATTTTGTACTATATACATAATTTTGATAAGAAATATTTACACAAACTTTACACAAAAGATTTTTGAAATCATTTTTACAAAAATAGTTTGTACACTAGCTATTTATGTGCAAATAAAAGAAGTTTATGTACATGAAAAATTTTTAATTTTTGTGGTTTTTAGCCATTTTTTATTTATTAACACACTCACACAAAGTACGAGTTATGGCTAAAGTATATATGAAATATATACACACCCCCCCTATACTTAGCTCGAACGATGTCCTCAGAGTCAAGAGCGATGAAGAAGACATAACTCGTGCTAGGTATAGGGAAGTGAAAAGGAAGGCTATATACAAAGATGAAAATAGAAAAGTCAAGAGGGTCTCGGGTCTTCCCCCTATACTTAGGATCAAATAATCCTAAGTATAGCAGGCTGTATACTAAGGGAAAGACCGAGTGTAGAATGTACAAGATCTACCCCCCCTATACTTAGGGGGAAATATCCCTAAGTATAGGCAGCAAAACAGGGGTGGAAAGAAACAAAAGAAATACCCAAAGGTCTCACATCCCCCCTATACTTAGGGTAGAGTACACCCTAACTATAGCATAATCACAAGATGAAGGAAGGGATGTGGGACTATAGAATGTAATGATATGGACATCTGGATCTATACAAGGCGGAAGATCAGTGAAACTCAGGCGTGAGATGCATTAGATGTGAGACAAAGACCAAATCTCACGCAAAATGAATAGGGGCAAGATCAACGACCCGCGGCTCATGATCTAGAAATGGCTTGAGCCGCTGGCCATTCACTCGAAAGGTACTCTCAGAAGACAACTCAGATATGTCAATGCTACCGTTGTCATGTACCTTCCTGACCAAGTAGGGTCCTTTCCATTTGCTCTGTAGCTTCCCTGGAAATAAACGAAGCCTCGCATCAAACAGCCATACTCTCTGTCCAGTCTCAAAATGCTTGTGGCTGATATGAGAATCATGCCACTCCTTCACTCTCTCCTTATACTGTAGGCTGTTTGAGAAAGCTGTATCTCTAAGCTCCTCCAGGGCTGCTAACTCAGCCCTCCTCTGGTCTCCTACACCATCTGGATCCATAAGAATGCCAGTAACTGCCCATAGTGACCTGTGCCTCAACTCAACAGACAAATGGCATGGCTTGCCATAAACGAGACGAAAGGGAGATGTGCCCAATGGTGTCTTGAAAGACGTCCTATATGCCCACAAGACCGAGTCCAAAAGCTGTGACCAATCCTTTCGGTCAGGGCGGACGACTTTCTGCAATATAGTCTTGATCTCCCTGTTCGACACCTCGGCTAGACCATTTGTCTGTGGATGATATAGTGTAGCAACACGATGGTCTATACCGAACTCGCTAGCAAGGGCCTTTACCTGGTCGTTGATGAAATGAGACCCCCATCAGAAATCAGAACTCGTGGAACTCCGAACCGCGTGATGATGTGCTTCCTCAAAAATCTGCAAACTGTTCTCGCATCAGCGGCTCGGGCGGGGATAGCCTCAACCCAACGACTAACATAATCCACGGCCAACAGAATGTACTCAAATCCCTGACTCTTAGGGAATGGACCCATGAAATCGATGCCCCATGCGTCAACAACCTCACAGAAGTGAATGGGCTGCATCGGCATCATATCACGCTGTCCACAAGTGCCCATCCTCTGACAGTCAATACACCTCTTCACGAACTCATCAGAGTCCTTGAAGAGGGTAGGCCACCACAAGCCGGATTGGAGAACTTTCTGTGCCGTTCTCCTCCCAGAATGATGTCCTCCTGCCTCAAGCTTGTGGCAGTAAGTGAGGATGCTATGGTGTTCCTCCTGAGGAATGTACCGACGCCAGACGCTATCCCCTCCTTCGTGGTAAAGGATGGGATCCTCCCAGTGGTAGGACTTGGCCTTCGCGAGGAAGGTCTCAAGCCTCTGCCTGGGCCAATCTTGTGGGACTTTCCCAACAACGAGAAAGTTCACAATATCGGCATACCACGGGAGTGAGGCGATAGCAAGGATCGCCTCATCTGGGAAGGTCTCACGAATGGGATCAATCTGCTCAGACTCCTCAGGCTGCTCTAAACGGGACAGGTGATCCGCCACCACATTCTTGACTCCAGGCTTATCCTTGATCTCAATGTCGAACTCCTGGAGTAGAAGGATCCATCTAGTCAATCTGGCCTTGGCATCCTTCTTTGCCATGAGGTACCTGGTGGCGGTGTGATCTGTGTACAGGTCACTCTAGATCCAATGATATAAGATCGAAACTTATCTAAGGCGAACACTACGGCTAGCATCTCCTTCTTTGTGACCGTGTAATTCCGCTGCGCGGGATCCAATGTGCGGCTAGCGTAGTGGATAGCAAATGGAACTCCATCCCTCCTCTGTCCCAGCACTGCCCCTACGGCAAAATCAGAGGCATCCGTCATGATCTCGAATGGGAGAGACCAATCAGGCGGCTGGAGGGCAGGAGCCTCAATAACACACTGCTGGAGAGTCGTAAAGGACGACAGACACTTGTCATCGACAAGGAACTCAGTGTCTTTCGTCAAGAGGTCAGTCAACGGCCGGGCAATCCTGCTGAAATCCTGAATAAATCTCCGATAAAAACCAACATGCCCCAGGAATGACTGTAGCTGCCTTAAATTGGACGGCGGTGCGAGTTTTCTAATGACATCAACCTGGCCGGATCAACCTCCATGCCCCTGTTGGAGATGATGTGGCCAAGCACCGTCCCTTGAGTCACCATGAAGTGACTCTTCTCCCAAGATAGAACCAAATGGAACTCAATACATCGCTGGAGTACTCGGTCTAGGCAGTCAAGAAAGGAGTCGAATCCATCGCTGTAGACTGAGAAATCATCCATGAAGACCTCCAAACACTCCCCTACCATGTCCGAAAAGATCGACAGCATGCACCTTTTGAAAAGTCGCAGGGGCATTGCACAGGCCCAAATGGCATGCGTCGAAAGGCATATGTACCGAAGGGACAGGTAAAGGTGGTCTTCTCCTGATCCTCAAGAGCGATGGCCACCTGGTTGTAGCCCGAGTACCCATCCAGGAAGCAATAATGGCTCTTCCCTGCCAGTCTCTCAATGATCTGGTCAAAAAAGGCAGGGGAAATGGTCCTTCTTGGTGGCCTGGTTGAGTCTCCTGTAGTCAACACAGACCCTCCAAGAGGTAGGTACTCGTGTAGCAATCTCCTCTCCTGACTCACTGATCACAGTCGTGATGCCCGTCTTCTTGGGCACCACATGCAAGGGGCTGACCCACTTGGAGTCGGAAATGGGATAAATGAAATCTGCACTCCACCATTTTGATATTTCCTTCATCACAACCTCTCTCAAGTTGGGGTTCAGTCGCCGCTGGAACTCACGCGACGGCTTCGCCCCTCCTCGAGATAAATATGGTGGGAGCACACTGATGGACTAATCCCATGGAGATCTGCTACGCTCCATCCGATTGCCTTGCGGTTCTTTTCAAGAACCCCCATCAAACGGGATTCTTGCTCTCCAGTCAGATCGGCGAGATGATAACTGGGTACATCTCAGTTCGCCCGCAAGGAACCGATACTTCAGTGAAGTAGGGAGCAGCTTCAACTCTGGACAGCTGGGCGCTGGCAAATCTGGCTTCGGGAGAAGATGTGTGAATGCTGCTAAATCTGCCAAATCTGCTTGGGAGAAAGAATACGAGCTCTCGCAAACTGGATCTGGAGGAGGCTGCTCAACTGTGTTGTCTCTGATCTGCTCTGCCTCTACCTCCTCCTCATCTGTAGGCTCAGGTGGACTCAGGTCTGACATCTGGTCATCACAATCTGCCCAATCAGACTCTGAATCCGAGGGATCTGCATCAAACAAGTGGGCATCAGTACCACCATCACACAAGGTGGCCTCAGCACCACCATCACTAGAAACCGTGTCGCGGTCAAGAACCGGCTCTGCTGCCTCTGTAGTATCCTGGACCAGGGCTGTGCTCTCCAAGCTCTCCTCTGCTGTCATCTCTGCATCAGTGGTGTCTGGAAATGAGAGGACGGCCTGTGCTAAAGGGTCTTCCCATGCCGCCTCATCATCTGTGATCACAAAATCACAGTCCTGGTGGATGTCTAACCGGCATCTGTCAGCTGCTCTGTGTCTGTGCTGGCCTCTGAGCGTGCTCTCTCTCTGGCTCTGTAGTCCGCGACCGTCTCTATTTGTACACTCTCGCCCTCGACGCGAAAGTATACCTTCCCGCTATCATGATCAGTCACCGCCTTGGCTGTGGCCAAGAACGGACGACCGAGGATGATGGGGGTATCGGCCACTGAATTAGGGATCTCCATGTCCAACACTACGAAGTCCACGGGGAATTGCATGCCCTGAATAGTGACGATAACGTCTCGCAACAACCCCTTCGGCCTCTTGACCAATCGATCAGCAAACTGAAGGACTGTCCTGCTCTGTCTAAGAGTGCCCAACTCGAAGCGGTCGAGAAGGGCTGCCGGAAGGAGGTTGATAGACGATCCGCTATCCAATAGAGTCCGGTCGAACCTCTGCTCACTAATCTGACATCTGACATACGAGGCTCCTGAATCTGGCCTCTTAGCCGGCAGACGGTTCTGGATCGCGAAGCACGTGGCTTTCGTCAGCACATGTATCTCTGAATGATGGTTCCTCCTCCTCCTCCTGACTGTGGTCCTATCTCTCAAAGATCGCTGAAGAAGGGGGATGTGCTGCAAAGCCTCCTGAAAGGTCAGCTGTATGTGAAATCTGTCGATCATGCTCTGGCTGAACTCCTCCTGCTCTCTCTTTTTTGGGTCTTTTTCTCTTTTCTTCCCCTTCCCCATCTGAAGGGCTCTAGGGAAGGGGATCACAGGGTCCTTCTCAGATGAAGGACTAGGAAGAGGTCTAGACGGCTCGACGGCCGGATCCGCACATACATCAATCACCACAGTGGGACCAGAAGAAACTAAACCTTTTCCTTTATTCAAAGCAGTGTTCTGAGATACATCAACAGAAGGAAAAACAACATCTCTCTCAAAACGAACACCGGTGGCCTCAGTACAACCTCGGGCTGGCTCTGCTAGACGTCTCGCAGCCTTAGTACCGCGTGCTGGCTCGGCTACTCTGGTGGCGTCAGTACCACCTCCTCGAACTGGTGAAGCGGCGGCCTCAATACCGCCGGTGGAATCAGCATCCTTGGTGGCTTCAGTACCACCATCATCATCGTGTGCGGACTCAGTACCGCTCTCCTCCTCCTCATCTGGCACCCTGGGTGGATCCTCGAGTCGTCGCTCAGGTGTGGCGCCGCCTGCTGGTGCTCTACCGCTCCTAAGTGTAACAAAATCAGCATCAAACAGATCTGAAGACATATCATCAAATGGATCACTAGGAGTGGCACGCTCAGTGGAAACTACCTGCTCAGATTTCCTCTTCAGGTTGTTCAGATTCGGCTCTATCTGTGCAGGGACGGCGGCCTTACCTCTCATCAGGTCTCACATCTCCTGGCGGAACTCGTCCATCTCCCGTCTAAAGGTAGCCTGCTGGTCCGTGAGGATGCGGGCTATGTCGTCCAAGGCGGGGCTCTCATGGGAGCCCGACAGGTAGCCTCTCTGGTGCTGAGGCTGCTGGAACTGATGCTGCTGCTGCTGAGAGGGGTAGGAGGAAGGATGCTGCTGCTGGTGTGGCTGGTGAGCCTGCTGCTCACGTCTCCAAGACTGTCCCTGCTGCTGATAGGGACGAGGAACGAAGGACGACTGCTGGTGTGGCTGGTAGGCTGGGGGCTGCTGCTGCTGGTGATCCCTCTGCTGGCTATACTGCCCTCACTGACCGGATGACTGCTGCTGGGGCTGGGTACCTCCACTCCCCCACCTGAATCCGGGATGGTCTCGTCGGATCCCAGGCTGGGGACGGTCATACCAAATCCCGTTGACATCCATCAACGGCTTTGCATCGAACTGGGCTGGCGGGAGTACGACCAGAGGCTGATCCGGCTGGTATACCACCATCTGCAAGTCTAGAGATGGTGGGGACTGGTAAGAGGGCTGCTGCTGCTGGTACGGCTCCGCCTGTACAAGGTGAACCTGTCTAGGCTGCTGAAAGGAGCTGGAGTGCTGGGACGAGCTGCTGCTGCCGCCGGTATCGCCTCGCGACTGAAGACGGGGCTGGGAAGCCGTCTGTGCCTCCTGGAGACACATGAGCTGGGTCTTCATGTCGCTCAGAGTCTGTGCCATCTACTCCATCTGCGTGATGCCCTGGCACTGCTTCTTCTCGATCAGCTCCATGCGGTCCAACTTCTCGCTGATGATACCCATATCCGCAGCGGACGACTCTGCCTGTGCTGCTGCAACTGCGGATGAACTAGATGGACCGGCATCGACCCGTGCTATCCTCTGGTACTGCACGGGTCCTGGCTGCTGCTGGGGTCTGCCCTGTGTATACAACCGGGTCTGGGACATCACCATGTAGTTCTCAGCCATCTCCTCGTAGATGGCCCAGACCTGGTCGTGATCCTTGGCGAAATAGGACCCGCCACAAGAAGCGTTCACCAAGCCCTGGAGCTCTGGTGTCAGCCCGCTGAAGAAGCTCTGCACAAGGTTCGGCTTCGAGATATCATGGTGCGAGCATCGGTCTGTGAGCTCTCAGAACCTCTCCCATGCCTCATGGAATTGCTCGTTGGGGAGCATGGAGAAGTTGCTGATCAGGGCCCTCGCTGCATTGGTCCGCCCGAGTGGATAGTACTTGTTCAAGTACTCGGTGCGGAGCTGCTCCCAGGTGTAAACAAACTTCCCCAAATGCTTCAGCCAGGTGGCTGCTCTGTCTGCTAGGGAAAAGGGGAAGGCGATCATCCTGATCGTATCCTGGTCCACCTGACGGTCGTGGACAGTGCTGCAAATCATCAGAAACTCCTGGAGGTGGAGATGGAGCTCCTCAGTCGCGAGCCTGTGGAAGCGGGGGAGTAGCTGCAAGGTGTTCGGGAGGAACTTGAAGTCCCCCACGATGGCTGGAAGTACTACCCAGTGGTGCGTCAGCGTCGATCCGGGGTTGTGTAACTCCCGCATCGATCTCGGTGGTCCTCCTGCCGCAGCTGCGGCGGCTGCTGCCGCTGCGGCTGCTGTTGCGGCTGCTGCATCTGCATCCTCTGGGATCCTCAGTCCCTCTCTCATCTGCTCGCGCTCTGCTCTCTCTGCTCGCATCTGCTCCATCTCTCTCCTCATGTCGAGCATAAATGCTCCATGATCCCTGAACTGCTGCTGAACGGTCTCTAACGAGGCGATCAAGGTGGAGTTGATCGCTCCCTGATCCAATACGAAGTGCTCAGGCTGACGGGAGTGATCCTCAGAACTGCCGGCCATGGCGTCTACAAAATCAAACGAGCCAAACTCAGGTGCTGTCAAATCTGTGAGTCTCTCCTCTGGCTCATATCTCTCACAACCGAAAGAAAGGGGGTCGAGGGGGAACATGGCAGAATCGTACTCGGGATCGAAGAACTGGTCTTGGCTCTCGCGGGCCAACCTAGATGAATGAGTAGACGTGCCCGAAAGCGGTGCAGCCAAAGGCTGCCTAAGAGAGCGTCTACCCATCATCGTGATCTGGTCGAGTAAGGCGGATGAGATCTGGAAAAACTATGATCAAAATGCAAACCCCTCTGTTCACCAACGCAACACGAGCTAAAGACCGTGAAGGCTCGGTCAAATTATCTTGTCAGTTTTTATTAGGTGAACAATCAGTCTATCAGAGCGCTTACGTGACCTGTTGGGATACCCGATGCTACTCCAACCGACTGGCCTGCACGGAAGATTCGGTAGTCAGCTGGAAATAGCACCGGAGGGCTCTACCTAGGGTGCGGGTCACTCTCTCGCGTAAGCAAACCAAACAATGAGGGGGTTGCCCTCCCCAAGACAAATTTTTAGGTGAAGTGTCTTTTAGGGTCAATAGTTTTAACCAGTCCCAATTTTATGGTTTTTCTTTTTAATATTTTTCAAATAAAAACAAAGGCCTAACGAATTTTTCGGTTCTCCTGGTTATTTAATCCAAAACAGGGGGGAGAAGATGAAAAAGCCGATGCACGATAAATCAATGATGCATGCAAAGTCAGAAAGGCGTACCTGTCTCCAGCACTCTACATGCAATATGATCCGCGCATAAATGTAAAGACAGAAAATAAACTACCTAAATGATGCAGCGATGAAAACCGAGTCCTAGATGAGCAATTCTACTCGCAGAACCGTCTAACTGGTCACCGACCTCCAAGCCGAAGGGTCCGGTCTTGGCCCACCCCTCTTCTGCCCGACAAATCGGGGGTAGGAGAAAGCGCTTTACGGGGCAGGCTGCGGCACGTAGGCTACGAAGGAGATGAGTCAGTTATTTTTATTAATTGATTATTAGTAGGTCCAATTAAGCGCACTATAGGAACATGCAGATAATTAAGTGTGGGGACCCTACTAATTACGACACAAACAAGCAAAAAATCCTAAGTCTAGGGGCTCGATAAAAACCGCGTAAACACCGGAAAAGGCAGTAAAAAGAAAAGAAAACAAAGCCGTGAGAAAACCGTGAAAACACCTAAGGGTCCCCCGAGCACACCGGTGCTCGGCGAAACAGACCCGCTAAGTCAACCAAGTCCAAAGTCCAGTCTCTGAGTACCTGTATTATTACAATAATGATCAAATATAGAAATAAAAAGTCTAACTAAACCTCTCCCACTCAACTCTCTCTCTCGCGCTCTCCTGCGGCTCCGTACAGAAGGGAGCCGCCTCCAAGTCCTGCGGTTGCGTCGGCTCCTCGAAAGTCGCCTCCGCGGTCCTCGGGCCCTCGCAAGAAACAGAGACAAGTGGTCAGACCAAAATAATCAAAGAATAATAAGAAAAATAAATGAAACTGATATGAGGGTATATATGCAAAAATGCAAAATAAAATAAACACTCAAAATAACACAAAAACAAAAACAAAAGAAAACAAAATAAAACAAAAATAAAATATAAACAAAAGCCGTGAAAAAGCCGCGAGCTCTAGAAGAGCCGCGAAAACAAAACGAAAAATAAAAATAAAAATAAAAATAAAAATAAAAACTACTAAGCCGTGCTCCCCGGCAACGGCGCCATTCTGAAGACTGAGAAATCCCAAGTGACTAAGGCAAAGGTATATAGATGGTCGTTGCGACCTCAATCACTCAGACTCGATCAATCAAGAAAAATAGACCACCAAGAGAGATAAAATCAATCAAACACGAAATAGCGGTCTTGCTATTAGTTTAACCTGGTATAGCGACCAGGGTCGAACACAAGGAGCACGGGTTGGCCTCTCGGCCAACGAAGTAGTCAAAAAGAGATAAAAGAAAATAAAAGAAATATTTTTGGTGATTTTTGAATATTTTATATTTTTTTTGGATTTTTAGTGAATTAAGAAAATAATAAAAGCTAAGGAACTACACACTTCAACAAATTATTAAACACACTAAAATTCAACCAAAAATTCTAACAAAAATATTTTTATGTGTTTTATAATTTTTAATGTTTTTAGTGAATTTTTGGGATTTTTCTGATGTTTATTTAATTTTCTAAAAATCTAAAAGTGACTAAAACAGTAGGTACTGTCCAACCGAGCTAAGAGGGCCTAGATAAAATATCTAAAGGCCACAAATTAGCTAAAAAGGTAATTTTCCTATAAAGAGAATAAAACAAGGAAAATTTAGGCACCTAATTTATTATTTTTGGATTTTTAATTGATTTATTAGAATTTTTATAAGATTTTTAGTGTTTTTCAATTTTTAGTGGTTTTCAGTAATGAAAAATAGCCAAAATTGGATAGAAAATCAAACATAACAAAATAGACAGTAGACAATTTTTTTGTAATTTTTAGACACTATTTAATATTTTTTTTTGATTTTTAAACTTAGACAGTAGCGAAAATGGAGGTTTTTTAATTTTTAAAAAATATCAAATGAAAACAAAAATGTCCTCAAAAATCCTCGAAAATTTTACACTATGGCAGGAGCCATGTGTCCAATTTTCATTGGATTTGGAGTATTTTGCTATTTTATCCAAAAATAAAGAAGGGGCACAGTGCACAGGGACCAAAGTGCAAATACCCGAAAGTCTGGGGGGTCTGGTGCAATTAACCCAGCGAAACACGTGCTACGCACGTGCCTGGGGCACTCAGGGACCCAAATATAATAAAAATAAGTCCCGAGGGCTATTTGGTAACATGTACCAAAAGCCCAGGGGCTTATCTGCAAAATACCCAAAAATAAACGCACCTGCTCAAATGTTTCACGCACAGGGGTATAAATGCAAATAAACAAAAACTTTCATTCATTCGTTAACATTCAGAGCTACAAGGTAGATAATGTAAAAAGCCCAGACAATCACATGACAAAGCACGTGTCAGACCATACACAGGGGCATATCAGCAATTAAAAACAAGCACGAGGTCCTATATGCAAATATCCCAAAACTAAACAACTACGCTAGGTATTTACAAGACTAAAAGCGAAATAAAATAACAAAGGGGGCCTAAGGGTAAATTATCCTTTATTAACGCGGACCGCAGGATGGATGCCACATGTGTGATCGGACGGTGGTGGGCGACTAGGGGTCCAACGCTGCGCTCCTGGGGGAAATCCAACGGCGGGGGCGTGGCCACGTGTCTGATCGAGCGGTCGAGGACGTCAGTGGCTAAACCCCTCACTGGACCAACGGCTGGGATCGCCTCTCCAAAGATCTGGCGGTGCAGGGGCCTCCTGAGATGGACGGTCTAGATCAGAACTGGAGGGCTGAGGCGATCGGACGGCAACGGAGGATGCTGGATGAACTGTTCGCCGGCGAGATTCGCCGGCCTCGAGCGTGCGCTAGGATCCTCCTGGAAGCACGCTGAAGGTCGGAGAAGGAGCGTGGGGTGCTTCCGCGTCTGCTGGTGGGCTCCGATGACCTAGCCGAGCTCTGGAGAGCTCCGGCAAGGTCGGCGGAGCTACGCCTCCTGGCTTGATGTCGAAGGGCCTCAGATGGCCCTCATTGAACCTGCAAAACAGTCCAGAAGGCTTGCGGGTCGAGGGCAAACTGCCTCGACCCGGTTAGGCGGGGTGACGGTGAACGGAGGGTCAAAGTGGGCGAGCTCCGGCGAAGGGGGGACGGTGGAGCTCGAATCCCAGCTCCTGTGCGAGCTGGGTTGGATGGAGGGATGGAGAAGGTGCGCGGGAAGGAGGCGATGGCTATGGTGAAGCCCAATGATCGATTGGGGGTCGGACGTGGACGGAATCGACGATGGACGGCGGAGCGGCGATTTGGGGGAAACTACAAATTAAAGAAAAAGAAAGAACGTCGGAGCTACCTGGGTGGACGGTGAGACTGGGGACGAGCTTGCGCAGCTCTGGGTCGTCGCCTCGAGGAGCGTCTCCCTCCGAGGCTCGATGCTCCTGCTGGTGGCGGAGCAAGGCGGCGATGCTCGCCGGATCAGTGGTCTCGCTCCCTCTCCTCGCTTCGACACCACGGGGGACAAGCTGTCACTCTCGCCTACGCAATGGAGCTCACGGGAGGTGGAATCGAATGGCCAAAGATGAGAAATGAGGAGGCGGAGCTCGAGCTAAATATGGGTGAGGGTCCGGGAAGACAGGCGCGGGTAGGGCGTGGAGGCGCGCGGATCCCGATGTGGATACCCCGGCGAGGATCTCGGATGTAGCATTAAGGAGTCGGACCCGGGGTTTAGGTGGTAGGCGATCGGGTTTAGCTGGAAAAAATCCGAGAAGTCGGGTACCCGCTAAGAACCCGTGTGAAGTGGTCCTGGGGGGGGGTAGTTGACCGGGCGGTCAACATCCCCAGGGCCAATAGGGATCGGCCATGTGGCTGGATCTTAGAAGTGAAAATTAGGGTAGCTAGGGGCCGATTTAGCAAAAAGTTAAAACATGAAATATTTTTATTTTTTTTCTATTTTTTAGTGATTTTTAATTAATTTTTCGAAATAAAAATAAGGTATATACATAGTAGGGTTATATATAGGTATATATACACTATATAGGTTTTTAGTTTTGATTTTTGAATTGTTATTTTTATACAATTTTATTCCCATTTTATATTTTATTTATTTATATTATAAAATTAGGAATATAAAGATATTTTTATTTAATTTTTATTATTTATTTACATAGGTGAAATAAATACATATATACATTTATATACATGGTATATTTACAATATATTTGTGTTTTTAATTTTGCTATTTTTATTTTGTTTTTGGCTTAATTGTTTTTATTTTATTTATTTACACTATATAATATAGGATATTTACAAGAATTTTGGAAATTAATTTTATTTATTTATAAGGTTAAATAAATATAGGTATAGTGGTCTATATACAAGATGATAGTGATGTTTTTGTTCTTTTTGATTTTCTTTCATTTTTATCTTGTTTTTATACTTATAACTATGTACAAGTATTTACAAGCATATCTTAAGCTATTTTTGTGAGGAAAATACTTTTTATTTATTTACATAAATATTTACACACATGAGCCCCTATCTCCCTCTACTTTGGCTTTTATGCGGTCAGGCCCATGCTGAGCCCTCCCTTGGGTTAGGTTGCTCAATGTTTATTCTAAATATTTCCCTATTTTTCTTTTTAATCTTTCTTCTTTTATTTTTGCACAAAAACATGCTAATAATAGGTTTTTACACAATGCATGCTTTTGGTAATTATTTGTATTTACACATATCTACATGCATTTGCAAAGGTTTTTGTATCTAAAATATAAGAATAAAGAGTGATGAATGAGTATTCATCATGATCTCAAGGATACCTCTTAGATCTTAGTTCTGAAGTTGTTCAGAAGCAAAGAGAAGAGGGTATTGGGACCGTCACAATAGTGGTACACCTTGGAAATATTCTATTTTCGAGAAAACTTCAAGAAAGTCTTCTTTTCCTTAAGATATGGTACTGAGCTATCTAAAGGGATAGCACCTCAAAGAGTTGAGGATATAAATACCAAATCTACATGCCCTTGTGCATCAGCTTTGAAAATCTCAATGTATGTTAGTTATGTACAATGCCAGATGTCTACCATGCATTGGGAGTAGTAAACCATTACTAATCCTACTAAGGATATTAAACACTTGATTGAAGTAATAACAATATCTTCAAACATGACATGACTTTCGAGATTGTGATCTCAAAGTCTTATCTTCGAGAACTTAAGACTTTATCGATAGTGATCTAATAGGTCTTAACTACAGATACCTTAGGCAAATAGAGATCTCCAGGAATAAGGGTATTCTGATAAGGATAATGGAAATATTAGTTATAAAGATTATTGAGTTGTAGTGTCAAGGACACTATAACTGACAAAATTGAGTATTGGTTGCATAAGATGCAACATTCTCATTGGATGCGAGCACTTTTACTAGGAGATATGCAAGTGTCATAAAAGGACTTGGTGTAGTCTCTAGGGAACATAGTGACTGATCAGCTTACCTAGCTATTTTTCTAAATAGTCTATGATTGTCACATGAGTGTGGATTTAAAGATTAGCCCATTAATGGCTCTTTGGGATAGTGAGAGATTGTTGGACAAGCAAGCCCGTGATTAGCTATTATGCAATACATGTTATTGCATCATTCTCTAATCTGAAATGAAGAACAACTAATTTGCATAATATGTCCCTTAGTACAATTAGGGTTATGTACCATGGGTATCTTAATGATCATATTGCTGTTGATTCAATTGTTGAGTCATAGAGGTTGGTGCTTGGATGAATATCTAAAGAGTTAGTTTGAGGATTCATCAAGCACCGCCAAATGATTATTAAGAGATGATCTCCAATCTGAGAAGGAGATGGCAATCCTTTCTTTAAAGCTTGATATCTACCGACCTCTTGATGCATGTCCTCTGTATAGGAATAGATATTCGGAGGTGTTAGATAAGTTAGGTCAAAGAGTTGACCTAACAAGACCGGGATAACCAAAGACCTATGTCGTATGCTATCACGATATAGGAATGCATCCTCTGACCGGAGATAGATGTGTTACTATTTGTCTGAGTATTTACATTTGACAGACCAATAGGTTGATAACCTAACCAAGGTCTATACATCAGCACGCTGGTGTGCATGCAAGGACATATGAGTAATACGATCTCTCAAAGCAGATCATATAGGTTCATTGCTGAATCAAAAGACATGAGCTCACTCATGAGATATTAGGAAGGATCAAATTCCATACACGAACATCTCGCTTTGGAAGCTTGACTGAATTTGTAGGTTTGATATATACTTTTGGAAAGTATATGATCAATACCTATGTACGATATATGCTTTTGGAAAGTATATAATCGATACCGACTCCCAATGATCAAATGAGAAACTTAATGATAAAATCCTGAAGTAGAGAGCATAAAATTGATCTAATAGGTTGGGTTTAATCTAGGTATTCCAGTATGCATGATGTGCATGTATTAGGAATACATGAGGGTGATGTGATCATAAACGATAATATAAACATGACGCTTCCACTCCTAGGGAGTGATGAAACATGTCTGGATTTTAGTGACTCCTCTTAGTAGAGAAGCGATCTGATCTTGATCCAAATGTTGGACAATGATCTAAAGTGATTCAGATGCAATGAGAAGATTAGATTTGCAGTCTTGATTTAATCAAGCATTTATGAGAGGTTTGTAGGATCCAGATTTGAGATGTGATCTCAATATCCAAGTCACTATACGTGGAACAATACAATCGTCCTATCCTTATCTCCAAGTATCCGCGAGAAAAGTACATTATCCTCGAAAGAGTTCAGGATAATTTCATTATTGATATATGTATCCGAGCATTGAGAAAATTAATAATTAAATGTGATTTAATTATCATGAATAATATGAATTTGATTCATAATATAAGAAGAGTTATATAAGATAATTAAATGTGATTTTATTATCAAAGATGTGAATGATGTGAATGTGATTCATATTATTTGGGCAGATGGGAATAGAGATCCAAGATGATTAAATGTGATTTAATAATCATGGATATAAATAATGTGGATAACATTATCCATTAATCATATATATTGTAAATGTGATTTATAACATATAAGAGAAATATTTGTAAATAACATTTACGAGTTAAATCTTGATGTGAATTGGATTCATATTGGACAATTATTAAAAATGTTATTTACATTTTATCTTGGATTGTGAATGCGATTCACAATTTTTCCAATGGTAATATTGAAATATTCACAAAATAATTATGAATTATTTTTGTAGAATAATTTACAATAAATGTTGTTGTAAATCTTCGAGATTTCCATGGAATAATGTAATCTCATGAGATTACATGAGATTGGTTACTCCCCAATTGGGAGGGTGGACGACCACCAACTCCCATTAGGAAAGTGTGGTCATCTACTCCCATATCATGGAAGGATGCAATCTCCATTCCATGATCTCCATGCTTGATTGATTTAATTTGGGATTAATTATATTGATATATATATATAATCTAAATTAAATTAAATGTTGTTGTGTTTTTACAATAAAATCTTGACCATTAGAATAAACACAAATCAATCTCATCCATTGGATTTGTGTTCACATGGATTGGGATCCATGTACTTCCAAAATACTATAGAAGAAGAGGCACCCCTTGCTCTTCAAAGTTACAATAACTACAACAACATATGCTCTCTCTCTCTCTCATTCTCTACACGTCCTCTATGTCTTTCATTGTGGCCGTCCACCATGGAGCCATAGAGAGAGTCACCATCGTCGCATCATCATCAATATGTTGACAGAATGTTTGCTTGTGGATCTCCATCTCCTTTGGTGTGCCTCTCTCGTGAAGAAGACATCAGATCTCGTGTGACGAGATCAAGAGATTCTCCGCTTGGATCATCATTATGGATTGTGAGAAGCACACATTTCATCAACGCGCTCGCAAGCGTCTCCTCCGTCGGATCGGACTTGAAACAGAATGTCTCTTCGTTTAGAGACTCGATCGCAACCATGCTTCAAAAGATAATCTTAATACCTAATTGTGGTTTAGATGAAATAATCCGAGTAGTATTCTTGGATCATGTGATTTCATCGTTGATTTTTTTTAAATTCCACTGCCTTGAGTGACTAGTGTGACTAGTTGCTCCCAATCGCATACGCTGTGATCCTCACGCTTCCGTGATGCACTTAAGTATTTTGTCCATATCCTTCAGGTTGACTTCTCCAAAGCGTATGATTGTGTTAGCCGGAAGTTCGTCTGGACGTCTCTTTCCATACGTGGCATTCCAGATGAGTAGATCTCCTGTATAAAGAGGTGCGTGACGACGACTTCTTGCTCGGTATTGGTTAATGGAAGGCAAGGGGTTCAGCCGCAAAGGGGGGTTATGTAGGGATGTCTGCTAGCTCCTCTTCCTTTTGTTATTGTGGCAGATGTGTTGTCGAAGATGGCTACTCGTGCAGTAGAGAGAATTTCCTCCATGGTTACAATTTAAATGGCTTGTCAATCCCGATTTAGCAGTACACAGATGACACGATCCTGTTTGTGGAAGGTGGAGCTCGTGAGATGGAAGGAATTGCTACAGTTTTGGAGCTGTTTGAGGTTGTCTCAGGGCTGAAACTCAACGAGGAGAAATCAATTTTTGATCCCTTTGATTTACAGAGGAAGAGATTGAGTCTTGTGGGGCTAACTACACTCGCGATGAGGGTTTCTTCCAATAAACTATTTGGGGTTGACTTTGGTGGACGGTCGTCTAAGGCAATTAGATCGGTTGCTACTAATAGAGAGACTTGAGGGCAAGCTTGCGGGCTGGCTTGCCTCCTGCCTTTTATGGGGTGGATGTTTGGTGCTCTTGAGGTTGGTCCTTTCTGTACTTCTTATTTTCTTCTATCTTCTCGCCTACTTCCGGTGGGGATTCGTATACGTTTGGACGTTGATGCGTAGATTCTTTTGGCCCGGCACTTCGCTGGTTAGTTGGAAGATTGTGACGTTTATTGAGGCCGTTGGTGGTTCGAGAGTTATAGACCTTGAGGTGATGAACAAGACCCTCCTAGCTAAATAGGTCACTCTTAATTGGGGTGAAGGATCGGATACACTTTGTATACTGTTGAGGAAGGTTTATAGTGTGATAGGGAGCCTAGAGTGGCATCCTAGTAGTATGGTAAAGCCTTTAAAATTTTGACGTGGGATGTGCTCAGTGCTTCCCCAAATTTCTCCATATCTGAAATCTGTGTTGAGGGATGGTGAAGAAGCTAATTATTGGATATAGGCAGATGGTGCTTTTAGTATGAAGAAAGCATACAAAATATTATGTACATCCATTGCTTCTGATCCGAGAATTGTCATACCAACTTTAGGACAAATCTGATCGTGACGGATTCCTAAAAGAGTGAAAGTATTTCTTTGGTTATTCGGGAGAGAGCAGGTGATGACTTGTGCTTAGAGGGCCAGTTCTTTGGGCTAATAGCTCCTGCCAGCGATGTGGTGAGGAGATGGAGGATGTTGGTCATTTGTTTTTTTTGCTCTTCTTCGAGACATATTTGGGCAGAGGCCAATATATATTGTTTCATCCTTAGGGGTTAGAGAGGCTTGGGAGTCCGTTGGTACATCCAGGACCTGCACAGCCGCTGAGAAACTTCATGCGGCATCTATTTTGTCGGCGATTTGGTTGGCAAGAAGTGAAACTATTTTTCGTGGGGAGGTTTTATATCGAAAATGTAATAGAGCATTCCAGACTCTTACATGGGTCTTGTTCATTGTAACTTTTATACCTAACTTGTGAATATAAGTTTTTGGGTGTCCACCTTCACGGTTCGACACCCTTTTTCCTTAGAAGAAATGCGGAAAACACTCTACATACGAATTGATGCTCATTGTCTCTCTCATCAAAGTTATATTCATTGTTGATAATTTTAACAACGATGGAATAGATAATATATAGTCATTGATACATGGCTCGTTGGCAACGATACATTAAGAAATTTGTTCGTATTATGAATTTCAAACAACCAACAATATTTTGCTGCTATATGTTTAATATGTATACGATGTATAAATAGTTATGAAGTTCACGCCAAGTGTCAGAATATTGGAACGTGTGATTTTTTATGGATGCTAATTTGACAAATAGAAGAATAGTATGAGACCTAATCACAGTCAAATGATTTTTCAATTGTGTGGTTTGTAGACAGATTATTGATTGATATTAAATTGTAGTCCCATCTTTCTCTTCAAGAAATCCCATCGATCTCTTTTACAGCAGACCGAATTGCGCATCTATTTTTCAAAGCCTACTCTCTGATATATTTTCTATTCCAACAAATTTCCAGGTCAAAGAAGATTATCGAGGAAAGAGGCCACGCATAAATGAAGTCAGAAAAGCTATCAATCAGATCTTATTGGAATATTAAATCATTTATTCCTTTCACAGAAAGGGAAATAGAATGAAATTTGACTACATTGTTTATTCCTCCATGTATTTTACCTCAATCTGTTTTCTACTGAACGATGTGGAATTGATTTTATAGAAATAGCCGAACCTTTGTCATTGCATATGAATGAAGATTATTCTCCACCATCGAGTTTGCAATTAAAATTATGTTGTCAATATCTTTTTTTTCGAATAAGTGAAAGCTTTTGGATAATTCTATCTGAAACCAAATAAAGCTTGAATATTATGTATCATAGGTTTTTCATGAATGTATCATGAAATCAAATTAATGTGAATATTATGTATACAGATGATTAAGATTCTTTTGTAATCTTCTGGGTGTTCTTTCTTTCTTTCTTCTCTTTAAGGCAAGGGACGTGACATCGGGTGTATTCATTGAAAATTGGTTATCAAGCTCAAGAAGGTACTCAAAATGGTATCTCTCCTACATTACAACAAGTTGGGTTTATAGTGACATTAGTTTAAATCTATCACTACATCGTCTGCTGTAAAATTTACAGTGACGAATATTTTTCATTAAAAACACTCTGTGTAGAAACATGTATCTGTTGCTATTTTCCCAAAATTGAGCTAATAATTGCTAAATTTTAAACTAAAAAATTGCCTACAATTAGCTTGAATTTTGGAAAAATTTTATATAGAATATGGCTAAGGATATAGCAATGGGTATGATTTTTGTCACTAAGTTCTGATATAATAAATCATTTTGCAATAGATAATATATCACTATATATTAACGGTGAATGATATAGTAAAAAATGTATATATATACACCCATGACAATACAAAATTTCAAATTATTTACATAATCCTTGATAATCACAAATACCCTTACAACCACGAATAATGCTCAGGTCTTAACACCTATAATTCTCGGTTAGTTTAATCGATTAATTCAAGTGGGATGAATCCAACTGCTGGTAATAAAACCAACAAAAAGAAGAGGAAAAAAAAACACCCCTCTTCCTCGTCATCTCTGTCATTTTCCTCCAAATTCCCTCCCCTCCATCCGCTGCAGCCGCCTCCCCCTCCACCCCTTCCTCCGCTAGATGTGTGCAATGTTCAATAGTCCTAAGAGGACTCTTTTCAGATTTGTAATGGTCGGAGAAAGTGGCTGGAAAATCTTGCTGGGAGCTTCAAGGTGGAGATGGTCCCGCCATCTGGAATGGGTGTGATGAACTCACAACGGAGCGGAAGCTGGAGAAGCCCTCGCCCGCTGCTCTAATTTAATGGTGACCTGCAAGTGGAACAACTAATCCCAGCGATCCGAGGGCGGAAGGCAGTTAACCTTTGATGGCCCAGATAGACTCCTAATCGCTGATTGAAGGGGTATTGTAATCTCGGATCGTTCCTTCCCTTGTCCCCTCAGATGCAACGCTCGACGAGCATGGTTGCTGAGCTCCGTTGTCGTAAGCATGATGCAGTGCTGGAGTATTCGAGGAGATGATGCGAGAGATAATGCGCATCTCGATGGTCGTAGATGAGATCTTCGATGGATAGAGGTGGTTTAACGTCTAGGACTTCTTCACACAAAAAAAATTCAAACATATTATCTTGGATTAAATGGATTTAATTAATTCATTAAATCCTCTCATTACCATCTTTAAAATCCCAAGGGTCCCCCTACCCTCACGTCACCTTCATTATTTTTGAGAGAGAGAGAGAGAGAGAGTTAGAGAGAGAGAAAGAGGAAGGGTTATCTCACCGGCGCCGTTCGTCGTCGCAGGAGAAGACGACGTCGAATCGGAGTAGGAGAGGAGCACGGATCCGTGATCGAAAGAAGGTGCGACGATTGCGATGAGTAGAGATAAGCTTTGGATCAAGGCATGTATCGGTTTAGGATTTTCGTATATACAATAGTTGAATTTTGAATGATAACTCCAAAAGCATGTGTCGGCTCTAGATTACTACGTATATACAATAACTCCATTTAGAATGGATTTCTAACCGTATGTTTCAGATTTATTGGCTAATAAGCATTTGTGATTTGTTGGTTCGGGAAAGATATGTAGAAATATTTGTGGGTACATGAGTAAGTAAAACCAAAGGACGCATCCGAAATCCGACCTTTAAATGTATGTGCTGGATTCATATGATACAATTACATATGCATGCCCGTATGTATGTTTTTAGATACATCAACTTGAGAGATCTCAAGGAAATTATGGCACATAATATGTGAAAAATGTTCGGATATGGAAGAGGAAATGGATATAGAGTTGAATAAGAATGTTATACATCACATGTATAAATGATATTTCAAACATAGAGTTTGGAACTTTGGTGGATTCTGGATATTGTGAACAACGATTAGTAACAAGTAAAATGGATGGAGACATTAAAGCTTTGATCTGCATCGCGAATTTGTAATATACCCAAACAACAAAACAATTAGATTATAATAATAAATTTGAGTTAATCCGAATATGATTTTCGGGTGTCGAAAAATGCACATTTTTTGTATGACCTTTAAATACTAAATAAATAGAAATAATTTTTTTGTATTGCATAATTGGACTGTTTGCAAAGAATACTAGTTCTTGAAACGATAAAACCACTCTGTTTTTAAAAAGGAACTCCAAAATAGTAAAGTGTTTTTTTATGACAAGAAACAACTTGCAATTTAAAGGCAGTGTGAATAAAGAATAGTGATCTTCCACTGTTCTGCCTCACGTGGTCCAAAAAAAAGTTCTATGTGCAATATTCTATCCTTTTAAGACCCAAAATAATGTATCAATAAAGTGAATAAACACCTATCGTAGCATAGTGAGTGTTAATACCATAAAACCGTAGGCGTCAGCTAGTTCACAGATGTGCAAAAAGAAAAAAAGGGAATTTTTGAGAGTTGCCAAAAAACAAAAAAAAATACGATGCATGTTATTTACAAAGGAATATCATTTGACCACCTTAAACAAGATTATGGCACAGACTCATAAAGAGTCACATGATTGACCGCAAGAGGTCGTATTAGCCGCAAGGGGCAACGCCGCAAGGGACGTATGGTTGCAAGGAACCAAATAAGTAAAAGCTAAATCCTCAACAGTTGTAGCTACAATGTCATGTCATGCCATGAACCGCACGTACTTGTTGAGATTTATCCTGTGAAGACTGATTGGTTGAATACAAGTAGAAAGCATTGCTGATGTGGATGATCTCTATGCTGCCTTCTGATTGGCTGAGAGCTCTTGGGCTGGATTGCTGAGGTGTCTGATCCACCTCCTGCATTCTGATTGGCTGAGAGGTTTTGGGTTGGATTGCTGAGATGCTTAATCCACATCCTGCATCCTGATTGGCTGAGAGCTGATGGTGGGGATTGCTGAATGCTTGGTATTCTTTTGTTGTAGTATAAAAGGTGCCTTGTGGTACCACATATTGTATCCCAACTTCATTCAAGAAATAGTAGAGAGAGTCTGGTGTGAGCAAGTGGAGTAGGCACATTGCCGAACCACTATAAATCCTTGTCTTGTACGATTGTGCGTGCTTTCTTCTTCGATTGTGGTTCTAGCCGTGTGGTGCTTGATCAGATTCGTCCCCAACAACTGGTATCAGAGCCTTGGTTCGGAGATCAACCTCTACACAGATGGCGGAAAAATCGAAGGTCAAGATCGAGAAGTTCAATGGGTCGAACTTCAAGTTCTGGAAGATGCAGATTGAAGATATCTTATATCAGAAGGATCTCTATCTTCCGATCGAAGGGAAGAAGCCCGAAGCCATGAAAGATGAAGAGTGGAAGGTCCTAGACCGAAAGGCTCTAGGAACGGTAAGGCTCAGCCTTGCTCCATCGGTGGCTTCAAATATCGCAAAGGAGACAACGACGGCGAATCTTTTCAAAGCTCTTGAAAAGATGTACGAGAAGCCATCTGCATCAAATAAGGTGTATTTGATGAAGAAGCTTTTCAATTTAAAGATGAGTGAGAACTCCATGGTGGCTTCACACTTGAATGATCTAAACAGTATCATCAACCAGTTGGAGTCTGTGAAGATGATGAGGTAAAAGCTCTTTTACTCCTTTCTAGTTTACCTGATAGTTGGAATGCTTTAGTTGTAGCGGTTAGCAACTCCTCTGGTTCTGCAAAGTTGAAGTTGGAGGATGTTGCTGGTCTTCTTCTTGGAGAAGAGGCACGACGGAAGACGTTTGGAGAAGAACACTCGTCAGGTTCTGCCTTGAATACAGAAGGAAGAAGTAGGAAGAGCTACAGGAACCAAAAGCATTCTAGCGGAAAGTCGGTACGAGGAAGATCCAAATCCAGAGATACGAAGTCAGTGGTCTGCTGGAATTGCAATCAAAAGGGGCATTACAAGATAGAATGCAAGGCCCAAAGAAGCGTAAAGGAGAAAATGACAAAGGTAAGAACACCGTAAATCTTACTGATGATGATGATAGCGATGCCTTAGTATGTGTTGCAGATGCTAGAAGTGAGTTATGGATTGTGGACTCAGGTGCTTCATTTCATACCACTCCACAAAGGGATATCCTCCAAAATTATGTGAAAGGTGATTTTGGAAAGGTATATCTGGGAGATGATGAATGCTGCAACATAATTGGAAAGGGAGATATTGACATATCCCAACCTAATGGTGGCTTCTTGAGATTGAAGAATGTTAGACATATACCCAGTCTAACAAGGAATTTCATATCTGTCGGACAGCTATCGGAAAGCGGCGTGGTGACATCATTCGATTCTGATTCGTGGAAGATGTCAAAGGGATCATTGATCCTTGCTCGAGGTAAGAAAGAAGGAACCCTGTATATTGCATCAGGTTCATATGACAGGATAAATGTTGCATCATCTGGGTGTGATGCTAACACTTGGCATAGACGGCTTGGTCACATGAGCGAAAAAGGAATGAAGATCATGCAGAAGAAGGGAAAGTTGATGGGATTGCAGATCATTGATCTGGATTTCTGTGAAGATTGTATCTTTGGAAAACAGAAGAAAGTCAGTTTCACAAAGACTGTAAGAGTACGAAAAACTGAAAGACTGGAGCTGGTTCATACAGATGTATGGGGTCCATCTCAGGTATCTTCCCATGGCGGATCTCATTATTTTATTACTTTCATTGATGATGCAACTAGAAAACTGTGGGTTTATTTTATCAAACATAAATCCAATGTATTTGAGACCTTCAAAATGTGGAAGGCCTTAGTTGAGACCGAGACAAGTTTAAAGTTGAAATGTCTCAAGTCAGACAATGGAAGAGAATACTGCAGTGAGGAGTTTGAATCATATTGTGCCAAGAACGGGATGAAGAGATTGAAGACGGTTCCAAGAAAGCCCAGACAGAATGGTGTTGCTGAACGCATGAACATGACTCTTCTAGAGCGTACGAGAAGCATGAGGTTACATGCAGGTCTACCAAAGCAACATTGGGCTGATGTGGTGAATACAGCTGCATACTTAATCAATCGAGGTCCGTCTGCTGCATTAGATGGGGATCTTACAGAAGAAACGTGGACAGGAAAGGAGGTAACACTTTCTCATTTACGTGTCTTTGGATGCATAGCTTATGTTCACATTGAACAGGAAAACAGAGGAAAGCTTGATCCCAAAACAAGGAAGTGTATCTTTTTGGCTATGGTACATATAACTATGGATATAGATTGTGGGATTTGGAGAATAAGAAGACAGTAAGAAGCATTGGTGTCACATTCAATGAGTCTTCCTTATACAAGGATGAATTGATAAAAGGAAAGACAACGGAAGATCCAAACTTTTTGGAGTTTGATGAAACTCCTGAACAAAGCACATCACAACCAAGTGATGAGAATGTTAAACCCATCCCACAGAACAATCCGCAAACTCCAGTACTACGAAAATCTTCCAGAATCAGCAAACCCACTACAAGGTATTCACCTTCTTTGAATTATTTATTGCTGACTGATAATGGTGAGCCTGAATGCTTTGATGAAGCTATACAAGGTGAGGCAAGAAATCAGTGGGAGTTAGACATGGATGAGGAGATGAACTCCCTCTGAAGAAGCAAAACGTGGGACTTAGTCCCACTACCGAAGGAAAAGAAGGCTCTGCATAACAAGTGGGTGTACAGGGTGAAGGAGGAAGCTGATGGTTCCATTAGATACAAGGCTCGGCTAGTGGCAAAGGGATTTCAACAGAAAGCAGGAGTTGATTTCACAGAGATCTTTGCACCTGTTGTAAAGGTCACAATCATAAGAGCAGTATTGAGCATTGTTGCAGCTGAGAACCTACATTTGGAGCAGTTGGATATTAAGACAACATTTCTCCATGGAGATCTTGAGGAGGATATCTACATGCAACAACCAGAGGGCTATGTAGCTACTGGAAAGGAAGACATGGTATGCAAGCTCAGAAAAAGCCTTTATGGCTTGAAGCAAGCACCAAGACAATGGTACAAGAGGTTTGATGATTTCATGAGAAATACTGGGTTACGCAAATGTCATGCTGACCATTGTTGCTACTTCAAGAAGCTTGGTATGTCTTACATCATTTTATTGTTGTACGTAGATGACATGCTTGTTGCAGGCTCATGCAAGGAAGAAATAACAAATCTCAAGGCAATGTTGTGTAAGGAGTTTGAAATGAAGGATCTAGGCCCTGCAAAGAAAATCCTTGGAATGCAGATTAGCAGAGACATGAAGAACAAGAAGCTGAGATTGTCTCAATCAGATTACATCGAGAAGGTACTAGAGAGATTTAATATGAAAAATACAAAATCTACTCTAACACCTTTAGGAAGCCACTTCAAACTTTCAAAGGAGAAAGAACCTGCTACGAAGGAGGAGCATGAGTACATGTCAAAGGTACCCTACCAGTCTGCTGTTGGTAGTTTGATGTACGCAATGGGTTGCACAAGACCAGACATCTCCCATGCAGTGGGAGTTGTGAGCAGATTCATGGCGAATCCTGGGAAGGAACATTGGGAGGCTGTGAAGTGGATTTTACGTTATTTGAGAGGTACCTCTAACGTGTCATTGTGTTATGGAAATACTGACATTTCCATTCGAGGTTTTGTGGACTCAGATTTTGTAGGAGATATCGATGGCAGGAAAAGCACAACAGGGTATGTCTTTACCCTGGGGAGTGGAGCCATTAGCTAGATCTCTAGGCTCCAGAAGATTGTGACCATCTCGACCACGGAAGCAGAATATGTGGCGGCAACGGAAGCTTGCAAGGAAATGATATGGTTGAAAGGTCTGATGAAAGAACTGAATAAAGAATGTGAAGATTGTCAATTATCCAGCGACAGTCAAAGTGCAATTCATCTTGCAAAGAATTCCGTCTTTCACTCAAGGACTAAGCAAATTGATGTGAATTACCACTTCATTCGAACGCAGCTAGAAGATGGTCAATTTAAGTTGAAGAAAATCCACACACTAGAAAATCCTGCTGATATGTTCACAAAGTCTGTAACAGTGGAGAAGCTGAAGACATGTTCAACTTCTATTGGTCTTCAAGCATAGAAGACAAGGGAAAGCTCACACCAGGACTACTGAAGATGTGGTGTGTACTACAAATCAGTCTTCAAGTGGGAGATTGTTGAGATTTATCCTGTGAATACTGATTGGTTGAATACAAGTAGAAAGCATTGCTGATGTGGCTGATCTCCATGCTGCCTTCTGATTGGCTGAGAGCTCTTGGGCTAGATTGCTGAGGTGTCTGATCCACCTCCTGCATTCTGATTGGCTGAGAGGTTTTGGGTTGGATTGCTGAGATGCTTAATCCACATCTTGCATCCTGATTGGCTGAGAGCCGATGGTGGGGATTGCTGAATGCTTGGTATTCTTTTGTTGTAGTATAAAAGGAGCCTTGTGGCACCACATATTGTATCCCAACTTCATTCAAGAAATAGTAGAGAGAGTCTGGTGTGAGCAAGTGGAGTAGGCACATTGCCGAACCACTATAAATCCTTGTCTTGTGCGATTGTGCGTACTTTCTTCTTCGATTGTGGTTCTAGCCGTGTGGTGCTTGATCAGATTCGTCCCCAACAGTACTAGTGGTTGAAAACGTATAACAAGATACGCAAATGAATGTTGTGCAAGAAAATGGTTTATAAAGGAAAACCATCATGAAAAATGCAAAGAATGGTTTAATAAGAGAATGAACCATCACATGTTATGCTAAAATTGGTTTAAGAAAGTTAAACCACCAAAGTCATGGGGGCTAATATGTAAAGTGGTTTATATGTTTTACAAGTATGTAAATTACCTGGTATTTTATGAATTATGCCCACAAGTAGAAATAAATATTGTCATGCCTACTTACTGACGGGTACGGAAATCGCGCGTGTAAAAGAGTTTGTTTTTAATCTTTGTGAGTTAAAATAATAAATGTCGTTCATTGTAGGCGGCGATCGGAAACAGTCAAGAAATAACCACAAATTTTGTTCAATTTTAATCAAGTGATTTCTATGTTTATTTTACTTGGGCAAGTCCCAAGGTCGATCACAAGGAGGCAAAGGAACAACCTAGATTAATGTCTATCCAATTTCGGGTTCGGTTTTCGATGCGGTGTATTTTTGGAATTTTTCAATGCAATAAGGGATGCACATGTAAAAAGAACACTTTTTTTTAAATAATTTTCTAGTTTTGAACTTTTTATGGCTTTTTTTGGAGGAAAAATGCAGCTGTGAAAGAAAGTTTTTTTTGAATTTTGCAAATGTTTATAAATTTTTTGTTTTGTATTTTTTTGTGTTTTTTTAATGAAAAGGGTTAGTAAAATATACAAGTATACACAAGATTTCTTTTGTTCTTTTTTTGTGTTTTTGTTGATTTTTTTTGTGTTTTGATATTTTTTGTGTTTTTGTTTTTGGTTTTTTTTATTTGTTTTTTTTACGCACATGGATTTTACAAACTATACACACATAACCCCCCAAATTAACGTATTTAAAAGTAGAGTTATGTCTAAAGTATATATACAATATATACGACACCCCCCCATACTTAGCTCGAACTATGTCCTCATAGTGATCAGAGAGCGAAAAGAAGAAGACATAACTCGTGCTAAGTATAGAAAAGTGAAAAGAAAAGATAAAAAGAAGAGAAGATGGTGATCCCCCTATACTTAGGATCAAGTAATCCTAAGTATAGTGGAGGTTACAAAAGGGGAAAACCGACGACGAGAATGTACAGACTCAAAAATAAATAAATAAAAGACACGATATGAACAACATCACCCCCCTATGCTTAGGGTAGAGTATCCCTAAGTATAGGCAACAAAAACAAGAGTGATGAACAGGACGAATATGAACAACACAGACCACTCACCCCCCTATACTTAGGATAAAGCACATCCTAAGTATAGCCAATATACACACACGGAAAAGGGGTGAATGATAAAACGGGAGAAGACAGAGTAAAACGAAAGGATATACAAGAGGAGTGGATGTACAAAGGTCAAGAAGGTCGAAAACGAACCTTCTTGCGGGACCGCTGAGGTATGGATTTGACAAGGTGTAGGTCGATATTGGGATCATCATTAGATATGAACTGAGTAGAATCGACCAAGAATATGTCCTCGGCGGTTTCAGATTGTGCAGGCCTAAACCGATTATTGGAAGTAGTGTGGTCATGTTTGGCCTGGGAAGTCTCGCAAACATCAAAGTAAAATGGCTCGAAATCATTATCCGAAAAAGTAGGATCAATATCAGATAGGCGAGCCTCTACTGGATCATCATCTCTATCAAAAGGCCCAAATTCTTTTATAAAAGCAATCAAATCAAATTGGGCATGATCGATCTCATTTGAATCATGGTGAATATAACCGGACTCATCAGTGGAAGTAGTCAAATCATGTCCGTCCTGTCTAGTCTCAGATTCTGCCTTCCGCTCTAGGGTGTCTATCGTGTAAATCCCGCGGATGTCATCAATGCATCTCCACATTCCAGAAGAGGGAGCTCCAAGGTCTATGCTTTCCGAGTCTTCCTCCTTCAAGAGGAATTCTTGGGTTTCATTATCATCCAACATATAACAAGAATCTCTGATATTATCGTCGATGTCAAATTCCTTGGGGTTGACTAACACGGACGGGCTCTCATGGGATGCGGGTCTCTGGTCGATAGTTGGTGTAGTGATCAACATATCGCTCCCTACATCAGAACGAAAGCAAATCTCTCCTGAACCATAATCAATAATGGCTCCCGCAGATGCGAGGAAAGGCCGTCCCAGGATGATTGGAGGGTGCTCTACAGGGGTGGAGGTCTCCATGGGCATTACAACAAAATCTGAAGTAAAATTCAGGCCTTGAATAGAAATGACAACGTTTTCTAGAATACCCTTCGACCTCTTGATAGATCCATCAGCAAATTGAACTATCATCCTGGTTTTCTTGAGAGGCCCAAGATGAAGAGATTGCACCATAGAGAAGGGTATTACATTGATTGACGAACCGCCGTCAAGGAGAGTGTTATCACAAGAATAGTCAGATATGGAGCAACTCACAAGAGTTGTGGCCGTGTTTCCTTTCTTAAAATATGGACGGTGAGAGATGGCGTAGGCAGTGGCCATGGTCAAGATGTGACGCTCAGATCTTCTCCTTCGCTTTCTTTTCTTGTGTTGAGGAGTAGATAAATCTGTCATGGCATGTTGAAGTGGAGCTTTAATGATCTCATTAAGGGTAGATACCACTTCGGGTTCAGTCAACATTTTTGAATTTTTGGACCTCATCCATACAAGGGAGGAGGTCGGAATCAACATTTACACAAGGATTACCAAGAGCAGTATGTATAATGGAATCCTCGGGGTCAAGATTGGGACATGTGGTGGATGATTGTGTGGGAAATTGGTTGGGAATTTGGGTCCTCTCCTCACAAAATGAATGGATAATGTGTCTCCCAGAATCTTTTTGGATTTTTAATTTTTTCTCATTTTTTTATATTTTGGGCGATTGCAAGCTCTCATGATTATCCTCAAATGAATCCATATCCTCAAAAAGTGGAGCAGCGTTCTGACTCGTATTTATGTTAAAGAGATTGTTAATCCTCGAATTCATATGCTCCACCATCTGGTTCAGTATCTCAAGTGTGGAAATCATGAAAGGTGACTATAAAATCTCAGGACCGGGTGGGCTGAATGAGGGTGGGTGAAAATCAAAGTCCTCCGCTTCCTGAAATAATGGGTTAGGCGGATATGCACAAAAATTAGGAGGAAAGTCCTCCTGAAAAAGGGAAGGTGGATCGTCTGGAGAGTACGAGGTATCCGCGAAGATCGGGTTAAAATAACTCCAATCGGCCATCTTCGAAACAAAAGATGAGAGAGCACGAGGGTCAAGCCAAAAGATACAGAGAAGAAGGCGCAAATGCACAGAAGAATCTAGCAAGCACACAAACAATCAAACACAATACAAACCCTCAGTTCACCAACTCAACTCAATGTGAAGACCGTGAAGGTTCGGTCTCTTAATCTTGTCTATTTTAGAGTTAGGTGATAATCACAAAGTTGTACAAACACTTAGGTTGAATTATGGGATTTGGGCACTAACCTTAGTGTGTACGTGAGCAAGTTTAAAACGAATACAATGAGGGGGTGAGTCTCCCCAAAACAATGATTTTTCCTTGTGTTTTTTTAGGGTCGAGTTTTCTTTAGCAGTCCCAAATTTTGGCAGTTATCACTTGGTTTAAGTATATTCAACAAATCGTCTACCGAGTGTCCAATTTCCGTTTAATTTATGTGAGTGAAAATAAGGAAGGAGATCGGAAATGCCAATGCGCGATTAAAAATGATGATGCATGCAGGGGTTAGAGATGCGTACCTTGTCGCCAGCACTCTACATGCAAGTGATCCGCGCAGAATTTAAATAAATTATCCTATATGCAATGCAAGTGAACCGTCCTAGATGATAGCTTCTATTAACGGGCAAGAACAAGTTAATTTGACTAAGTCCAACTTACGCTCTACTCTATAGGCACAGAAATTCTTGTATAGGATGTTTGGACCTAATTAATTACCTGGCTCAAGCATTAATTAAAGAAATCAAGAGGTAGCTCATGAAATCCGTGGGAAACAAAGAAAAATAAAGGCGATGAAAACAAAACCGGTGAGGTCCCCCAAGTGCACCGGCACTTGGCGAAACAGACCCCGCAATAAATGAATGTCCTGTTACAAAGTTCAAATGGAAAAGAAACTCTCTCTCTCTCTCTTTTCATCTCTTTCACTCTTCTTCTCTTTTTCTCACGCTATCCTGCGGCTTGGTAAAGAATCAAGCCGCCTCCATGTTGCTTGGGTGCTTCAGCTCTCTTAGGATCGCCTCCTTCGCTTCGCGGGCCCTTGCAAGAAAAAGAAAAGAAAATGTATAAGAAAAACAATTATCAAATATGAGAAGAAAAAAATGAAATGAATGCAGTGGATATAAACAATGAAGTGAATGATAAAAAAATATAAACAGATATGTGCAACCAAGAATAGCAGGTCAAAAGAGAAACCTAACTACCCTCGCCGTGCCTCCCTGGCAACGGCACCATCTGACGGGTCCGGAAATCACGCGTGTAAAAGAGTTTGTTTTTAATCTTCGTGAGTTAAAATAATAAATGTCGTTCATTGTAGGCGGCGATCAGAAACAGTCAAGAAATAACCACAAATTTTATTCAATTTTAATCAAGTGGTTTTATGTTTATTTTACTTGGGCAAGTCCTAAGGTCGATCACAAGAAGGCAAAGGAACAACCTAGAATTATGTCTATCCAATTTCGTGTTTGATTTCCAAGGCGGTCTTTTTTTGGAATTTTTAATGCAAATGAGGGATGCAAAATGCAAGTTCGGCCTATTTTAGGGACTAAAATGTAAATTTCGATCAAACAATGTCCGAAAAATATGAAACTTGGCCACAATGTAAATGATGATGAAATAAATGCAATGTAATTTTTTTCGAATTTTTGGATGCAATATGAATTTTTTTATGAATTTTTAAAAGCAAACAAAATGATTTTCAATATTTAATTATAATAAATACTAAACCTACTTATTTTCGAGAAATAAAATTATTTAAGATCTATCACTAGGTAACGGATCTTAGAAAAATCCTATACCTCAAAAATGTGGGGTTTAATACCTATTGAAAATTAATAGTGAAATATGAGAAATGATTTTTACAGAGCAAACTATGCATGCAAATGCAAAGATTTTTGGGCACAATGTCAATCAAAATAATCTCTACAAAATGTGATTTTTCGAGGATTTTTAGAGCACCGATTAATCAACTAGAAATTTTAGAGCACTAATTGGGTAAACTTCACAATTTTCCACAGAACAAATAATTATTAATTAACCGATGATCAAAAAATACCCATAGTATGTCAAAATGCAGAGAATTATATGAGGAACATAGTGTTATTTTTAAATAAAAAAATAATGCAATAAAAAGGTCCAAAGTTACGGGGAAACACAGGGGTACATATGCAATTTAAATAAATAAATAAAAATAAAAATGCAGAACAGTGGGGGACCTAAGTGCAATTACCGGGAGGTTGGGGGTGATTCTGCAATTTCTCCAGAATGGCACGTGCATTGCACGTGCCTCTGGTCGGTGGACTGAAGAGCAAATAATGGAACCTCCGGGGAGTCTGATGCAATTTGACCAAAAGGTCACGTGCCCAGCACGTGACCTGGGCACGTGACCTGGGGTCTGAGCTGGAGTTCCCCACGCACGTGCCTCGCGCGTGCTGGGGCCTCGGGCCTAGTGCCCGACGGCTGTTGGCGGAGTAGCGGAGGAGCCCTGCCTGTCCTGCGGTGGGAGACGAACGCGGGCCTGCCGAGCCTCTGGCTGGCGGTGGAGGTGAAGTCGGAGCCGGCGGTGGTCGGCGTAGTCGACCAAGGCGAGGGGGTGGAGCCTCCTGACGTTAGGAGGAGTCGGAGTTGGTGGAGCGCTGGAGTGCTGGCGGAGGAGCTCCAGGCGGTTGGCGAGCGAAATCGGAGCACGAAGACGAAGGCGTTGGCCGACACACGGCCGGCGAGCGTCGAAGGCGAGACGTAGCTGCTGGAGCCTGGAGTCGAGGCGGGGGTGGTCGAAGAAGACCTACTATCGGCGGAGGAGTTGCCGGTGAAGATGGGTCTCCAAGCGGTCGGAGAAGATGACGATGGCGGCGATTCGCGGCGGACTTGGAAGTTGGTGCTGAAGGTGGTCGGCGGAGTTGACGTAGGTGGTCGATATCAGAGGTTGGCTCGACGGTAGACCGGAGCTGGAGCAGACGCGAGGCTGGGCGGCGCTGCGACGACCACAAGGGCTGGATCTCGCCGCGAGAAGGTGGAGGAGCGGCCTGTCACACCGGCTCCCCACTTTACAGTGCAATCGGCGGATGAAGATCGTCGTTGACGTCTCGACGTTCTTAAATAGGAGAGGGAGCGAGCGGGTGAAGGCTGTTGGCGGGGTTGACGGGATAAGGGCGGCGCGGCGATGAAGGCAGGGGTCGGCTGTTGCAGAGGAGTCGTTGGCGGAGAAATCGAGGATAAGAGCGGCGGCAGTTGGCGAGGATTGCGGGGGGTGGGGGGGGGTCGTTGGGAGGAAGACGATGAGGGTAGGCCGTCCGATCGACCGAGATCGGATGACCTAGAGCAAGACACGTGGCGAGGGCCTGGGGAAGGGCGCAGCACGTGCGGAGCACGTGCCTGGGGGCACGTGCGACGTACGTGCGGCCGATTTTTAATTATTTTTTTTTAAAAAAACGATATAAAAATATGCGAAAAATGGCTGACACGTGGCGGCCTCTGGGGCTGCCACGTGTCAGCTCCAGAAAAATCCGCAAATAAAAGATTTGTAAAATAAAAAAGAAATAGTAAACGACCTCGGATCAAAAAAGTTTCTTCACAAAAATGCTCGTCTCGACGAGAACTTTCATGAAGACATCAAAGCCAAAATCGGTCAAATGTAAAAAGTGAATTTTTGGGGTATCCCATGTACATAGAATACCTGGATTTTTGGGTTTTGTATTTTTTTGTCATTTTTAAACAAGATAAAAAACCGGAAAAATACGGAGAAATCAAATATAAATAAAAGACATCTAAATCTATTTTTTTTTGGATTTTTATTGATAAATAAAATATATTCATAAAATATCGGTCAAAAGCTGCGAAAATATACAATGTACAAAAGAGGCCCAAAACCCAACTTTCACATACGAGCTCCGATTCACTTGAACTTGGTCTTGTTTGAAGGTAATTGAATGTACATTAGTTCAAAAGTGAGTAGGAACAAATTTGACACTGGATGGGGAAGATATGGGGCTTTTAGTATGAAAATCCTGAAACTAGGGTTTGGGTTTTTGGTCCACTTAACGGGGTTAGTGATTTTTTTTGTAGTTTTTATTTATTCTTGTTAGTGATATGTGCACAGTGGAGGTGATTTTGTGTCATGTGATGTTAGCATGGAGGAGTTAAAAATAGGAGAAGTTAGGCTATTTATAGGTCATTTTTGGCTTGGATTTTTGGCTTCTTATTTTATGCAGAAATTAATGCTAAAATGCAATTCTTATGAAATCATGCATAAATGCTAATTATGCGAAATAAATGCAGAAATGCAGTTGATTTTGGGGAACTTGAGCTTAATTAATTAGACTTAGAGTGGTGAATCCGAGATTCATCACTTACGCAATTTACATACTTTACATGTACACCCATGTTTATGAATGAAGCCAAACTAAACATGATAGTGATCGAAGTTAGACATGCATGGGAATTATCTAGGCGCGAAATGATGTGTATACATGAAAATCCAAGTATATGATTTATAACGGATCAAGGACCGTTAGAATACCCATGCTTGGACCCCGATACACACTGGGCATTAGGCTCATACAAATTATGTTTGTTTTTCAGGTGAAGAGCAGGCTTAATTGCATTTTTCTGGATCGTGCTTCGGACTCATTGAGATCTCTGTCGTGGTACAACTTATCTTGTGAAGATCTAGTGGATATTTGTATGCCCACAGGAACTATCAAGATGCTATTTTTATTCTAGAATAGTTTTTTTTTTCAGTTTAGAGTTGTAATAATGGAACTCTAGTGGACTGGATATTTATGGAATATTATTTTATCCGCTCATTATATGCCATTTATCGATATTTTGAGTAATGGTTCAGTCGTGCGATCAACTGTCGCGAGCTTCCGCCGGTCGACGCGACCCGTTCCGTTACAAATGGTATCAGAGCTAGAGTTCCTTTGGGCATAGGATATCCACAATTCTTAGTGATCTAAGATTTTTATATAGAGAGATTTAGTATCACGACTCATTGACCTTGTCAATTTTTGAATCAGATGGCTCCTCGACGTGCAATTGAAGCCATTGGAGACCGTGACTCATCGACAAGCCAAGAGGCCGTTATGGGTATGCAGAGGCAGATGCTGGAGTTAATGACACTAATGACCCAGCAATAGAAGAGTCAGGCGTCCAACTCTGGTGGACTGACTCTAAAGATCTTCATTCAGCATGATCCGTCCACTTTCAAGGGTGAGCACGAGCCGGAAAAAGTCGAACATTGGCTAAGAGAGATGGAGCTGACTTTTGAGGCAACTGATTATCCTGAGGAAAAAAGTGATCTTTAGGACATTTCGTCTATGAGACAATGCAAAGGAATGGTGAACTTTATGCAAGGGAATCCACTTTTCGGAGGCTCCAGTCATTAAGTGGGATGATTTTGTTGAGCGCTTCACTGAGCGTTACATTCCTGAGCATGATAAGGATGCTAAGCGTCAAGAGTTTATAAATCTCCGATAGAGAAATATGACAGACGAAGAATATGCAGCAAAATTCCAAGAACTGGAAAAGTATGGCAAGGGTATTTGTGCCAATGAAAAGCAATGAGCCAGAAAGTTTATAGAAGGCCTGAATGCGGGACTAAGCATGAAAGTGCTGACTAGAGGTCCCACAACCTTATCTGAGGCGGTTGCAGCAGCAGTGGAGATCGATGCGGCATACTGGAGGATACAGCAAGCGAATCCTCGGAAGCGCCCTCACAAGCCGAACTTCAATGACAAGAGGCGTCACACTGCACCGAATGCGAAGAAGACAAAGACTGATGATGCACCGGCAAACATGAAGTACACATATGAGGTGTGCCCGCACTGCGATAGGAGGCATCCAGGAGAATGCTACAAGCTAACCACTACTTGCTTTAATTGCGAAGAAAAAGGTCACTTCAGGAAAGATTGCAAGAAAGATGTCAAGGATCAGAAGAAGCCTTTCGAGCAGAAAAAGAAAGTAGCAGGAAGAGTCTTTGCTATCACTCCTGAGGATGCAGAAGGTGTCAACACGACAGTGGAAGGTACTCTTCTAATTGAAAACCATTTATGTCATGTTCTTTTTGATGTTGGTGCCACGCATTCCTTTATCTCGAATGGTTTTACGAGAAAGTTAAGTTTAGAAGATGTTGAGCTTCCTTACGCACATACAATTTCTTCACCAATGGGTGATATCATTGCCACGGGTATGTACTTAAAGGACGTACCTATTTTGGTAAAAGAAGACACCCTCACTGCAAATTTGATATTATTACCCATCACAACCTATGATGTCATCTTGGGAATGGATTGGTTATGGGAGCATTATGCAGCGGTCTATTATCGAGAAAAGAAGGTGATCCTGAGTAGACCAAATACTGAGGATATAGTTATTCGGAGCACCTGTAAGGATGGAAGATTGATTATCTCATCATTGCAAGCAAGCCAACTACTTGCAGAAGGTTGCATCACATTCCTTGCTAGTATAATTAACACTGAATCATCACATACACGTCTTGAAGATTAGATGTGGTCAGAGAGTTTGCCGATGTCTTCCCAAACGATCTTCCTGGACTACCTCCTCATAGAGAGGTTGATTTCTCAATTGATGTGATCCCAGGAACGGCTCCTATTTCCAAAGCTCCGTATAGAATGGCACCTACAGAACTTGAGGAGCTAAAGAAGCAGTTGCAAGAACAGTTAGATAAGGGATTTTTACGTCCCAGTGTTTTTCTGTGGGGAGCACCTGTTCTTTTTGTGAAAAAGAAAGATGGATCTCTTAGACTCTGTATTGATTATCGAGGTCTAAACAAAGTGACCGTGAAGAATAGATACCCGTTACCTCGCATTGATGACTTATTCGATCAGTTGCAGGGAGCAACAGTTTTCTCAAAAATTGATCTGCGTACGGGTTATCATCAACTCCGAATAAAAGAGGAGGATATACCAAAGACAGCTTTCAAGACAACGTATGGTCAATATGAATTCTTGATCATGCCATTTGGTCTTACTAACGCTCCTACAGCTTTTATGGAGCTAATGAATATAGTATTTCGAGAATACCTTGACAAGTTTGTCATTGTATTTGTGGATGATATATTGGTATATTCATCTGATCCGGATAAACATCGAGTACATTTACAGATTGTATTCGAAACCTTAAGGCAACACCAGCTTTATGCAAAATTCTCCAAATGTGATTTTTGGCTGGAAAGAGTCACATTCCTTGGTCATGTGGTATCTAAAGATGGCATTGAGGTAGATCCAACTAAGGTAGAAGCTGTAATGAATTGGAGGCAACGCAAGAATGTTTCTGAGATCCATAGTTTTCTTGGCCTGGCTGGATACTATCAGTGATTTATTCAGAATTTCTCAAGGATCTCACTACCATTAACAAAGCTCACTCGAAAGGATGTGAAGTTTATTTGATCTGAGGATTGTGAACAGAGTTTTCAAGAATTGAAGCAGAGATTGACTACAGCTCCAATATTAGCCTTACCATCAGGCAGTGGAGGCTTCGTGGTGTATACAGATGCATCAGGCACTGGACTCGAGTGTGTTCTTATGCAAAATGAGAAAGTCATTGCTTATGCCTCACGACAGCTAAAACCGCAAGAAAGGAACTACCCAACTCATGATTTAGAGTTAGCAACGGTAGTCTTTGATCTAAAAATATGGCGCCATTACCTCTACGGTGAGCAGTTCGAGGTGCTCAGTGATCATAAGAGCATCAAATATATTTTCTCTCAGAAGGAACTTAATCTGAGACATCGATGCTGGCTGGAATTCCTAAAAGATTATGACTTCGCCATCAATTATCATCCAAGAAAAGCAAATGTCGTAGCAGATGCATTAAGTAAAAAATGGGATGGTAGATTGGCTAGTTTAAAACTTCAATGGAAGATGATAAAGGATTTTGAAGATTGGAAGCCTTTCTTCAGTGGATCGTGAAAGATATCATTTGCAGCGCTTCAGATTCAACCAGAGATAATTGGGAAGATCTTGACTGCATAAAAAGTAGATGTTGATCTTCTTAAATTTATAGAAGCATCTGAAAAGGAAGGTTCTGATTTCACCATCGGAATGGATGGAGCTCTAAAGTACCGCAACCGATTATGGATTCCAAGGGATATTGAGTTGAGGCAGGAGATTTTGGATGAAGCACACAGATCGATGTACATTATTCACCTAGGTACAACGAAAATGTACAAGGATCTGCAATGGAACTTTTGGTGGTCAAAGATGAAGAATGACATCACAGAATTTGTTGCTAGGTATGTCAGCATATCAAGATTGAACATCAGCGTCTAGCAGGACCTGTTCAACCCTTGAAAATACCTGAATGGAAGTGGGAGCACATAACGATGGACTTTGTCACCGGTTTTCCCAAGATCACAAAACATCGATATGACACCATATGGGTGATTGTTGATCGATTGGCCAAATCGACACATTTTCTACCTATCCGCTTGGATCAGTCGACAAACAGTCTAGCTGAATTATACGTGAATGAAATTGTTAGCCTACATGGTGTTCCTGCATCAATTGTATCTGATCGAGATACCCGATTTACCTCTCGTTTATGGAAGAGTTTTCATGATGCTATGGGCACTCAATTGAAGTTCAGTACTTCATTTCATCCACAGACTGATGGTCAGTCCAAAAGGACCATCCAGACATTAGAAGATATGTTGAGAGCTTGTGCTTTAGATTTTCTGGACAGCTGGGATAGACACCTTCCGTTAGTAGAATTTGCTTACAATAATAGCTATCATTCGAGCATCAAGATGGCACCCTATGAAGCATTGTATGGGAGACCTTGCAGATCACCCTCATGTTGGAGTGATGTTGGCAGAAGCACATCTTAAGACCGGAACTTGTTCAGGCAAGTAAGCAGGGTGTTGATCTAATCAGAAAAAGATTATTGGCAGCACAAAGTAGGCAAAAATCTTATGTCGATCGTCATAGAAGAGAGTTGAGTTTTGCGGTTGGGGAACATGTGTTCTTAAAGATCTCTCCAACCAAGGGCGTCTTACGATTTGGCAAAAGGGGGAAGCTCACTCCCAGATATATAGGACCTTTTGAGATTAAGCAGCGGATCGGAGAGGTGGCATATCGTATTGCATTACCACCTCAATACTCGAAACTTCACGATGTATTTCATGTGTCTATGCTGAGGAAGTACATCCCTGACCCTTCACATGTTATAGAGCATGAGGTCATTGATATTCAGCCAAACTTGACCTTTGAAGAGAAACCTATACGAATCGTCGATCATAGAGATCATCAATTCCGTCGGCGCATAGTTCCGATGGTCAAGGTCCTTTGGCAACACCACCAAAAGGAGGAGGCTACTTGGGAGCTGGAAAGTGAAATGCAGGAGAAGTACACGCAACTTTTCGGTATGTCCCTCTACCAAGAAATTTCGAGGACAATTTTTTTTAAGGGTGGTAGATTGTAACGGCCTGGACTTCTTCAAACAAAAAAAATTCAAATATATTATCTTAGATTAAATGGATTTAATTAATCCATTAAATCCTCTCATTACCATCTTTAAAATCCCAAGGGTCCCCCTACCCTCACGTCACCTTCATTATTTTTGAGAGAGAGAGAGTTAGAGAGAGAGAGAGGAAGGGTTATCTCACCAACGTCGTTCGTCGTCGCAGGAGAAGACGACATCGAATCAGAGGAGGAAAGGAGCACGAATCCGTGATCGAAGGAAGGCACGACGATCGCGACGAGTAGAGATAAGCTTTGGATCAAGGTATGTATCGGTTTAGGATTTTCGTATATACAATAGTTGAATTTTGAATGATAACTCCAAAAGCATGTATCAGCTCTAGATTACTATGTATATACAATAACTCAATTTAGAACGGATTTCTAACCGTATGTTTCAGATTTATTGGCTAATAAGCATTTGTGATTTGTTGGTTCGGGAAAGATATGTAGAAATATTTGTGGGTACATGAGTAAGTAAAACCAAAGGACACATCCGAAATCCGACCTTTAAATGTATGTGCTGGATTCATATGATACAATTACATATGTATGCCCGTATGTATGTTTTTAGATACATCAACTTGAGAGATCTCAAGGAAACAATGGCACATAATATGTGAAAAATGTTCGCATATGGAAGAGGAAATGGATACAGAGTTGAATAAGAATGTTATACATCACATGTATAAATGATATTTCAAACACAGAGTTTGGAACTTTGGTGGTTTCTGGATATTGTGAACAACGATTAGTAACAGGTAAAATGGATGGAGACATTAAAGCTTTGATCTGCTTCACGAATTTGTAATATACCCAAACAACAAAACAATTAGATTATAATAATAAATTTGAGTTAATCCGAATATGATTTTCGGGTGTCGAAAAATGCACAATTTTTGTATGATCTTTAAATACTAAATAAATAGAAACAATTTTTTGTATTGCATAATTGGACTGTTTGCAAAGAATACTAGTTCTTGAAACGATAAAACCACTTTGTTTTTAAAAAGGAACTCCAAAATAGTAAAGGGTTTTTTATGACAAGAAACAACTTGCAATTTAAAGGCAATGCGAGTAAAGAATAGTGATCTTCCACTGTTCTGCCACACATGGTCCAAAAAAAAGTTCTATGTGCAACATTCTATCCTTTTAAGACCCAAATTAATGTATCAATAGAGTGAATAGATACCTATCGTAGCATAGTGAGTGTTAATACCATAAAACCGTAGGCATCAGCTAGTTCACAGATGTGCAAAAAGAAAAAAAAGGGAATTTTTGAGAGTTGCCAAAAAAACAAAAAAATACGATGCATGTTATTTACAAAGGAATATCATTTGACCACCTTAAACAAGATTATGGCACAGACTCATAAAGAGTCACATGATTGACCGCAAGGGGTCGTATTAGCCGCAAGGGGCAACGCCGCAAGGGACGTATGGTTGCAAGGAACCAAAGAGGCAAAAGCTAAGTCCTCAAGAGTTGTAGCTACACTGTCATGTCATGCCATGAACTGCACGTGCCAGCGGTTGAAAACGTATAACAAGATACGCAAATGAATGTTGTGCAAGAAAATGGTTTATAAAAGAAAGCCATCATGAAAAATGCAAAGAATGGTTTAATAGGAGAATGAACCATCACATGTTATGCTAAAATTGGTTTAAGAAAGTTAAACCATCAAAGTCATGGGGGCTAATATGTAAAGTGGTTTATGTGTTTTACAAGTATGTAAATTGCCTAGTATTTTATGAATTATGCCCACAAGTAGAAATAAATGTTGTCATGCCTACTTACGCAATTTACCTACTTTACAAGTACACCCATGTTTATGAAAGAAGCCAAACTAAACATGATAGTGATTGAAATTAGAAATGAATGGGAATTATCCAGGCGCGAAATGATGTGTATACATGAAAATCCAAGTATATGATTTATAACGGATCAAGGACCGTTAGAATACCCATGCTTGGACCCCGATACATACTGGGCATTAGGCTCATACAAATTATGTTTGTTTTTCAGGTGAAGAGCAGGCTTGATTGCATTTTTTTGGATCGTGCTTCGGACTCATTGAGATTTCTATCGTGTTACGACTTATCTTGTGAAGATCTAGTGGATATCTGTATGCCTACAGGAACTATCGAGATGCTATTTTAATTCTAGAATAGTTTTTTTTCAGTTTAGAGTTGTAATAATGGAACTCTAGTGGACTGGATATTTATAGAATATTATTTTATCTGCTCATTATATGCCATTTATCGATATTTTGAGTAACGTTCAGTCGTGCGATCAACTGTTGCGAGCTTCCGCCGGTCGACGCGACCCGTTCCGTTACAGGTGGTATCCGATATCGGCGTGGTTGTGATCAGATCTCAAGAGGAGGTGGAATGGCGGTGAGGGTTTCAGTGGCAAAGTGCTACGGATGCATCCAGGAGGAAGCCCAAGCTCCAGCGAGTGGCATTCACGAGGTACATAACGGAGAACCTGATGCTCTGAGTGGGCTTCGGTATTGGGGCTCCTTCATGATCGAGCTCCTATTTGTGGGATGATAGAAAGAGGTCCAATTGGTCGAGAAGTCTGCTCAATCACACAGCCACTCGGTTGTGGAGCCGACCGGAGTTCTAACAACCAAAGCATCATGGTTCGCTGTTGCTTGCTATTGTTTGTTGAGATCTGACGCCCCAAGTGAAGGCTCCTTCCCAAAAATCTGCAAGGAGTAGAGATGGGGCTCAAGTAAAAGCTCAGTCTATCGGGTGAGGGGTGATCAGAGGAGAATATAGGAGCGGAGGGCTCCTTTATTGCTAAGGAAAAGTGGGCCGCGAATCTCCGGCCATCGCTTATGGTCGGAGATGGAAGGTATGAGAAAAAGGGGAAGGGTGAAATCGATGGCCATGGGTTTTAAAGAAGGTGGATGGATCGCCTGTGGTGATGGAGCAGAGCTGATGCTCCGATTTAAACGGCTATCAGAGGTGCATGGTAGATCTGATAGGACAAGACGGAAAGGTGATGGGAATGGAGATGGTGATGGAGGTGGGGGCTGAACTCCAGTATGATGGAAGAGGGAAGAGAGGGATTGGGAAATGAGATCCTCCGTAAATATTGTGATTCCAAAGGACTATAATTGTAGAAAATGTATGGAGGTTAATACAGTGGTTATGTTATGTAAGATTCAACATTATTGGATGTTTTGGGAGTAATTTGTAATTATCAAAGGTTATATACGATAATACGAAACTATCCAAAGTAATGGGTGTAAATATTCCATTTAAAATAAACATTACTATAAACCCACTGTACTAACGATGCCTCTCACTCTACAACTTCTCTAGACCCTAACTCACATATTTCCATCTTTTAATAAGCACATCGATTGTATCCCGCTACATCTTCCGGTAACATGGTGTTTTCTTGGTGGTACTATCACATATATGTATTTGGAAAAAGGACCCTACACCGCGGGTGCAGGAAATTCCCTACACCCGGCCTAATTTTTCATTGTTTTCTGATTTTTTTAAAATGAAACCTTAGGGAATTTAGATCACCATGTATCACCATGTTGTCATTCCAAATTCAACTTAATTCGACACTTCTATCATCTCCATCAAGACTACCAAATTTTAACGGTCTCAGAATTGCTGAAATCGACCCCTTTTAGATGAACATGTTAGGGATGTTTATTTTACATGAAATTTGAAACACTTATTCCCCTCAACATATTAAGTAAATTCCCTCAACTTTTAATTCAAAAAATTAAAAAAATAATGCGAAAATGGGGGTGGGTGCAGGGAGTATCCTACACCACTGGGTGCAGGCTCCCTGCCCTCATGTAATAAACCCTCATTATGAAATAATTTTTCATATTTGAAATTAATGATTATTAGTCCAAACTTTAAAAAATCACAACGGATAAGCATTCTTATATGGATCATTATTAATGATATAGTAATAAATATGACATTCATCATCAATTTCAAATATAATTAATTATTTTACAGTGAACAATATCCTTCATTATATATTTAATATGATATGATATACGAATGGATTTTAAAAAATGTAGCTATAAACTCATTTTGTTATACTTATAATATTCATGCTGATTTTTGCTCCCAATAATAAAATATTGCAGAGGAGGCGGTCTTGATCGTGATAACCGTCCTCTGTGTGTCTGCGTCCCATGCATACCCATTAGCATGCTCTGAAGGGACAAGGGACTAAAATGGGAAGGTCTTGACTATACCATGCCATCTTTTGTGCATACCCTTAATAGTTGAAGGGCGTCTAAAGAGGATGCCATCAGAGCGACCATCACCTTTTCTCCATGCATGCCTACTAGAAGCCTCTAAAGGATAAGTAGATCAAACCTATTGCCTTATATATGTCCCCTATAATTAAAGAGGGTAGAGAGGGAATGGTCACACCAATTGTCAGTACAAGAGAAGGCGGAATGGATGAGTCAAAACACAATCTACATGGCCTACAACAACCACTAGACATTGCTAAAAGAGACACCTGCATTTTATACCCAATGAAACATAAATGTTGTGAGGGTTCAAGTGATAATAAATTTGATGTTCTACCATTCAGAGATCGAACTATTTTATCTCCAAGCCCATGACGACCTATTTCCCGATGTGATCCATGGTCCACCGACCATGTCTACGACATCAGATGATGGCTATTCACGCTTCTCATAATGGCTTAAGGAGTAAAGCGAAGACCTGAGATCGACATCGACCTCAACCAAAGCCCTTCGACCATCTCCGACAACCTATCTTCAAATTTAGGTATTTAGGTTTTGTTTTCATTGGGTTTTCTTTGATTTTTCCCACGATGTACATAGGTACTCATTCCGATCAACCAGCCCTTCAGCTCCACCGTATATCGGTGATGCACACAGGGGGTTTTCTCACCATTTCCCCCTCTTCCAGACCCTAACAACTTCGTTCCCTTCCCTCCGCCACCACGTTGGTGGAACGGACCTGGTTCTCCATATCTAGCCCCAAATGATCCTCCATTTCACTTCCTTACGAACACAACACTTCGGCTAGCTTCCCTGATGTTTTGTAGGTCATTTCTTCAATAGTCGAAGCTTGGGGATAAGCTCTGTTTTAGAGTTCTTCACCGATAATCATCCATCGACCGAACCATTAATCTAAGGTCCTCAAAGCTTCTACTACCTTCCTTGAGTTTCACGAGATGATTGCGGAGCTTTTTCGATCACTTGACTTCGACGAGCAGCATAGAGGAGCTTTCAACCTCTCGTCGGAGCTCTATCTTCTCCACCACATTGCGAAGGAGGAGGAGGAAGTGAGAAGCGGTTGCCGTTAGATTGGGTTCGATCGGGATCGATCCAACGTTGGAGTAGTCTACCCCGTCATTTCATCCATGTCATAAACCTCAAAGGAGACGAGCCGTATTCCCAAGCACCCGGGATCACCGCATGGTCCAAACCACCTGTAGGCAACTGACCCAGCCTAGCCGTGCGTGCCATGCATGCAGGTGGCTTGGAAATTTGGACCCAAAGGCCTCTTCTTCGCTAGAATTGCAACACGTGCGCCCCTAGTGATTTTACAACACTACCCCACCGATTCTTCTAAAATGCAAAAACACCCCCCGCACGGGGGGTTAACAAAAAGATGAGTATCAGTTTTCTTCATTTGCAAATCAGTCCTTACATTGAGACATTTTGTGATGTATTTTGTTATTTTATTTATGTTTTGTTTACATTATATCCTTGGATATATTACGTAATAAATTTTGCATATGGATTCCAATTGATGTGATTTCAATGGCATTGTGAAGCTATTTCAATTATCCACATGATGGAATTGAATAATATATGATTTGACATCAATAGTATGATCAATTAATTAAGATTATAATTGGTTGTATTCATCACTATTAATTGACATCAATTCATGTTAGATTCAATTCAAGAATTGATTGGGCTTTAAAATTAATTATTCCCATTGCTTTAGTTATGTATTTCATTTAGAGGCATAAATTATGTATCCATACACATGTTTATATAGTTGCATTTTTCCATTCTGTTAACTATTTAACTTGCATTGAAAAGTCACAATAAAGATGCGCGCTCATTCATATTGTCATGCATGACATTGCCTTGTTCTTTTTGACCTAGAGAGCATCATTAATCACTTAACATAGATATTAGAATTTAATTAATTATATGATAGTTCGTGTCCTTGTGTTCAGCCCTATACTTATCCAAGATAAAGTAAAGCCAAGTTTCCTTCACATAGATTAATTGACTTAGTTCTAATAAATTATCTAAGAAGTCGTACTACAATGAATACATATTAAGATAGTCATAGGTATTCCTCAGATGGCATTGTTGTCGGGAACACAACTTTATAAATGTAAGTAATTAGGTTTAATATTTTGTTAAGTTGTTAATATGCCATTACGGTAAAAATGTTCTATAATGACTTGTATCTTTATTTTTGTTATGTTGAGTTTGATGTATATTGTCATCGGCTTGATAATTCTTTGATGTAATATTTAGTCATCTCTCTTTTGTAGAAATGCCCATGGATCCGAGGATGCTCGGAGAAGTATGGAGGTTGGAATGCTCGGAGCTTAGAGTCCTGGCTGAGAGGAGCTGCAAAAGCTATCTTAAAGAAATTGAAGATTATCAAGATTGTTGTTATGTTTATTATGTATAATGTTGTTTTTGTATATATTTGTCTTTACAACAGTTCTCAATCGAGAAGTCGCGAATGTAATTAACGACTATCAACTTTGTAATTGTGTATGTTGAGTCTGTTTCACCCAAACCCACGTGGGGCTCAACTTGAGTGTTCGAATTAGAGTTTAGGCACACCAATCTTAGAGCTATTTTGATTTATACTTTATGTTCTTGAATCGTAATTATGATACACTAACCTGATCTTAAGAGATTGAAATATCTCATAAGATTCATGAGACACACTTAAACTACATTCAACTTAGCTCAATTTGAAATCATTCTTCCCTTCTAGTAGAACTCATGTTTAGGATGTGGCTTTTTATTGACTTGCATGAATTTAGTTAGATTTTAATTCACTCTAGCATCCACATGGAGAGAGATGTGATGCATTGTAAGTATTTCTCAACATAAGCATGCATCATGATTTGTCGTTTGCGTTGGCTTTTTTCAAATCCTTCCGTGATTTATAACTTAGGAATTTTAAAGGAATCAGAACTGGTTGATGAATCAATTTTTGGCTACTCTAAAATAGGCTCATTATAAAATGACCGAATAAAGATCTATCAGAGATCGAGCGAGAATCTCTACGAGGAGTGGCTCGGTCTAATTTCTCCTAGATAAGCCCAAGGTCAAACACATGGACACCACTGATTAGGGTAAAATCGAGTCCTAATATGGATGATTGGCTACTCTACGAAGCCACCTATATCAAGTTATGCAAATATACAATACAAAATGCATGCATGAGTTTATGTGTTTTTCAATGTGGACTATTTTATGCTAAAAAAATGATACAAATGCAAGACTTCACAAAACACACACACACAAATAAAAAATCACAATTTAGCTCTTAACTTCAATAAATTAACTTCTAGGTCATCATGCTTGAATTGGTCCATAGTTATTCTAAAAGAATTAACACTTTAATTCATGTAAATAATCAACTCAATTTTAGAACCAATGTAACAATTAATGAATCAAACTCCCTAAGTTAGTATCACATTAGGAAACAAAATACAAAGAATCTCAAATGGGTGTCCTAATGATATTAAATTATTCGAAGACAAATCAAGAGGTTTAATTCACCATTAAGCACTTAAGCATGCCATTTTCAGCTCACAATTCAAGTTTAAAATCTACAATACCTATCTAAATTTTAAATTAATTTCAACAAGTCACATTAGAGAATGAAATATACAGAATAAAAGAGCATCATATAAGCTTTGAAATAAGATAAATTTCATTTAAATTTGAATTGCAGTTAAAAAGTTATTCATCATCAAAGTCAGGGACCAATTTGCAATAAAAACTTGCCAAATATTAAAAAGCTCCAAAATAGATTGAAATGCAATAAAAAAGCTGTCTGGGTATATAGTGCAAAAAAACTAATGGGGGTATAAATGTAATTACGAAAAGTCGACTGAGCTTATCTGAAAATTTCTCAGACGGCTAATGACTTTCCATTTCATCACCTTTATTCTTTCATTTTGGCTTTAAATCCCTAGCCAAATGCATGTATATAGCATTAATTTGTATAAAATAACACTAAATAAATCACATAAAATAATGTGTAAAATACTGTACAAAATCTTGTATTTAATGTCAGAATAAAAGAATAAAGGAAGAAAAGAAAAAGAGTGAAGTATCAAAGGCACTAAGTGACCCTATACATCGACGCCCAACCATCATGATGGCTTAGTTGATAAGGAATAAAGTAGGGGGAGATAGAGCAGTCAATTGTACATAAAACACAACCTAAAACCCTAATTTTATGTCCCAATACTTACATTTTGGTACATGTTTTATCTTCTTATTTTGATATCTCAAATCAATAAACTTCAAACATGAATATTGTACATAACTATAAAAAGAAAATACAAAATTTATTTCATTAAAAAATAATGCATAGTGTGCCCGGGACACACAAGATAAAAACCACATTTAAAATTTTATAGAACTGTATCTTCTCCATACATACTCAAAATTCATCAAACTCACTTTATTGAAGGTGGTTTCATTCAATTTAGAGTTAAGATGCAAAAGTTGGCTTTTGGGCCCTCATTGTCGAGTATACATGTATAAAATATTCATTATATTCATTGTTTACATTTTTAAGTTTCTTATATTTTTAGATATTTTAAATATTATTCAAAACACATGTAAATAATAAAATCAAAATAAAACCATGAAAAATATATTGAAATAAATAAAGCTATTTAATATATAGGTAAGGTATACCTATAATATATCTATATAATATACATACTCAATTATATAAGTACATAAACCAACTCATAAAAACAAAATAAAAATATGTATTTAAATAAGTTATAAATATATAAATTATGTGTGTAAAATAATATAATATATATTACAAATAAAAAATAAAACATGCAAAATACTGGTATAAATACCTATACTTATAAATGTAAATATTAGTATCTAATAAATTGACTTGTAAAAATAAATAAAAACCAAAATAAAATACTACATTAAATCACAAATATTTTTCGTTTTTAACCTTAATTAATAAAATCAATTCGTATTTTTAAATGAATTTACAAAACATTTTCTTCATTCTTTTTCCTTGTTCGTCCACATGGACTAACCAGGAGGTGAGGATCGTTGACCCAAGGTCAACTGTCCTTGCACCCACCCCCTTCTGTTAGAACACGTGAAGACCCACGTTTCTCTTAAATTTTGGCACTCCTCCATGACGCCTTCTCCCTTGAGACCTCCACCTTCTGTCAGCTCTACCATCCGTAACCCTCGCCCATGCTATAGACCTCACCAACAACCATCCTTCATCCCTCCATCTTCTCCACCATTTTCCCCCTCACCACTTCTATAAATAAGGAAGCCCAGTGATGAGCTCGAAAATCACCTCTTTATTTATAAAGAATTTAGTATAGGAGATGATCTTCAGTCAATCAAAAACCACAATCTTTGAATGTTGTGGAGCATTTTTCTTGGCTAGTCTACCAAGGTCGAACACAGGGAATGATGATTCTTGTTAGTTGTTTTTAAATTAAATTAAATAATTAATTTAAATGCTAGGTTAATGTCTGTGTCAGAAAATACAATAAAAATGTAATGACGATGCAATGCGAAGAAAATAACAGAGGGGAAAAGCGCAGGATTTGTGATTTTGTATGATTTAATTCCTCAAGTAGTAAGATCAATAAACCCTCAAAATTGAATCACAGATCAAAATAATGTTTGTCTAGGAAATATATTCAATTATAATTCAAGTTGCAAGCGAAAATGTGAAATAATCCTGCTATTTATGGAGATCACATAGTAATTTTATCGATGAGTAATTCGACCTCAAAAATTCCATGTGATTTTATCCTCGAATCGATAATCTGTTGATCTAAGGGAATATATCCACCTGCACATATTATGTCCTCAAAGAGAGACCGAAGAATTTAATATCCTTGAAGGATCTTCTACAATAGATCAAAATTCCTAAATAATACTCAACAAGAATTACAAGAGGATTAATGAAATATCCTTAAATAAGATGAGTTTTAATCTCAACAAGGAATTAATTAATTCTCCCCTGTGATATACCTGCAAAGATAAATCCGATTAATAGAGCCCCTACGTAGATTAATTTCTCAATAAATAATTATCAAAAGATGTAAGAGAATTATATTCACAAAATATTCTCAATTGAGTCCCTACATAAATACCATCAATTTCCTCTATTTAATATAACACAATAGGTCAATTTTTAGCCTACATAAATCAAAATGCTCCTCAAATAATAATCATCGTAAAATAGCATCAAATATGTCCACAAAGTATTCAAATGATAGAGCATGAAAATATCTTCAACATAACATATTATGCGCGAAAATCGGAGTTCATATGGGAACATTATGCAACAAACAAATTCCAGGGACTAAAAAGTAATTAAAAATAATTAGTTCTTTCAAAGTGGTCTCTGTAGGGACTTATGTACAAATAGTAGAAATCGAAGGGAGCTTTCTGCAATTTGCCCCACGTGCAGATAGGGTACGCGACTATGATGGCGGGGTTCTTTTCGTAGTTCTCTAGAAATCAGGAGGCGTGGACGCAATTTACCCCCTACACATGTGCGTGCACTTGGAGGTTCAGGAGAAGGCATAGGCTCAGGGATTCCGAGCCTACACGTGGCAACGATGCGAGGTCCGGCTACCCGAGCCTCGAGGGATGGTAGGTTGCTTCGGAGGTGGCGATGTGGCTGGTGACTGTCGAATCAAGGGATCTTGCTCGATCCAACGGTTACGATGGTGAGAGGCGGTGGTGTCGGCGAGACATAAGGTGCAGCAGAGCGTGTGCCAATGACGAGGGGCAGAGCGACAGCTTAGAGAGGCACGAGTGGCGGTGGCAGGGATGGGCATCTGTAGGGATTAGCTTAAACCAAGTAAGGAAGGATGGTCAGGGGCTCCGTGCGAAGGTGGGGGTCTTGGAGCTAGATCGGTGGAAGGGACGGAGATAGCAGGGAAGGCAACGAGGCTTCAAAGGCGGTGATGGGTTTGAGCAGGGGAATCGAGGGAGAGGTAGAGGAACGACGAGGCTCGTGGTATGCATTGGTGGTACGACGATTGGGCGGAGGGCACCTGAGGTGAGAAGGATCACCGGTGGAATACAAGAGCTAAGGCTCCTGGTGGTCGTTACTCGAAGGTCTCGACGATGGGGGATCGGAGCTCTTCAGCTATTTCTAAGTCTGCTGCAACAAGGATCTGGAAGCTCCTTGGATCACGTCGATCCTAGAGCTCATCGTTTTTCGACAGAGTTCTTGGGAGTTGTCACCTCCCTTAGGTCTGGATCTGGAGAGTATAGGTGTAGAAAATGGCAGATGAAGCGAGCTGCTGGAGTGGCGATAGGACTTTATGGGGGGGGCGATGATGGCTATGCGAGCGAAGTCTGACCTTATAACAGTCAGAGAGGGAGTGGAGGCGGCGACTACCATTACGAGGGAGGCAACGACAGTTACGAGAAGGGTGCAGGCGGTGCTGGGAAAGGGAGTGGGTGGAGGTCATGTACGTAGCACGTGATCAGAGTGAGAGAGGTCAGAAGGGGGTCGGGTCACGTGCTCTACTTGTGACCTGGGCGGTGGAAAGAGAAAAATGAGAAGTGAGGGGAGAGAAAGGAGTGGGGTGCCACGGGGTACGCATAGAGGCTGCCACGTGTCACCCCAAAAATATTTCAAAATTTAACAGAAGAAGAAAAATAGAAAAGAAATAGAAACAGACCTCATATCAAAAAATTTCCTTTACAAAAGTTGTTCTTCTAAACGAGATCGACAACTTTAATGAAGGAACCAGGAGCAAATAAGGTCATCTGTACAAAGTGGTATTTTTGGTGGTCTCCATGTGTATAGAAAACCAGCTTTTTGGAGTTTTGTTTTTTTGATGATTTTAAAAGAGGATAAAAACTATAGAAAAAATATTATAAAATACAAGAAAATTAATTACACATTAATATTTTTTTTGGATTTTTAATAAGTAATAAAATAGATAAATAAAATAAGAGTACAAAATACGAGAATTTTGTACAGACACATGGAGGACACTCGGACACAGTCAGTTTCTTTGATTTCAGTCTTAATCTAGATTTGGATTTTTTTGCCATTTGATAAAACTTTCATAAAAGAACACAAACGAAAAAGAAATAAAATAAAGTGGGTTAATTATATACATAAAAACTCAAGTCAAAAAAGATAAAATGCGTAAAAGAGGCCAAAAATTCAACTTTCACATACGAGCTTCGAATTTTATGAAATTGGTCTTGTTTTGAAGGTATTTGAAAATGGAGTATTTTGGAATGAGTAGAAAAAAATCATACACTTTATGAGGAAGATATGCACTTTTTAATCCGTCAGATGTGAAATTAGACTTTGGGTTTATTTGTCACTTATTTGAGTTAGCAATTTTTTTTGTATTTTTTTATTTGTTCTTGTTAGTAATATCTACACAATGGAGTGGTTTTAGGTCAATCACAATTAGGATGAATTAATTAAAAACTGGGGAAGTTAGCAGCTTCTTTAGGTCAATTTACACTTGGATTTTGGTTCCTGATTTTATGCAATTCTGCATGATGAAATGCGAATATTATTTACACATGTATGAATGCTAATGATGCTATATTTAATTGTTAAATGCATAAGAATTTTAGAGAACATAGCCTAATTGACCAATTTTAGCGTGATGAATTTGAGATTCTCATACCACTTTACTTAAACCATGCTCATCCCCAAGCATTAATGAATGAATGATTTAGTTGGATAAATCCCTGACTGTGCATGTGAATATTCAAGGCTCCATTCATCGATGACCCTTAATTTGAGTGGTCCTGAAATTTTGAGCTCAACCATGCTTTAATCAAAAGGAATCCAACTTCTCTATTTATTAGACTCTATGGTTGTACGTATAATATAAGGATATGACTTTTAATGTACTGCAATCATGAGAGTCGAGTCAAGATGTCACCCAAAGTCCTAGCCCAGGAGACTCTCCTCTAGACCTAATCCTCAAAAATAGGATCCTAAGTCGGTTCTTACTTCAATCAACTGTCTCATTAGTTTGTCAGACTTGAAAGTGTAGATGGACGGCCAGATGATGGAGGGCATATGATTGTGTCTATTTTCTCTCCCTCACATTGAAACAAGGAGCCTCTCGAGTGTCTTATTACTCAACACAAGTATATTTTTATTTTTGTTGATCAATGTGTCCATCAAGAGAACGGAGTCGTCTGCACTTGTTTTCCTGGGAGTACACCGGGGTTTGTCTCTTTTGAGTATCTAAGATACCTTCGACATCCAGACTTGTATCACTATATGATGTAGAGCCCTTTTATGGTGCTAGCCCAACTCCTTGGTCCTAATAGCGTTTGGTCCAATTGGACACTTTGAAAATGGTTGGGAGCACTCGCCTTTGGTGGAAGCTCATAGAATTTGACCTTGTAATGATAGAGTTTTTTCTTGATATATTTCTCTCTTTCTTTTTTTTGGCTTGCTCCACTACTTTTACCAAGAGTTGGCACAAACTAATCAATAATTTAATTATGTTTCATCACACCCTGGCACATATGTAAATATCAAAGATAGCATGCAAACTTGTTCACATACTAGCTAGGGTTTTGCTGACACTCAGGTTTCTTGATGCCTTCATCAACTTTATCCCATCCTCGAGTATCATTGAATAGGGTCTAGACTCAAATCACCAGTCCCAGTTGCTTAAGTGATAACTAAACTCATCTCATCAATTATGCAATTGTATGTGCTGATCATATTCTTTTAAAGGTAGAGATGAAGAGTGCAATATAGAGCTCAAATCTTTCAAACTATTGAAGTGTGGATTATTAAGTTTCAAAAACCCTAATGACTAAGGCTGGTTAACTCAGACTCTCAAGATCTCAGAAATCTAGTTTCTTCAAATCCTCAAGCCTTGAGTGATAGTGAAAGTGTTCGGAATATGCCAACTAAAGAATGCATGAGATGCTTAATGAAATGCAATGCCATGAGCGATTTTTTTATGTTTTTGTTTTTTTTTGAAAAATATGTATCCGTTCAAAAAGTAATACTTAGCTTGTGCTACGTCCTCATGGCACAAAGTGAAATGCAGACGTAGCTCATACTAAGTATAGATGAGTGAAAAAGAAGTCGACGTGCACCCCCTATACTTAGCTTTTTGAGGGACTAAGCATAGTGGAGAAGCATGAAATGCGGCAGTCGAGGGTGAGCAGAAAGAATAGAAGTGATGTATACATAATGGTACCGGTCCCCCCTATACTTAGGCTTAGGTCAGCCTAAGTATAGGAAGTAATCACAAGTGTGGGACCGAGTAGACGAACATGTGTACAAGATCAAGGAGGTTTGCGACAGACCTTCTTGTAGGAGTGGGTTGGAAGATAATATGGAGATGTGGAGGGTGGTGAAGAGGGGGTGGATGAAGAAGACTAGCCATCGTCAGGGTTGTCCTCACAAGAATAGTAGTCATACGTGGAGGATCTCCAACTATTGTCAATTAGGGGTAAGTGCCCTTTGATTATGGCTGTACTTATTGCACTTACATGATGAACCACTTCAGGACCAGATGAGGACTCTTCGGAAATCACCTGTAGTCTAAGGTCAAATGTGACTTTCTTTGTCAGTTTATTTCCATGAGAAGCAATGGGAGGAAGATGGCCAGTCTTCATCTCCCTATCTTGAGTAACTGGTGTGGCATTTATGAGTTCCTTGTCAGATGAATCCCTGTAAAAGTTGACCAATTCTTGTAGGGTCATACGTGCTTTTGGGCGAGGGAGCATGTTCCTGGTGGATTTGTGAGTGTTGGCTGGGGATATTGATGCCACCACCTGATAATCGTGAATTTTGGTGATATGAGAGGTTTCCTAAGTTAGTTCCTTGTTTGGTTCAAGTATCTCATGAATTACTTCCGACTCAAAGATTGGATGACTTAAATAATCTTCACGTTCCTCAGAAATATGATCCAATTCTTCATAATCTCTCAACTCTTGATTCCTCAAAGGAGTTGTATTAAGGTGAGAATCTGAGGTTTGTCAAACAGTCGGTCTCTCATGTGACTCTCCTAGGGTTTTTGTCTGTATTTTGGGAGGAGATGTCTGATAATGTGAAGCATTTGTCTTCTGGTCACAACTGTTGGTTTCAAGTCAGGTTTCCTCAGAGTAGATCATGTCATTGAGGCTTTGTGCATTGTGGTCAGAGTTCAGAAACTTGATTTCTTAAGTCTCACAATCGACAATTTCCTTAGTAGAGACTAAGAACGGCTTTCCAAAAATGATAAGAGACTCGGATAATGTTTGGGGATGCTCAATGTCAAGGACAATAAAGTGCACCATATGTCTATCACCCCGAAAATTTACGATGACAGAAACGATCCCCTGCGGTATTTTGGTAGATCGATCAAGCAGTTGAACGATCACCCTTGTCTTTTTGATTTGTCCGAGTTCGAGTCGATCAAAAACAGATTTGGGTTGGATGTTGAGTGTAGAGTCATCATCTAACCGAACATAAGTAAATATGGTATCCTCAATGTCACATGTAATCCGAGTCAACCACTTGAGTTTACGGTTTTTGATTTTGTGATTCATCACCAAAGAGTTGGCCATAGATATGACATGATATTCAGTCCGTGATCATTTCTATCCCGTCATTTTAGGGTTTAGTCAACTCTTCACAAATATCTTAAGATCATGCACATATTCTATAGCCTTGATCAATGGAAGCTCTAAGATCAGACTCTTGCAAAATGCTTCCATTTCAGAATTATCCAATTTTTTGAATTTTCTATTTTTTTTCATTTTTTGGTATTTTATGTGATATGGTCAATAGGGGGGTCAGAGGTCAGTGGTGATTGTGCCTGATTGTGAGTCACATGATGATTTAGTGGTTCGCTTGGTGGTGACCTCACTTCTTCTAGATTCTGCATAAACTAGATGAGATCATATCTTTTCTCAATCAAAGCGTTTTCTCTATGATTTATTCGAGCAATCTCATCCTCAAACATCTCATGACTTGTGATTGAATAATCACAATCCATATTTCGTGATTCTAGCATGTAACCTCAAGTAGAGTATACATTATTCATAGTCATTATGGTCTGGTCATGAGTCACATTTCCTTGACTTCTGTTTTCTCTTGAATTATCGAAGGAAAATTGATCGTACTTAGGAAGATAATTAACCTGATTAGGGGATGGTTCAAGAGGTTGGGAGTCCATAGTAAACAGAAATCGTGTTTCTCTGTCAATATTGGTTACTCCATTTTCCATCCTAAATTCTGCTCACTCTCTCGCGTCCATAAGATTATCAAAATATGAGAGAGGCCTATTCTACAAAGAAGTGTGGGTATAGGGTGGGATGTATGGGAGGGAAGAGAATAATGGCTGAGGGGGACCAGGTTTGAAGAGCAGGTTCCCCTGGATATTGTGAGAAGAAGGATATCGTGACATGGTCGTGGAGATCATGTAGGAAGACCAGTGTGCCGGCATCTTCTCAAAAGAGGGATGGAATGATTTGCGAACTGTGATTTGCTTGCAATTTCTAGCTCTTTGATGCACACAATTCAAACACAAAACAAACACGTAGATTTATCCACTCGACTCTTGTGAATGCACGTTAGGGTTCGATTGTTTATCTTTTCGATTTTAATTTAATCTCAAAGCAATCTTGAAAATTAAGCAGAGCTGTTAGGTGCCGAAATATTTTACAAAGACTGTCTCGAGTTCATACAACTAGTTGCACCTACTTTCAGCCAGTATGGGTGTAAGTACGGACCGTTAGACGACTACCCGTATTACTTGAGGACGGAGCCTTTCACGGTGCCCTATAAACCACCCACTCTACTAAGGGAAGTCGGATTGTAAAATGAATACTCGAAATCCTCACTGAGAAGTAGCTAGTATTTTCTAAAAATAGTAGTCTGATTGAAATATTTCGATTTTTGGCTCTATCCTAAGTGTGCGATCTTATCCTTACAAATAATGAGTGGGTTATTTTCCACCAAACACAAGCTTGATTTTAGCTTAGATTATTTACAATCACCTTGATTAGTAGTCCCGATTTCAAATTAAGGTTATCGCTGAATTTTTACGTGAGCACAGAAATACACGCCTAATGAGAAATCCCAATTCTTTTAATTATAAAGTTGTAAAACTGAGGTGGGAGAATCGAAAAAGCCAATGCAAGCGTAAATCAATGATGCATGCTTAAGAAGAAGACTTATAGTGATTCCTTGCGTTCTTCATGTGGGATGCGATACAATAAATTTTAAAATTTATACTAAATGATATGCACAGATAAAATCACCTGAAGCATATAGTTCTATTAGTGTGAAAGAATTGAATAAAAATTTTGCTAAGTTGAATGATCTACTAGTGCATATAGTTAGTGAAAGATGTGTGGCCTAAAAATTACAAGAACATGTAAAAATTAATACGCTAGTGTATATGTGCCTAATTCTTATGCCACTCAAGTCGGGTCCCAACCACACAGAAGGGGTTGAAACATACCTGACACACCACATGAAAGTCCAGTCTAAATTATAACAAATTATCAGGGTTAAAGAGAGAGGGACCCTGTGAATAATGTAGAAAATTAAATCTAAACTAACTCTCTCTCACAAAAATAAAAAATTCAATCTTTGCATATCCTTGAATTATATCCAAAAAAAATTCTCTGAGAAAACTACAAAGAGAGAAGATGTGGTTAGTATCTGTAGCGAGAGAGAGAGATATGCAAAATATAATATAGAAAATAAAATGCAAATAAAGAAAAAACATGGAAATTAATTTCATCAAAAATTAATTACAGAAATTATTCTAAAACCCTAAACGATGCCATTTGATGAGCTCGAAAATTGCCTCTTTAATGATAAAGAATTGTAGTATAGGAGACGATCTTCAGTCAATCAAAATCCACAATATTTGAATGTTGTGGAGTATTTTTCTTGCCAAGTCTATCAAGATCGAACATAGGGAACAAAGATATCTAGTTGCATGGTTTTAAATTAAATTAAATAACTAATTAAAATACTAGGTTAATCTCTGTGTCAGAAAATACAATAAAAATGTAATGATGATGCAATGCGAAGAAAATAAATAGAGGGGAAAAGAGCAGGATCTGTGATTTTGTACGATTTAATTCCTCAAGTAATATGATCAGTAAACCCTCGAAATTGAATCACATATCAAAAGAATACTTGTCCAGGAAATATACTCAATTGTAATTCAAGCTGTAAGCGAAAATGTGAAATAATCATACTATTTAAGGAGATTACACATTAATTTTATCGATGAGTAATTCGACCTCGAAAATTCCCTGTGATGTAATCCTTGAATTGATAATCAATTGATCTAAGGGAATATATCATCCCACACATATTATGTCCTCAAGAGAGATCAAAGACTTTAATATCCTTGAAGGATCTTCTGCAATAGATCAAAATTCCTCAATAATACTCAACAAGAATTATAAGGGGATTAATGAAATATCATTAATAAGATGAATTTTAATCTTAACAAGGAATTAATTCCTTCCCAATGTGATATACCTGCAAATATAAATCTGATCAATAAAGCCCCTGTGTAGATAAATTTCTCAATAAATAATTATCAAATGATGCAAGACAATTAATTTTGCAAAATATTCTCAATTGAGTCCCTGCATAAATATCATCAATTTCCTCTATTTAATATAGCGCAAATAAGTCAATTTTTATCCTGCATAAATCAAAATGCACCTCAAATAACAATCATCATCATAAAATAACATCAAATCTATACATAAAGTATGAAAAATGATAGAACATGAAAATAGCTTCAAAATGAAATATTATGCAAGAAAATTGGAGTTCGTATGAGAATGTTATGCAACAAACAAATCCTAGGGACTAAAAAGTAATTAAAAATAATTATTTCTTTCAAAGTGGTCCCTGTAGTGACTTATCTGCAAATAGTAGAAATCAGATGGAGCTTTCTACAATTTACTCACACGCGCACACGCAGGGCATGCGACTATGCTAGCGGGGGTTCTTTTCGCAGTTCTCTTGAAATCAAGGGGCGTGGATGCAATTTACATGCGTACGCACGTGCGTTGCACATGCTCCTAGAGGTCCGGGCGAAGGTAGAGGCTCGAGGATTCCAAGCCTACATGTGGCAACGATGCGAGGCCTAGCTACCCGAGCCTCGAGGCATGGCAGGCTGCTTCGGAGGCAGCAATGTGGCAGGTGAAGGACCGTCGGATCAAGGGATCTTGCTCGATTTTGATGGCTAGAGGCAGTGGTGTTGGCGATACAAAGGGTGCAGTGGAGTGCGGGCCAATGACGAGGGGTAGAGCGGCAGTTCGGCGAGGCACGAGTGGCTGTGGCAGGGATGGGGACCTGCAGGGGTTAGCTTAAATCAAGTAAGGAAGGGGGGTCGGGGGCTCCGTGCGAAGGTGGGGGTCCTAGAGCTAGATCGGTGGAAGGGATGGAGATAGAAGGGAAGGCGGCTATGCTTCGAAGGTGGTGATGGGTTCAGGGGGGGGGGGGGGAATCGTGGGAGAGGTGGAGGAACGAAGGGACTCGCGACGTGCAGCAGTGGCCGATGGCGATTAGGCGGAGGGCACCTGAGGTGAGAAGGATCGCTGGTGCGAGACAAGAGCTAAGGCTCCTGGTGGTCGTCGCTCGAAGGTCCTAGCGATGGGGGATCTGAGCTCTTCAACAGTTTCTAAATCTGCCGCAACAAGGAGCTGGAAGCTCCTTGGATCGCGCCGATCCTAGAGCTTGTCATTGCTCGACAGAGTTCTTGGGAGCAATCACCACCCTTATGTCCTGGAGCTAGAGAGTGTAGGTTGATGAATCTCAGATTCATCACTCTAAAAGTCATGAATTAAGCTCAAATCCCTAAAATTCATTGGCATTTCTTCATTTATATTGCATAATTAGCATTCGTGCATGTTTTGATAATAATTGCATTTTATCACTCATTATTGCACAAAATAAGAAGCCAAAAATCTCAGCCAAAATGACCTGTAAAATAGCCTAACTTCCCTGATTTTTAACTAATTTATGCTAATCCAAATGACTTAAAATCATCTCCATTGTGTACATATCACTAACAAGAATAAATGAAAAATATAAAAAAATCACTAATAAATAAGTGGACCAAAAGCCCAAGCCCTAATTACATGATTCTCAAACTAAATCCTTGATATCTTCCTCATCCAGTATCCGATTTGATCCTACTCACTTTTAAACTAGTGTACATTGAAATACCTTCAAAACAAGACCAAGTTCAAGTGAATCGGAGCTCATATGTGAAAGTTGGGTTTTGGACCTCTTTTGTACATTTTGTAATTTACCTGATTTTGACCTATTATTTTATGTATATAATTAACTCATTTTATTTTATTTATTTTTCCTTTATTTTCTTTGATCAAAATTTTATTAAAATGCACAAAAATCCAAATCCCAAATGATCTTGAAATCAAAGAAACAAACTGAGTTCGAGTCTTCACTAACCATCTGTATAAAAGTTGTCATTTTCACATTTTATTTTATTTCTTTTTTCCTGATTAATTAAAAAAAAATTATATTAATGTGTAAATATTTATCTTTGAGTTTATCATATTTTTCTAGATTTTTTATCTAGTTTAAAAATAATAAAAAATTATAAAACCCAAAAATAAAGGTATTCTATGTACATGGGATATCCCAAAAAAACCACTTTGCACAAATGATCAATTTAGATTTTGATCTCTAATGAACATACGTTTCACCATCTTTATTCTATCATTTTGGCCTTAAAAACCCTAGTAAATGCGTGTAAATAGCGTTAATTCATGCATTTTTTCATCCATGCATATTTGTGTAAATAGTGTACAAAACACAGTTTTTAAAGCCAAAATTATAGAATAAAGAAAAGAAAAAAAAGAATAGATATTGCAAATATTTTATGATCCCAAACCCCGAGACCTAGGCATCTCGATGACTAGGTCAACAAGGAATAAAGTAGGGGGAGATAAGGGCCAGAAACCAATAAATATTTCCTTTTATTTCATTCATTCTTTATTCATTTTGGGAACTATTTTTAGTTCCTCTTTTTATACTTCAAATAAAGAAACTTTGTACATGAAAGTTGTAGATAATTAAATAAAGAAAAATACAAAATTTATTTTATAGAAAAATAATGTACAGATAAAAAGTTATGATCTGAATAAATATCTAGGATCACAACTTCCCTGACCTGTATCTCTCAAATAAAAACTCAAAACGTATTGAAATCACCTTTAATTGTATATAATTTTTAATAAGCTATTTAATGAAGGTGGTTTCGTATGTTGCGGAGCTATAGTTTGAAAGTTGAGTTTTGGACCCCTATTGAGTACTTGTATAGATTAAAATATTCATTTTATTTATTATTCTTTATTTTTATAATTTCTTATTTTTATAATTTTGTAAATATTATTTATAATATATATGTGCATTAAAATCAGAATAAAAACATAAATAAAACACAAAAATAAAATACTTAAATATAATACATAGGTATAATACCTGTACATAGACCTTTATAATTACTATTTCTAAGTACTTCAAAAAAATAAAATAAAAATATATTTCAGTGTATAAAAATATTTTATAAATTTATAAAATATTAAATAAAACTAATAAAATTAAATACTTAAAATAAAAATAAAATATTAAAATATATAGATTTGTATACCTTTATAAGCCTAAAAATGTAACTTATATTTTTATACCTTGAAAATTCAGAAAATAAAAAATATTTTTCATTTTATAATCTAAAAATAATAAAATCATTTATTATATTTAATTCATTTTCTAATCATTTTTCCAACGATTTTTCTGGTTGGTCCACGTGGACCAACGGGATTCAACTGTTGGTTGACCTCGGTCAACTCTCTGACCGAGGTCTGCCATTGCGTCAGACCTGGTTTTTTGTCCGTTTTTGCGGACTTTTCTAGGTCGCATCTTTACTCCTTTCATGATGCTTTCTTTTGCGATTTTTCTCCCCACTAATCCATGATACACGCCCAGTGATAATCTTGGGGATTGAACTCGCGATTCGTAAGATACGCGTCGATCTTTGGACCCTGTCCGTCAACCCTTCAAAAACTCACCCGAGTTCCACTTCTTCCTTTGAACCCTCTTTGACCGTTTTCTCCCTCTCTTTGGCGAGCTCTGGACTGGGGCTCATGACAGGAGACCCTCCAGCTCCCTTGAGTCTGGGTTAGGCGACCGAGGAGGCGCTCCACCCCCATCTCCGGCTCCGGCCGTCGAGGTACCCTTCTTACATTTTTAAACCTTTGAGGTCATGTTTTCCTTTGTTTTTCTTTTGCGTTTTTCTTTCGATCTAGCCCCGGCTTTCGTTTTGTGATTTTTCCCACCGATTCACCATCTTCACCACTCGCCGGAGCTTGTTCCAGCAAGCTCATTTTCATCGCCTTCCCATCCCATTTTGCCTCCCTACAGGGTCGGGACAATTTACCCCTGACCCTATCACTTCTTCCTTGCAGGTTCAGGAGTTGAATAGCGCACCTGGGGGAATTTTGAAGGTCGTCCGAGGTTCTGGGAGCTTCATAGCTCCGCCGACCTCGTGCGGCTACTCCAGGCTTCGCCGGAGCATTTTGAAACCCGCAGCACCTTGAAAAGACTTGCAGGAGCCTCAGGCACCATTTTGGAGCTTCGCCGGGCAACGGAGGAGGGAGATTGGCGCTAGGGAAACTCGCATCCCTGCGAGTTCTTCCCAGTTCGTCGAAGGGACCTCGCCATCGTTGGATCTTGATGGTGTCCTTAGATGATACAACGACTGTCAGATAGGAAGCCTCCTGCACCATTGATCATCCTCGGAAGATCTAATCTGGGCCGTTGCAAGTGAAGGGGTATCGCGGCACAAGAGCGCACCACGTATCTTAAGTAAAGAATCAAGGGCCATCTGATCGCCTCGCCTGGGTATTTTGCAAATCCTACCCCGGGCATTTTTATGTAAAAATATTTAGGATATAAACTTTCATTTGCTGTTTAAAAGTTTTGTAACATTTACGATTAAGCCCCCGAACTTTTCACATTTGCAAAGAGGTCCTTGTCCACATCACCGCACGTGACCGCGCACGTGGGGTGCGTGGACATTTTGCAAGGACCCCCTTGTGGGGTTTCTTTATTTTGTTTCAGTTCCAAAACGTTTTCATATAATGTTAACTTTTTGGAGTATTTGCAATTAAGCCTCAAAGTTTTTGGTAATTACAAGTAGGTCCCCGCTAGGCATGTACGCATCACGTGCAGGCCTGGACATTTTGTAGAAATAACCTCACGGCTTTAGCTATTTGTGATTGGTCTTAGAACTTAATTAATTAGTTATATTTTTTTCGAAAAATTGTACTTTGTCCCCTGGACTTCTGACTATTTGCAAAAATACCCTTTCTAGGTGGTATTTTCTTTTTGTTTCTAGTATTTCTTTCATGCATATCTAAATCCCTAAAAAATCCATAAAAATTAGCATAAGTTCCTGTTGCATTGTATTATCATGCCATATTTTTATTTTGCATTTTTGTTGCATTTTGATATTTATAAAAATTTAAAAACATGCATTTTCTTTACTGTCTGCATTATAAAATACCTAAAAATTATAACAATCCTTTGAAAAATTCCCAAAAATATATATTTTGCTTATTTTAATGTCTTTAACTCCAGTCCAAAAATCACTAAAAAATCAAAGTAAAATGCCATAAATATTACAATATTCTAAAAACCTTTATAAAATATTAAAAATCCCTTAAAAATCCCAAAAATATAATCTCTGTTTTTAAAGTTTCTATATATTATTACCTTTAATTTAAAATTAATTTGGAGAATTTTTGTTACTGTTTTGTATTTTATTTCTCCATTTTAATTTTAGCTTTTTATTTTATTTACTGTTTTCAGTATTTTTGACTTCAAAAATACCAAAAAATTAGAAAAAATCTAGAAAAATCATAAAAACATTATAAAAATATAAAAAAAGCCCAAAAATATTTTATTTCCTAAGTTTTGCTCATTTTTACCTATTTTTATAAATATCTTATTTCTCTCTTTTCTTTTTTTGTGTATATATATTATTTTACAAATTAAAAGAAAGAAATATAAAATATAAAAAGAAAATACAAAATCAGAAAATTTAAAATCAAAATAAAAAAACATAAATTAAAAAATAAAAAATAGAAAATAAAAAACCCACAAAAAATAGCATTTATAGACGAATCAACACACTCACATTTTGTGCATTATTGCCCCATTCTACCTGTCTGCTCCTTGTGTTCGACCTCTACACATACTTGCACCTATACACATCTTATTGTAGAGTTATAATAAATTTTAACTCCGCACATTTACTTTCATTGCTTGATTTATTTGTTGTAGGTTAATTGTTGTTTGAATTTCAGATTTCACGTGAGGTCAACTCAGTGACTGTTGATTCGCCTTGTGAATCGACACAACCTCCTAATTTTCGTGTTCAACAAATGGCACTGTTGCCGGGGAGCAACAACACTTAGTTTGGGTTTTTGCTTGATTGTGATCAGTTGTCTATTTTTGCGATTTTATTTGTTTGCTTTTTATTTGATATAATTGTTTGAGCTGTCTAATCTTCTCTCTTGTTGACTTTGTGCGAGGAATCACGAATCGAGGGAGGCGCTCTACCCTAGGTGCCTGCGCACCCTCGTGAAGCCTGCATCTGCCAGCCTAACACCAAGGAGACGGAGAGTGATTTTTGAAGACCAAGTTCCTTTTTATTTTCTGTATTTATTTTTGTAATTTAAGTGAGAGAGAGACTCTATTTAATGTAATAATACAGGTACACCGAACTCTGGACACTCGGACCTAATTTCCAAGTGTTTGTACATTTGGGGGCTCACCGTGGTTTTCACGATTTTCTTCGCATTTTTTTATTTTTATTATTTTGTTTTCTTGCTTTGTTTTATTTATTTGTGTGATTGAGCTTAGCTGTAGGATCTGCTTGACGTAGTAATAGGTCCAAACACACTAATCACCATTGCATGTACCTATAGTCTCGTTTGGACTTAGACAAATCTTGAAAATCGTGCTTCACGCTAATAGCAGCTTCTCATCCTAGGGCAATTTCATCGATTGCACCTGCATATAGTTTAGGTTTCAATTCCGTTGAGCATCCTTGCATGTAGAGTGATGGAGGCAAGGTGAGCATTTCTCTTTAGCATCCATCATTGATTTGCCGATTGCATTGCTTTTCCGCTTCTACCTCTGATTTTGATCACCTAGGTGCTTAAAGGAATTGACTCCTCGTTAGGCGCGTGCATTTCTATTAAAAATACAAAAAAGTGATAACAAATAAAATTGGGACTGCTAACATTACTCGACCCTAAAATCAACCAAAAAGAAAATCATTTGTCTTGGGCGAGTAATCCCCTCATTGTCTTCGCTTTTACTTGCTCGCACACACACTAAGGATTAATGCCAAAATCCAATTCCAGCCCCCTAAGTGTTTGTGCAATATTTGAATTCTCACCTAACTCTAAAACAGACAAGATAAAAAGACTGCATTTTACGGTCTCTACCAAGTTGAGTAGGTGAATTGAGGGTTTGTATTGTGTGAGTTTGCTTGTGATTGTTTGTGTGCATCGTAGATCTCTTCTGCGCATTTGCACCTTCTTCTCACTTCTCTTGACTTGACCTTCGTGTTCTCCTGATCATTTCCTTTTGTTTTCGAGATGAATCCACGGAGCGTTTTCTATCCGGACTTTGCGGATTCCTCATTCACTCCAGACGGTCCACTTCCCTTTTACCAGAAGGACTTTCCTTATACTTTTTCTGATTTTTGTACATACCCGCCTCAGCCACAGTATTAGACCTCAGACTTCTACCCACACCCATCTCCACCTCCGTATTTTCCACCTTCACGTCTGATGAATACTCATTCATCACTCTTTATTCTTATATTTTAGCTACAAAAACCTTTGCAAATACATGTAGATATGTGTAAATACAAATAATTACCAAAAGCATGCATTGTGTAAAAACCAATAATTAGCATGTTTTTGTGCAAAAATAAAAGAATAAAGATTAAAAAGAAAAAGAGGGAAATATTTAGAATAAATATTGAGCAACCTAACCCAAGGGAGGGCTCAGCATGGGCCTGACCGCATAAAAGCCAAAGTAGAGGGAGATAGGGGCTCATGTGTGTACATATTTATGTAAATAAAATAAAAATATTTTCCTCACCAAAAATAGGCTTGTAAATATGTGTCTATATTTATAAGTATAAAAACAAAAGAAAAAGATAAAAATCAAAAAGAACAAAAACACCACTTTCATCATGTACATGAACCACTCTTTTATATTTATTTAACCTTGTAAATAAATAAAATTAATTTCCAAAATTTTTGTAAGTATTCTATATTATATAGTGTAAATAAATAAAATAAAAATAATTAGAACAAAAACAAAATAAAAATAACAAAATTAAAAACACAAAAATAGATAGTACATATACCATGTATATAAGTGTATATATGTATTTATTTTACCTATGTATATAAATAATAAAAATAAAATAAAAATATCTTTTTATTCCTTATTTTATAATGAAAATAAATAAAATATAAAATAGGAATAAAATTGCATAAAAATAATAATTAAAAATCAAAAATTAAAAACCCTAATAGTGTACATATACCAATATAGTACATATAGTGTAAGTACCTTATTTTTATTTCTAAAAATTAATTAAAAATCACAAAAAATAGGAAAAATAAAATAAAAATATTTCATGTTTTGGGTTTTTGCTAAATCGGCCCCTAGCTACCCTTAATTTTAACTTCAAAATCCAGCCACGTGGCTCGTTTCTATTGGGTCCTGGGGATGTTGACCGCCCGGTCAACTACCCCCCCAGGACCACTCCACTCGGGTCCTTAGCGGGTCCCCAACTTCTCGGATTTTTCCCCGCTAAACCTGAGTGCCTACCACCTAAACCCCGGGTCCGAATCCTTAATGACACATCCGACATCCTCGCCGGAGCCGCATCCTCGGGATCCGCGCGCTTCCAAGCTTTCCCGGACCTCTCTTAGCCGGACCCCTAGCCATATATAGCCGTTGCTCCGCCACCTCATTTCCCCATCTTTGGCTCCTTCGTTCCACTCCCAGTGACCTTCATCACATCGGCGAGAGTGACAGCTCGTCCCCCGTGGTGTCGCAACGAGGAAAGAGGGCGAGACCATCGATCCGGCGAGCTTCGCCGCCGTCGCTCCGCCATTAGCTGGAGCTTGAGCCTCGGAGGGAGACGCTCCTCGAGGCGACGACCAGGAGCTTCTCCAGCTCTTCCACAGTCTCTTCGACCACCCAGGTAACCTTGTAGGTCCTTATCTTTCTTCGATTTCCATTTACGCCCAATTCGTATCGCCGCCGTATCTAGCTGATTCCGACCATCCCCTCACTCCGTTCGATCATCGGAATCGTCCATCGCATCTGCCTCCCTGCGACGCACCTTCTTCACCCCTCCATCCAACCCAGCTCGCACAGGAGCTGGGAGTCGAGCTCCTCCGTCCACCCCCTTCGCCGGAGCTCGCCATTTTGACTCACGAGCCACCGTCACCTCGCCTAACCGGGTCGAGGCAGTTTTCCCTCGACCCGCGAGTCTTCTGGTTCGCTTTGCAGGTCAAACGATGGCCATCTGAGGCCCTTCGTCATCCAGCCAGGAGGCTCAGCTCCGCCGACCTAGCCCGAGCTCCTCGGAGCTCGGCTGGATCATCGGAGCCTACCGCCATACGCGGGAGCACTCCACCTTTCTTCTCCGACCTTTAGAGTGCTTCCAGAGGAGTCTAGCACACGCCCGAGGCCGGCGAGTCTCGCCGGTGACCTTTTCATCCAGCATCCTCCGTCGTCGTTCGATTCATCCTTCGGCTCTAGATTTCATCTGAACCGTCCATCTGGGGAGCAACAGTCACCGCCCGATCATCAGGAGGATCGATTCCAGCCATCCGATGCGCCAGGGTTAGCCGCCTGCGCCTTGCACCGTCCGATCACCCACGTGGAGGAACCCTAGCCATCGGATTCGCCAAAGGACACTAGCGTTGGAGCCGCAGCTGATCCAGACCGTCAGATCTACACGTGGCAACCATCCAGCCGGTCCGCATAATAAAGGGTAATTTACCCTTAGGCCCTCTTAGTTATTTTATTTCGTTTTTAGTCTTGTAAATATTTAGCATAGTTGTTCAAGTTTTGGTACATTTGCATAGAGGACCCCGTACTTTGTTTTCCTTGCATTTATGCCCCTGTGCGTTGTATGACACGTGCTTCGTCACGTGCTCCTCTGGTTTATTTGCAAGACATGCCCCTGTAGTTCTGGTTGTTATCAATGGAATGACTGTTTTAGTTTATTTGCATTTATACCCCTGTGCGTGATTTATTTCAACATGTGCGTGATATTTTGGGTATTTTGCGAATAGGCCCCTGGACTTTTGGTACCTGTTACCAATAAGTCCTCGGGACTTATTTTTATTGCATTTGGATCCCTGAGTGCCCCAGGCACGCGCGTGGCGCGTGTTTTGCTGGGTAAATTGCACCAGACCCCCCAGACTCTTGGGTATTTGCACTTTGGTCCCTGTGCATAGTGCCCTCTCTTTATTTTTGAACAAAATAGCAAAACACCTCCAAATCCAACGAAAATTGGACACATGGCTCCTGCCATGGTGTAAAATTTTCGAGGATTTTTGACGACATTTTTGTTTTCATTTATTATTTTTAAAAATTCAAAAACCCTTAATTTTGCTACTGTATAACTTTAAAAACCCCCCTAAAAAATATTAAAACTCACTTAAAAATTCCACAAAAATTATCTACTGTTTGCCTTGCTTAGCTTGATTTTCTAACCAATTTTGGCTATTTTTAATTATTTAAAACACCAAAAAATTGAAAAACACATAAAAACTTATAAAATTCTAATAATTAAACTAAAAATCCAAAAACAATAAAATTGGTGCCTAAATTTTCCTCATTTTGTCTTCTTTACAGGAAAATTACCTCCCAGTCATTTTGGGGCTCTTAGATATTTTATATAGGCCTTTTTGGCTCGGTTGGACAGTACCATTTATTTCAGTCACTGTTTGATTTTTAGAAAATGAAATAAATATCAGAAAATTCTCAAAAATTCACCAAAAACACTAAAAATTATAAAACACATAAAAATATTTTTGTTTGAATTTTTGGTTGATTTTTAGTGCTTTAAATAAATTGTTGAAGTGTGTGTTTATTTGTTTTTCTTATTTCCTTAATTAACTAAAAATCCAAAAAAATATAAAATAAATTAAAAACCACTAAAAATCTTTTGTTCTTTTATTTTATTCCTTTTTACTACTTCGTAGGCCGAGAGGCCATCCCGTGCTCCTTGAGTTCGACCCTGATCGCTATACCAGGTTAATCCAATAGCAGGACCGCTATTTTGTGTTTTATCTGTTTTATCTCTATTAGTGGTTCATTTTTCTTGATTGAGTGCATCTGAGTGACCGAGGTCGCAACGACCATTTTTGTACCTTTACCTTAGTCGTTCAGAATGCTCATCAGAATGGCGCCGTTGCCGGGGAGCACGACTTAGTAGTTTTTATTTTATTTTCGTTTTTGTTTTCGCGGCTTTTCGCGGCTCTTTTAGAGCTCGCGGCTTTTTTGCGGCTTTTGTTTCCATTTTATTTTTATTTTATTTTATTTTATTTTCTTTTTCTTTTATTTTTGTTTTTGTTTTATTTTGAGTGTTTATTTTATTTTGTATTTTTGCATCTATACCCTCATTTTCCTTCATTTATTTTTCTTCTTATTATTTGATTATATTTATTGGTCTGACCACTCATCTCTTTTTCTTGCGAGGGCCCGAGGACCGAAGCGGCCGATTTCGAGAAGCCGGTGCAACCGAGGAACTTGGAGGCGGCTCCCTTATGTACGGGGCCGTAGGAGAGAGCAAGAGAGAGAGTGGAGTGGGAAAGGATTAGATAGACTTTTTACGTTTATTTGATTATTATTGTAATAATACAGGAACTCTCAGACTGGACACTTGTGGACTTTTGGACTTAGCGGGTCTGTTTCGCCGAGCACCGGTGTGCTCGGGGGACCCTTAGGCTTTTTCGCGGCTTTTTACGCGGTTTTGTTTTCTTTTTATTTTTTTCTGCCTTTTCCGGTGTTTACGCGGCTTTCATCGAGCCTTTAGATCTAGGATTTTCTGCTGCTTGTGCCGTAATTAGTAGGGTCCCCACACTTAACTATTTGCCTGTTCCTATAGTGCGCTAATTGGACTCACTAATAATCAATTAATAAAAATAATCGACTCATCTCCTTCGTAGCCTACGTGCCGCAGCTCACCCTGTAAAGCGCTTTCTCCTACCCCCGATTTGTCGGGCAGAGGAGGGGTGGGCCAAGACCGGACTCTTTGGCTTGGAGGTCGGTGACCGATTAGACGGTTCTGCGTGTAGAAATTGCTCATCTAGGACTCGGTTTTTCCCGTTGCATCATTTAGGTAGTTTATTTCCTATCTTTAAATTCTGCGCGGATCACTTGCATGTAGAGTGCTGGAGACAAGGTACGCATTTCTGACTCAGCATGCATCATTGATTTCATCGCGCATCAGCTTTTTCGTCTTCTCCCCCCTGTTTTGGACTTAATAACCAGGAGAACCGAAAAATTCGTTAGGCCTTTATTTTCATTTGAAAAATATTAAAAAGAAAAACCATAAAATCGGGACTGGTTAAGACTATTGACCCTAAAAGACACTTCACCTAAAAATTTGTCTTGGGGAGAGCAACCCCCTCATTGTTTGGTTTGATTGCGCGAGAGAGTGACCCGCACCCTAGGTAGAGCCCTCCGGTGTTATTCCCGACTGAAAACCGACTTCTCTGTGCGGGCCAGTCGGTTGGGGTAGCATCGGGTATCCTAACAGGTCACGTAAGCGCTCTGATATCTTGTGTGTTCACCTAATAAAAATTGACAAGATAATTTGACCGAACTTTCACGGTCTTCAGCTCGCGTCGCATTGGTGAACCAGGGGTTTGTATTCTGATCATAGTTTCTCCAGATCTCATCCGCACTACTCGCCAGATCAAGATGATGGGTAGACGCTCTCTTAGGCAGCCTCTGGCTGCACCGCTCTCGGGCACGTCTACCCAATCATCTAGGTTGGCCCGTGAGAGCCAAGACCAGTTCTCCGAGCCCGAGTACGACTCCGCCCTGTTCCCCCTCGACCCCCTTTCTTTCGGACCTGGGCGACATGAGCCCGAGGAGAGATTAGTAGATTTGACAGCACCTGAGTTGGGCTCATTTGATTCTGCAGACGTTATGGCCGGCAGTTCTGAGGATCGCTCCCGTTAGCCTGAGCACTTCGTACTGGATCAGGGAGCGATCAACTCCACCCTGATCACCTTGTTAGAGACCGTTCAGCAGCAGCTGAGGGATCAGGGAGCTTTCATGATCGACATGAGGAGAGAGATGGAGCAGATGAGAGCAGAGCGAGAGCAGAGGAGAGAGGGACCGAGGATCCCAGATGATGCGGATGCAGCAGCCGCAGCAGCCGCCGCAGCAGCGGCAGCCACCGCAGGAGCAGCCAGAGGACCACCGAGACCGATGCAGGAGTTACACAACCCCGGATCGACGCTGACGCACCACTGGGTAGTACTTCCAGCGATCGTGGGGGACTTCAAGTTCCCCCCAAACACTTTGCAGCTACTCCCCCGCTTCCACGGACTCGCGACAGAGGAGCCCCATCTCCACCTCCAGGAGTTCTTGATGATATGCAGCACTGTCCACGACCGTCAGGTGGACCAGGACACGATCAGGATGATCGCCTTCCCCTTCTCCTTAGCAGACAGAGCAGCCACCTGGCTGAAGCATTTGGGGAAGTTTGTTTACACCTGGGAGCATCTCCGCACCGAGTACTTGAATAAGTACTATCCACTCGGGCGGATGAATGCAGCGAGGGTCCTGATCAGCAACTTCTCCATGCTCCCCAATGAGCAATTCCACGAGGCATGGGAGAGGTTCCGTGAGCTCACAGACCGATGCCCGCACCACGACATCTCGAAGCTGAACCTTGTTCAGAGTTTCTTCAGCGGGTTGACACCAGAGCTCCAGGTCCTGGTGAATGCTTCTTGCGGCGGGTCCTACTTCGCCAAGGACCACGACCAGGTCTGGGCCATCTACGAGGAGATGGCTGAGAATTACATGGTGATGTCCCAGACCCGGTTGCACATACAGGGGAGACCCCAGCAGCAGCCAGGACCCGTGCAGTACCAGAGGATAGCACTGGTCGACGCCGGTCCATCCAGTTCATCCGCAGTTGTAGCAGCACAGGCAGAGTCGTCCGCTGCGGATATGGGCATCATCAGCGAGAAGTTGGACCGGATGGAGCTGATCGAGAAGAAGCAGTGCCAGAGCATCACACAGATGGAACAGATGGCACAGACTCTGAGCGACATGAAGACCCAGCTCATGTGTCTCCAGGAGGCACAGACGGCTTCACAACCCCGTCTTCAGTCGCGAGGCGACACCGGTGGCAGCAGCAGCTCGTCCCAGCGCTCCAGCACCTTTCAGCAGCATAGACAGGTTCACCTTGTACAAGCGGAGCCGTACCAGCAGCAACAACCTTCCTACCTGTCCCCACCATCTCCAGACATGCAGATGGTGGTATACCAGTCGGATCAGCCTCTAGCAGTACTCCCGCCAGCCCCATACGATGCAGAGCCATTGATGGATGTCAACGAGATTTGGTATGACCGTCCTTAGCCTGGGATCTGACGAGACCATCCCGGATTCAGGTGGGGGAGTGGAGGTACCCAGCCCCAGCAGCAGACATCCGGTCAGGGAGGGCAGTATGGCCAGCAGAGAGATCACCAGCCGCAGCAGTAACCCCCAGCCTACCCAGTCACACCAGTAGTCGTCCTTCGTTCCTCGTCCCTATCAGCAGCAGGGACAGTCTTGGAGACGTGAGCAGCAGGCTCACCCACCATACCAGCAGCAGCATCCTATCTCCTACCCCTCTCAGCACCAGCAGCACCAGTTCCAGCGGCCTCAGCACCAGAGAGGCTACCCGTCGGGCTCCCACGAGAGCCCCCGCCTTGGATGACATAGCCCGCCTCCTCACGGACCAGCAGGCTACTTTTCGACGGGAGATGGACGAGTTCCACCAGGAGATGCGGGACTTGGTGAGAGGGAAGGCCGCCATCCCTGCACAGATAGAGCGAAACCCCAATAGCCTCAAGAGGAAGTCTGAGCAGGTAGTTCACACTGAGCATGCCACTCCTAGTGATCCATTTGATGATATGTCTTCAGATCTATTTGATGCTGATTTTGTTACACTTAGGAGCGGTAGAGCACCAGCAAGCGGTGCCTCATCTGAGCGACGACTCGAGGATCCACCCAGGGCGCCAGATGAGGAGGAGGAGAGCGGTACTGAGGCCGCACATGATGATGATGGTGGTACTGATGCCACCAAGGATGCTGATTCCACCGACGGTACTGAGGACGCCGCTTCACCAGTTCGAGGAGGTGGTGCTGATGCCACCAGAGTAGCCGAGCCAGTCCGCGGTACTGAGGCCGCGAGACGTCCAGCAGCAGAGCCAGTCCATGGTGGTACTGAGGCCACCGGTGTTCATATAGATAGAGATGTTGTTTTTCCTCATGCTGATGTATCTCAGAACACTGTTTTGAATAAAGGAAAAGTTTAGTTTCTTCTGGTCCCACTGTGGTGATTGATGTATGTGCGGATCCGGCCGTCGAGCCGTCTAGGCCTTTTCCTAGTCCTTCATCTGCGAAGGACCCTGTGATCCCCTTCCCTAGAGCCCTTCAGATGGGGGAAGGGGAAAAAAAAGAAAAAGACCCAAAAAAGAGAGAGCAGGAGGAATTCAGCCATAGCATGATCGACAGATTTCACATCCAGCTGACCCTCCAGGAGGCTTTGCAACACATTCCCCTTCTTCAGCGATCTTTGAGAGACAGGACCATAGTCAGAAGGAGGAGGAGGAACCACAGTTCAGAGATTCATGTGCTGACGAAAGCCACGTGTTTCGCGATCCAGAACCGTCTGCCGGTCAAGAGGCCAGATTCAGGGGCCCCGTATGTCAGATGCCAGATTAGTGAGCAGAGGTTCGACCGGACTCTACTGGATAGCGGATCGTCTATCAACCTTCTTCCGGCAGCCCTTCTCGACCGCTTCGAGTTGGGCACTCTTAGACAGAGCAGGACAGTCCTTCAGTTTGCTGATCGATCTGTCAAGAGGCCGAAGGGGTTGTTGCGAGATGTTATCGTCACGATTCAGGGCCTGAAATTCCCTGTGGACTTCGTAGTGTTGGACATGGAGATCCCTGATTCAGTGGCCGATACCCCCATCATCCTCGGTCGTCCGTTCTTGGCCACAGCCAAGGCGGTGACTGATCATGATAGCGGGAAGGTATACTTTCACGTCGAGGGTGAGAGTGTACAAATAGAGACGGTCGAGGACTACAGAGCCAGAGAGAGAGCACGCTTAGAGGCCAGCACAGATTCAGAGCAGCTGACAGATGCCGAGCCAGACATCTACCAGGATTGTGATTTTGTGATCGCAGATGATGAGGAAGCATGGGCAGATCCTGCAGCACAGGCCATCCTCTCATTTTCAGACACAGCTGATGCTGAGATGATAGCAGAGGAGAGTCTGGAGAGCACAGCCCTGGTCCCGGATACCACAGATGCAGCAGAGCCGGTTCTTGACCGCGACACGGTTTTCAGTGATGGTGGTGCTGAGGCCACCTTGTGTGATGGTGGTACTGATACCACCGTATTTGATGCAGATCCCTCGGATTCAGAGTCTGACTGGGCAGATTGTGATGATCAGATGCCAGACTTGAATCCACCTGAGCCTACAGATGAGGAGGAGGCAGATGCAGAGCAGATCAGAGACAACACAGTTGAGCAGCCTTCTCCAGACCCAGTTTGCGAGATTTCGCTTTCTTTCTCCCAGGCAGATTTGGCAGACTTAGCAGCATTGACACATTTCCTTCCGCAGCCAGATTTGCCAGTGCCCAGCTGTCCAGAGCTAAAGCCGCTCCCTACTTCGCTGAAGTATCGATTCCTTGCGGGCGAACCTGAGATGTACCCAGTCATCATCTCCACCGATCTGACTGGAGAGTAGGAATCCCGTTTGATGGGGGTTCTTGAAAAGAACCGCAAGGCAATCGGATGGAGCGTAGCAGATCTCCATGGGATTAGTCCATCAGTATGCTCCCACCATATCTATCTCGAGGAGGGGGCAAAGCCGTCGCGTGAGTTCCAGCGGCGACTGAACCCCAACCTGAGAGAGGTTGTGATGAAGGAAATATCAAAATGGTGGAGTGCAGATTTCATTTATCCCATTTCCGACTCCAAGTGGGTCAGCCCTTGCATGTGGTGCCCAAGAAGACGGGCATGACGACTGTGATCAGTGAGTCGGGAGAGGAGATTGCTACACGAGTACCCACCTCTTGGAGGGTCTGTGTTGACTACAAGAGACTCAACCAGGCCACCAAGAAGGACCATTTCCCCCTGCCTTTTATTGACTAGATCATTGAGAGACTGGCAGGGAAGAGCCATTATTGCTTCCTGGACGGGTACTCGGGCTACAACCAGGTGGCCATCGCTCCTGAGGATCAGGAGAAGACCACCTTTACCTGTCCCTTCGGTACATATGCCTTTCGACGCATCCCATTCGGGCTATGCAATGCCCCTGCGACTTTTCAGAGGTGCATGCTGTCGATCTTCTCGGACATGGTAGGGGAGTGTTTGGAGGTCTTCATGGACGATTTCTCGATCTACGGCGACGGATTCGACTCCTGTCTTGAATGCCTAGATCGAGTACTCCAGCGATGTATTGAGTTCCATTTGGTTCTATCTTGGGAGAAGAGTCACTTCATGGTGACTCAAGGGACGGTACTTGGCCACATCATCTCCAACAGGGGCATGGAGGTTGATCCGGCCAAGGTTGATGTCATTAGAAAACTCGCACTGCCGTCCAATTTGAGGAAGCTACGGTCATTTCTGGGGCACGTTGGATTTTATAGGAGATTTATTCAGGATTTCAGCAGGATTGCCCGACCGTTGACTGACCTCTTGACGAAAGACACCGAGTTCCTTGTCGATGACAAGTGTCTTTCGTCCTTTGCGACTCTCCAGCAGTGTGTGATTGAGGCTCCTGTCCTCCAGCCGCCTGATTGGTCTCTCCCATTCGAGATCATGACAGATGCCTCCGATTTTGCCGTAGGGGCAGTGCTGGGACAGAGGAGGGATGGAGTTCCATTTGCTATTCACTATGCTAGCCGCACATTGGATTCCGCCCAGCGGAATTACACGGTCACAGAGAAAGAGATGCTAGCCGTAGTGTTTGCCATGGATAAGTTTCGATCGTATATCATTGGATCTAGAGTGACTTTGTACACAGATCACACCGCCATCAGGTACCTCATGGCAAAGAAGGATGCCAAGGCCAGACTTACTAGATGGATCCTTCTACTCCAGGAGTTCGACATTGAGATCAAGGATAAGCCTGGAGTCAAGAATGTGGTGGCGGATCATCTCTCCCGTTTAGAGCAGCCTGAGGAGTTTGAGCAGATTGATCCCATTCGAGATACCTTCCCAGATGAGGCGATCCTTGCTATCGCCTCACTCCCGTGGTATGACGATATTGTGAACTTTCTCGTTGCTGGGAAAGTCCCACAAGATTGGCCCAGGCAGAGGCTTGAGACCTTCCTTGCGAAGGCCAAGTCCTACCATTGGGAGGATCCCATCCTTTACCACGAAGGAGGGGATAGCGTTTGGCGTCGGTGTATTCCTCAGGAGGAACACCATAGCGTCCTCACTTACTGCCACAAGCTTGAGGCAGGAGGACATCATTCTGGGAGAAAAATGGCATAGAAAGTGCTCCAATCCGGCTTGTGGTGGCCTACCCTCTTCAAGGACTCAGATGAGTTCGTGAAGAGGTGTACTGACTGTCAGAGGATGGGCACTTGTGGACAGCGTGATATGATGCCGATGCAGCCCATTCACTTCTGTGAGGTTTTTGACGCATGGGGCATCGATTTCATGGGTCCATTCCCTAAGAGTCAGGGATTTGAGTACATTCTGTTGGCCGTGGATTATGTTAGTCGTTGGGTTGAGGCCATCCCCGCCCGAGCCGCTGATGCGAGGACAGTTTGCAAATTTTTGAGGAAGCACATCATCACGCGGTTCGGGGTTCCACGAGTTTTGATTTCTGATGGGGGATCTCATTTCATCAACGACCACGTGAAGGCCCTTGCTAGCAAGTTCGGTATAGACCATCGTGTTGCTACACCTTGCCATCCACAGACGAATGGTCTAGCCGAGGTGTCGAATAGGGAGATCAAGACTATATTGCAGAAAGTCGTCCGCCCTGACCGAAAGGATTGGTCACAGCTTTTGGACTCGGTCTTGTGGGCATATAGGACGTCTTTCAAGACACCATTGGGCACATCTCCCTTTCGCCTCGTATATGGCAAGCCGTGCCATTTACCTGTTGAGCTAAGGCACAAGTCACTTTGGGCAGTTACAGATATTCTTATGGATCCAGATGGTATGGGAGACCAGAGGAGGGCAGAGTTAGCAGCCCTGGAGGAGCTTAGAGATACAGCATTCTCAAACAGCCTACATTATAAGGAGAGAGTGAAGGAGTGGCATGATTCTCACATCAGCCACAAGCATTTTGAGATTGGACAGAGAGTATGGTTGTTTGATGCGAGGCTACGTCTATTTCCAGGGAAGCTACAGAGCAAATGGAAGGGACCCTACTTAGTCAGAAAGGTACACAACAACTGTAGCATTGATATATCTGAGTTGTCTTCTGAGAGTACCTTTCAAGTCAACGGCCAGCGGCTCAAACCATTTCTAGATCATGAGCCGCGGGTCGCTGATCTTGCCCCTATTCATTTTGCGTGAGATGTGGTTTTTGACTCACATCTAATACATCTCACGCCTGAGTTTCACTGATCTTCCGCCTTGTATAGATCCAGATGTCCATATCACTACATTCTTTAGTCCCACATCCCTTTCTTCATCTTGTGATTATGCTATACTTAGGGTGCACTTTACCCTAAGTATAGGGGGGATGTGAGACCGTTTGGGTATTTCTTTTGCCTCTGCCTACCCCTGTTTTGCTGCCTATACTTAGGGATATTTCACCCTAAGTATAGGGGGGGTAGACCCTGTGGGCCTGTTTGGTTGCAGGGTTGGGCAGGGTTGGCCCAACCCTGGTTACTATTCACAAGGGTACTTCCTCCTCACAGATTACTATTCACCCACCCCAACCCAGCCCAACCCAACCCAGTCCAACCCAGCAACCAAACAGGCCCTGTACATTCTCCACTCGGTTTTCCCTTAGTATACAGCCTGCTATACTTAGGATTACTTGATCCTAAGTATAGGGGGAAGACCCGAGACCCCCTTGACTTTTCATTCATTCGTCTTTGTATATAGCCTTTCTTTTCACTTCCCTATACCTAGCACGAGTTATGTCTTCTTCATCGCTCTTGACTCTGAGGACATCGTTCGAGCTAAGTATAGGGGGGTGTGTATATATTTCAGATATACGTTAGCCATAACTCGTACTTTGTGTGAGTGTGTTAATAAATAAAATGGCTAAAAATCAAAAAAATTAAAAATTTTCATGTACATAAACTTCTTTTATTTGCACATAAATAGCTAGTGTACAAATTATTTTTGTAAAAATGATTTCAAAAATCTTTTGTGTAAAGCTTGTGTAAATATTTTCTTATCAAAATTATGTATATAGTACAAAATTTTTCCAAAATGTTTTGAAAATCAAAAGTTTGCAAAAATCTTGTGTAAATTTGTGTAAATATCTTTTTGCAAAACTTGCACTTCATGCATCATTCATACATGATTTCAAAACATTTTTCAAAAATTTTGCATGTTTGTAAAACTTTGTGTAAATAAGCATCTTTTGTACATATGTATATAGTTTTTCTGGATGATAGTTGACATTTAAACTAGCCTGGAATCAAATTGAGAAATGGAGCTTGATTAAGATCTTAATCCACCTAATTTCTAAGAGGAACCTTATAGGGCTTAGGTTTAAGGCTTTTCAGGTCCATGGTGACTTAATCCTTTGAGTCCACTAGGCTATGATCACATGTCATCTCAATGAGCCTAAGTAGAGCACTTAACAACAACACATGACTCATATAGATTATGGCTTTACTTGGACACAAGCACTATGCACCGAGCTCTCTACGGATGAGGTGGTGAGGAGGCAGTCTTCCTTGACTTGGGGTAGCATATGAGGGTAGTACTTCTAGGCGGAACCTCTCTTCTTCTTTTAGTGAAGGAAGTGCGTCTCAACTTGGTCTGGTTGCCATGAGGTCTAACGACGGGAGTTGTGGGTTGCAATAAAGCTTCAAAAGAGGGATAGTCTACTGGCTCAAGAGGAAATACTCCTTGTATATATGCTGCATATGTATATGTTGTACAGATGCACTTGAAAAAAAAATGTGCAAAAAGAAAATAACTCCAAAAAAGTGGTGGGTCTGATAGAAAATGATAATCCCACCGGAGTATGTATATAGAGTGCAATAAGCAAAGCTTGGTTTCATGATCCACCTGTTGTAGCTTGCAGCAGGGAGACTTGGCTACACTGGTTAAGCTCCCAAGGGTACTTGGCTACACTGGCCTTGACCCATTCTCTTCTTCCTCCTCTTCTTGAGCCGGTTGAACTTGAACTTAGAAGGGAATACCCCGCTCCTGGAGGAAAGAGTGGCCAGATTGAGGTCATAGAGTTACCTTGTTGGGGAGGGTTGTCAAGTTGCCATTTCTGAGATGGAGGGCTTAGACCTCACTTTCACAGGACAAGAAAAGATTCATGGTCTTCAGGGTTTGTGATTGATGACTTGTTCTGATCTGGAGCATTGGGGCGTCTTGGTTATAGATTAGTGGAACTTAGAGGCTGTTGAGTTTTAGACTTAAGTCCAAATAAGGTTCCGACAAATTAATAATCCAAAGATCTGATCGAGCTCCAGACCCCAATTTAATGAAGGCAAGTTTAATAATCAGCCTTGATCCATGTATATCCTCTTTTTCTTTTTCTTTCTTTCTTTTTCACTTCTTTTTCAAATAAGTGTTTGCTAAGGGACTAGCAAAGTTAAGTATAGGGGGGTGATGAATACTCATTCATCACTCTTTATTCTTATATTTTAGCTACAAAAACTTTTGCAAATACATGTAGATATGTGTAAATACAAATAATTACCAAAAGCATGCATTGTGTAAAAACCTATAATTAGCATGTTTTTGTGCAAAAATAAAAGAATAAAGATTAAAAAGAAAAAGAGGGAAATATTTAGAATAAATATTGAGCAACCTAACCCAAGGGAGGGCTCAGCATGGGCCTGACCGCATAAAAGCCAAAGTAGAGGGAGATAGGGGCTCATGTGTGTACATATTTATGTAAATAAAATAAAAATATTTTCCTCACCAAATATAGGCTTGTAAATATGTGTCTATATTTATAAGTATAAAAACAAAAGAAAAAGATAAAAATCAAAAAGAACAAAAACACCACTTTCATCATGTACATGAACCACTCTTTTATATTTATTTAACCTTGTAAATAAATAAAATTAATTTCCAAAATTTTTGTAAATATTCTATATTATATAGTGTAAATAAATAAAATAAAAACAATTACGAACAAAAACAAAATAAAAATAACAAAATTAAAAACACAAAAATAGATAGTACATATACCATGTATATAAGTGTATATATGTATTTATTTTACCTATGTATATAAATAATAAAAATAAAATAAAAATATCTTTTTATTCCTTATTTTATAATGAAAATAAATAAAATATAAAATAGGAATAAAATTGCATAAAAATAATAATTAAAAATCAAAAATTAAAAACCCTAATAGTGTACATATACCTATATATTACATATAGTGTAAGTACCTTATTTTTATTTCTAAAAATTAATTAAAAATCACAAAAAATAGGAAAAAATAAAATAAAAATATTTCATGTTTTGGGTTTTTGCTAAATCGGCCCCTAGCTACCCTTAATTTTAACTTCAAAATCCAGCCACGTGGCCTGTTTCTATTGGGTCCTGGGGATGTTGACCACCCGGTCAACTACCCCCCCCCCCCAGGACCACTCCACTCGGGTCCTTAGCGGGTCCCCATCTTCTCGGATTTTTCCCCACTAAACACGAGTGCCTACCACCTAAACCCCGGGTCCGAATCCTTAATGACACATCCGACATCCTCGCCGGAGCCGCATCCTCGGGATCCGCGCGCTTCCAAGCTTTCCCGGACCTCTCTTAGCCGGACCCATAGCCATATATAGCCGTTGCTCCGCCACCTCATTTCCCCATCTTTGGCTCCTTCGTTCCACTACCAGTGACCTCCATCACATCGGCGAGAGTGACAGCTCGTCCCCCCGTGGTGTCGCAGCGAGGAAAGAGGGCGAGACCATCGATCCGGCGAGCTTCGCCGCCGTCGCTCCGCCATCAGCTGGAGCTTGAGCCTCGGAGGGAGACGCTCCTCGAGGCGACGACCAGGAGCTTCCCCAGCTCCTCCATAGTCTCTTCGACCACCCAGGTAACCTTGTAGGTCCTTATCTTTCTTCGATTTCCATTTACGCCCAATTCGTATCGCCGCCGTCTCTAGCTGATTCCGACCATCCCCTCACTCCGTTCGATCATCGGAATCGTCCATCGCATCCGCCTCCCTGCGACGCACCTTCTTCACCCCTCCATCCAACCCAGCTCGTACAGGAGCTGGGAGTCGAGCTCCTCCGTCCACCCCCCTTCGCCGGAGCTCGCCATTTCGACTCACGAGCCACCGTCACCTCGCCTAACCGGGTCGAGGCAGTTTGCCATCGACCCGCGTGTCTTCTGGTTCGCTTTGCAGGTCAAACGAAGGCCATCTGAGGCCCTTCGTCATCCAGCCAGGAGGCTCAGCTCCGTCGACCTAGCCCGAGCTCCTCGGAGCTCGGCTGGATCATCGGAGCCTACCGGCAGACGCGGGAGCACTCCACCTTTCTTCTCCGACCTTCAGAGTGCTTCCAGGAGGAGTCTAGCGCACGCCCGAGGCCGGCGAGTCTCGCCGGTGACCTGTTCATCCAGCATCCTCCGTCGCCGTTCGATTCGTCCTCCGGCTCCAGATTTCATCTGAACCGTCCATCTGGGGAGCATCAGTCACCGCCCGATCATCAGGAGGATCGATTCCAGCCATCCGATGCGCCAGGGTTAGCCGCCTGCGCCTTGCACCGTCCGATCACCCACGTGGAGGAACCCTAGCCATCGGATTCGCCAAAGGACACTAGCGTTGGAGCCGCAGCTGATCCAGACCGTCAGATCTACACGTGGCAACCATCCAGCCGGTCCGCATCATAAAGGGTAATTTATCCTTAGGACCTCTTAGTTATTTTATTTCGTTTTTAGTCTTGTAAATATTTAGCGTAGTTGTTCAAGTTTTGGTACATTTGCATAGAGGACCCCGTACTTTGTTTTCCTTGCATTTATGCCCCTGTGCGTTGTATGACACGTGCTTCGTCACGTGCTCCTCTGGTTTATTTGCAAGACATGCCCCTGTAGTTCTGGTTGTTATCAATGGAATGACTGTTTTAGTTTATTTGCATTTATACCCCTGTGCGTGATTTATTTCAACATGTGCGTGATATTTTGGGTATTTTGCGAATAGGCCCTGGACTTTTGGTACCTGTTACCAATAAGTCCTCGGGACTTATTTTTATTGCATTTGGATCCCTGAGTGCCCCAGGCACGCGCGTGGCGCGTGTTTTGCTGGGTAAATTGCACCAGACCCCCCAAACTCTTGGGTATTTGCACTTTGGTCCCTGTGCAAAGTGCCCTCTCTTTATTTTTGAACAAAATAGCAAAACACCTCCAAATCCAACGAAAATTGGACACATGGCTCCTTCCATGGTGTAAAATTTTCGAGGATTTTTGAGGACATTTTTGTTTTCATTTGTTATTTTTAAAAATTAAAAAACCCTTAATTTTACTACTGTCTAACTTTAAAAACCCCCAAAAAAATATTAAAACTCACTTAAAAATTCCACAAAACTTATCTACTGTTTGACTTGCTTAGCTTGATTTTCTAGCCAATTTTGGCTATTTTTCATTATTTAAAACACCTAAAAATTGAAAAACACATAAAACTTATAAAAATTCTAATAATTAAACTAAAAACCCAAAAACAATAAAATTGGTGCCTAAAATTTCCTCATTTTGTCTTCTTTACAGGAAAATTACCTCCCAGCCATTTTGGGGCTCTTAGATATTTTATCTAAGCCTTTTTGGCTCGGCTGGACAGTACCATTTATTTCAGTCACTGTTTGATTTTTAGAAAATTAAATAAATATCATTAAATTCTCAAAAATTCACCAAAACACTAAAAATTATAAAACACATAAAAATATTTTTGTTTGAATTTTTGGTTGAATTTTTAGTGCTTTAAATAAATTGTTGAAGTGTGTGTTTATTTGTTTTTCTTATTTCCTTAATTAACTAAAAATCCAAAAAAATATAAAATAAATTAAAAACCACTAAAAATCTTTTGTTCTTTTATTTTATTCCTTTTTACTACTTCGTAGGCCGAGAGGCCATCCCGTGCTCCTTGAGTTCGACCCTGGTCGCTATACCAGGTAAATCCAATAGCAGGACCGCTATTTTGTGTTTATCTGTTTTATCTCTATTAGTGGTTCATTTTTCTTGATTGAGTGCATCTGAGTGACCCGAGGTCGCAACGACCATTTTTGTACCTTTACCTTAGTCGTTCAGAACACTCATCAACGTCCACCTAAGACTGAGCTGTTGGAGTCACCTTTCAGGGAGTCCATCCTTGAGGACTTGACCCAGATGACGGATCATATGAGACAGAGGATTGACCACCTCACTAGTACAATAAGAGAGACCATGATATTCCACCATTTGATGATATGGGTTCATTCGACGATTTCCATGAGAGCTTGCAATCACCAAAAATACAAAAAATGAGAAAATTTAAAATCCAAAAAGAGTTCGGGAGTCCGTTGATCGAGTCAAACTATGAGGAGAGCGCCTACTTGCCAGAGTCCTTGACCACGCTTCCCCTCACACCCTGTCCCACCTTTGACCCCGAGGATGCCGATGTACAGACTGCTCTTGGCATGCCTTGTGTACATGATGATTCCGACTTCCTCCCTTGTATAGAGGAGGTCCAAAAATTCAAAAAAAATGTTGACTGAACCCAAAGTGATGGCCACTATTCATGAGATCATCCAAGCCCCACTTCAGCAAGCCATGACCCAATTATCTGCTCCTTTTCCCAAGAAGAGAAAGCGGAGGAGCAGATCTGAGCATCACACTCTTACCATGGCCACTGCCCACGCCATCACACACTGTCCCATCCCTAGGAAGCAGAACACAACTACCCCTTTTATTAGCTGCATCGTCTCTGACCATACTTGTGATCACACTCTCCTAGATGGCGGTGCTTCGACTAGTATTATACCCTTCTCGCTGGTACAATCTCTTCACTTAGAGCCTCTCAAGAAGACCAGGATGATTGTTCAGTTTGCTGATGGAACAATAAAGAGGCCGAAGGGTATCCTTGAAAACACCGTAATTTTGATTCAGGGCACGAGGTACAATGTTGACTTTGTCGTATTGCCAATGGAGACCTCCATAGGGGAGCACTCTCCAATCATCCTGGGATGACTATTCCTCGCCTCTGCGAGGGTCGTTATTGATTACGGATCAGGAGAGATTCACTTCCGTCCTGTTGACGAGAACAAAGTGTTGATCACCGCACCCACAGTTGACCAGAGATCTGCACTGATGTGACTACACCTATTCTGGCTGACCCTGAGGACCATGACCTTGATGAGACCATCAGAGACTTTTGATGTATGTTGGATTCCACTGTCCTCCCTGTGGAGGAAGACTCGGAAAGCATGGACCTCGAAGTTCTTCCTTCTGGGACTTGGCGTTGTGTTGATGACATCCACAGGATTTACACGATTGATACCATTGAGCATAGGGCATATGTAGAGACTAGACAGGATGGACATGATTCGACTACTTTCACCGATGGGTCCACTCCTATTCATTCAGATTCAGATAAGACAAAGGCCGAATTTGATTTGATAGCTTTTATTCGAGAATTCGAGCCTTTTGATGAGAAAGATGATCCGATTGAGATTATAGAAGACGAACAGAGTTCCACTACTTCCACTGATGATTTCGTTCCTTTTAGTTTTGACCTGGACGACACCTCGTAGGACGACTCTGATTACACTTCTTCCGATGATGATGAGTTTGTCCCATTCCATTTTGATATCAGCGAGACCCCCAAGGCCAGACCTAGCTGTACTTCTTCCACTCACCCGTCTGTGCTTCACACCCTAGGGCCCCTAAGAATATTCACCCTGTCAACCCTGATCGGCTTCCATCCAGCATGGATCCCAATGTTGACCTGCACCATACCAGATCCATCCCTCAACGGTCCCGCAAGAAGGTTCGCTTTCTGCCTTCTTGATCTTTGTACATCCATCTCTGTTGTATATTCGTCTCTATCTATCTCCCGCATTGCTCATCCACCCATTCTCGTGTTTGCCTTGCTTAGGACGTACTTTGTCCTAAGTATAGGGGTGTGGACGAGCCGAGTGTTCATTCTTCTTTCCGTTTCATTGCTCCTGTCGTTGCCTATACTTAGGGCACCTAAGTATAGGGGAGTCGTGTGTACATTCTCACGATCTCTTCTTCCATCTTTTATCTCTTTTATTCTTTTTTTCTTTTCTTCTTTTCCTTTTCTCTTCTCTTTTTCTACCAAAAAAGGCGTCGCCCCGTGTTGAAAGTCTTCTATACTTAGGATGTACTTTGTCCTAAGTATAGGGTGATGTGCACCCTGCGTTTTCATTTATTTCAATCCTCTTCATTGTCTCCTCTTCTTGTCTATACTTAGGGATATCTTACCCTAAGTATAGGGGGAGACAATCCGAGTACGATCTATTCATTCTCACCCTTGACCCTCCCTGCTTTATGTACAGTATGCTATACTTAGGATTATTTGATCCTAGGCATGGGGGGATGGTCGACTTCTCATTCGTTCACTCATCTCTTATTCGTTTATTTATTAGACTTGTCTATACTTAGTACTAGTTATGTCTTCTCTTTTCTCTCTGATCTATGAGGACATAGCTCAAGCTAAGTATAGGGGGACGTATATACTGCGTATATAATTTAGACACAACTCGTACTTTTGTATTTTCCTAATAATTATGGCTAATAATACTTTAAAAATTCATTAGAAAACTTAATAAAAAAGATGTTATTATTCCTCATATTCTTTTTGTATTTACTGATTAATAAATCATGTGAAAATGTTTTTTGCAAAATATTTGAAAAATAGTTTGAAAATATTTGTAAAAATCTTTTGAAAACTATTTGGAAAACGTTTTGTTACATGTTTTCAACCTTTGTAAAAATGTTTTATTTGTAAAGTTTATTTTCTTTGTGTGAAATAAAAGTTTGAAAAATGATTTGCAAATGGTTGCAAAAATATTTTGAAAAATCTATCTATACTGTTTGAAAAACCTTTGCAAAATAATTTTCAAATGTGTGTACATGTTTGTAAAAATATTTGTAAAATTTCTTTGGACTATAGTTTCAAAATTGTTTGTAAAAACCTTTTCAAATAAGTTTGAGGAATAAATACATCACACTAAAATTCACTATATCTATTTATAAAATTGATCACTTACCCTTAAAATCCACTTCTTGTAAATAAAAGAAGCATTCTCGTGTAAATATTTGTACCTAGTTTTTATCCAAAATCTTTTGTTTTAAAAAATCCCAAAAACATTTGCAAAATTAAAATCCAAAAACATTTGAAATTTTTTTTGAAAAATACAAAAAATGCATATGCATCATCCTTTTTAAAAATCCATAAAAAGTTGAAGATCTTTAAATTGCATCACAAAAAATATTTTCTGCATTCTACATAGCATTTTGCATAGCGTTACCATTTTTCAGATGGAGTTTGATAGTTGAGCAAGTCTAAGTAAAATCTGGAGATTGGAGCTTGGCTGGACCTTAAAATCTACCTAATAACATGAACCTTATAGGAGCTGGAATTGAGGTACTTCAGGTCTAGTTGACTTAATTCTTTGAGGATCACGTGACTTGGTTCAATGGATTCTTGACTACCTAAGTAGAGTATTTCGGAGCACATGCACAACTCTTGTTGATAATGAGCTAACGTGGACACCTGCACCTTTCACTTGTCTCGACTCAGTGGGAATGGTGAGGGGATTGGATTTGCCGGTATGAGATGCATACAGGTGGAAACATTTGTCCTCCTCTAGGGAGGGAAGTGCACCCCAACCCATCCAGTGATGAGGAGTTCTAAAGACAGGAGAGTGTGGGTTGTAATAAAGATTCAAAAGAGGTACAGTCTACTGGCTCAAAAGGAAAAACTCCCTATGTAAATGATGTTGTATATAGTGTTTAAAAAAAAACTCCAAAAAATTGGACAGACCTGTACAAAAATAAAATGCCTGCCGGAATGTACATATGTTGTATAGCCAATAAGCAAGCTTGAGCACCAAAGTCTTATCATGTGAGCCTGCAACTGGATGACTTGACTACACTGGTCTTGCATCCTAGGATAGGTAGCTACACTAGCTACCGTCCATTCTTCTCTTCACCCACTCCTCTTGAGCTGGTTGCCACTTGAACTTAGAAGGGAATACCCTGCTCCTTGAGGAAGGAGTTATTGGATTGAGGAATAATAAGGTTGTCATGTTGGAGAAGTCAGTCTCTTTGTCATTCTAGTAGGGGAGAGCCACTATCACTTACACTGTACTAGTCAGCTTCATAGTCGTAAGGGTTTGCGTATGAGTTGAGATATTTCTGACCTGGCTATTGAGGAGACTTGAGCAGAGTTTTGGGATTCTCAAAGGCTGTTGGATTTCAAATCCGGTTCTCATTAAGGTTCCGACCACACTAAAATTCCAAAGGTCCGACTTAAGTTCCAAACTTTGATTTTGTGAAGACAAGTTTGATAATTAAATTTAATCCACATTTCTTCTTTTTCTTTTCTTTGTTTTTCTTTTCTGCACTTATTGCATAAGTGTTTGCTAGGGATTAGAAAAGGAAAGTATAGGAGGATGATGAATCTATGTTTCATCATCTTTATTCTATCATTTTGGCCTTAAAAAACCTAGTAAATGTATGTAAATATCGTTAATTCATGCATTTTATCATCCATGCATATTTGTGTAAATAGTTTACAAAACAAAGTTTTTAAAGCCAAAATTATAGAATAAAGAAAAGAAAAGAAAAAGAATAAAATATTGTAAATATTTTATGACCTGAAACCCCGAGACCTAGGCATCTCGATGACTAGGTCGACAAGAAATAAAGTAGGGGGAGATAAGGGCCAGAAACCAATAAAGATTTCCTTTTATTTCATTCATTCTTTTTTCATGTTGGGACCTATTTTTAGTTCCACTTTTTATACTTCAAATAAAGAAACTTTGTACATGAAAGTTGTAGATAATTAAATAAAGAAAAATACAAAATTTATTTCATAGAAAAATAATGTACAGATAAAAAGTTATGATCTGAATAAAAGTCAAGGAACCCAACTTTTCAGACCTGTATCTCTCAATAAAAACTTGAAACGTATCGAAATTACCTTTAATTGTATATAATTATTATTAAGCTATTTAATGAAGGTGGTTATGTATTTTGCGGAGCTACGGTTTGAAAGTTGAGTGTTGGACCCTTATTGTGTACTTGTACAAATTAAAATATTCATTTTATTTATTATTCTTTATTTTTATAATTTCTTATTTTTATAATTTTGTAAATATTATTTATAATATATATGTGCATTAAAATTAGAATAAAAATAGAAATAAAACACAAAAATAAAATACCTGTATATAATACATAGGTATAATACCTATATATAGACCTATATAATTACTATTTCTAAGTACTTCAGAAAAATAAAATAAAAATATATTTAAGTGTACAAAAATATTTTATAAATTTATAAAATATTAAATAAAACTAATAAAATTAAATACTTAAAATAAAAATAAAATATTAAAATATATAGATATGTATACCTATATAAGCCTAAAAAGGTAACTTGTATTTTTATACCTCAAAAAAATAAATAAAAGTCATAATAAAATAATTTCGAAAATAATAAATATTTTTAGTTTTATAATCTAAAATTAATAAAATCATTTATTATTTTTAATTGATTTTCTAATCATTTTTTCCAATGATTTTTCTGGTTGGTCCATGTGGACCAACCAGATTCAACTGTTGGTTGACCTCGGTCAACTCTCTGACCGAGGTCTGCCATTGCGTCGGACCTGGTTTTTTGTCCATTTTTGCGGATTTTTCTAGGTCGCACCTTTCCTCCTTTCATGATGCTTTCTTATGCAATTTTTCTTCCCACTAATCCATGATACATGCCCAGTGATAATCTTGGGGATTGAACCTGCGATTCGTAAGATACGCGTCGATCTTTGGACCCTGTCCATCTTCTTCCTTTGAACCCTCTTTGACCATTTTTCTCCCTCTCTTTGGCGAGCTCTGGAATGGGGCTCATGACAGGAGACCCTCTAGCTCCCTTGAGGCTGGGTTAGGCGGCCGTGGAGGCGCTCCACCCCCCATCTCCGGCTCCGACCGTCGAGGTACCCATCTCAGGTTTTTAAACCTTTAAGGTCCTATTTTCCTTTGTTTTTCTTTTGCATTTTTCTTTCCCGTAGTCCTAGGATCTAGCCCTGGCTTTCATTTCGTGATTTTTCCCACCGATTCACCATCTTCACCACTTGCCGGAGCTTGTTCCGATAAGCTCATTTTCATCGCCTTCCCATCCCATTTCGCCTCCCTACGGGGTCGGGGCAATTTACCCCTGACCTTATCACTTCTTCCTTGCAGGTTCAGGAGTTGAATATCGCACCTGCGGGAATTTTGAAGGCCGGTCAAGGTTCTGGGAGCTTTACAGTTCCGCTGACCTCGCGCGACCACTCCGAGCTTCGCTGGAGCGTTTTGAAACCCCCAGTACCTTGGGAAGACTTGCAGGAGCCTCAGGCACCATTTTGGAGATTGGCAGGGCAGCGGAGGAGGGAGATCGGCACTGGGGAAACTCGCATCCCCGCGAGTTCTTCCCAGTTCGTTGAAGGGACCTCGCCGCCGTTGGATCTTGAAGGTGTCCCCAGAAGATACAGCAGCCGTCAGATAGTGAGCCTCCTGCGCCATTGATCATCCTCGGAAGATCTAATCTGGGTCGTTGCAAGCGAAGGGGTATCGCGGCATCGGAGCACGCCACGTGTCTTAAGTGAAGAATCATGGGCTGTCCGATTGCCTCGCCTGGGTATTTTGCAAATCCTACTCCGAGCATTTTTGTAATTAAATATTTAGGACATAAACTTTCATTTGCTGTTTATGTTTTGTAATATTTATGATTAAGCCCCCGTACTTTTTACATTTTCATAGAGGTCCTTATCCACGTTACCGCACATTACCTGCGTACGTGGGGTGCACGGACATTTTGCAAGGACCCCCCGTGGGGTTTCTTTATTTCGTTTCAGTTCCAGAACATTTTAATATAATGTTAACTTTTTAGAGTATTTGCAATAAAGCCCAGAGTTTTTGGAAATTACAAGGTCCCCGCTAGGCACGCATGCATTACGTGCAGGCCTGGACATTTTGTAGAAATAACATCGCGGCTTTAGCTATTTGTGATTGGTCCTGGAACTTAATTAATTAGTTATATATTTTTTTGGAAAAATTGCACTTTGGCCCCTAGACTTCTGACTATTTGCAAAAATACCCTTTCCAAGTTGTATTTTCTTTTTATTTCTAGTATCTCTTTCATGCATATCTAAATACCTAAAAAATACACAAAAATTAGCATAAGTTCTTGTTGCATTGTATTATCACGCATATGTTAATTTTACATTTTTGTTGCATTTTGATATTTATAAAAATTCAAAAACACGTATTTTCTTTACTTTCTGTATTATAAAGTATCTAAAAATTATAAAAAAAACCCTTTGAAAAATTCCCCCAAAAATATATTTTGCTTATTTTAGTGTCTTTTAACTCCAATCCAAAAATCACCAAAATGATTCAAAGTAAAATTCCTAAAAATTACAAAACTCTAAAAACTTTCATAAAAATATTAAAAATCCCTTAAAAATCCCAAAAATATAATCTCAATTTATAATTTTTCTATATTATATTACGTTTAATTTAAAATTAATTTGGAGAATTTTTTTACTATTTTGTATTTTATTTCTCAATTTTAATTTTGGCTTTTTATTTTATTCACTATTTTCAAGATTTGTGACTTTAAAAATACCAACAAAATTAGGAAAAATCTAGAAAAATCACAAAAACATTATAAAAATATAAAAAGCCCAAAAATATTTTATTTCTTGAAGTTTGATCATTTTTACCTATTTTTATAAATACCTTATTTCATTCTTTTCTTATTTTGTATATATATTTTATTTTTCAAATTAAAAGGAACAAATATAAAATATAAAAACAAAATACAAAATCAGAAAATTAAAAATATAAATATAAAAATTTATATTAAAAAAAATTAGAAAATTAAAAACCCACAAAAAATATCATCTATAGACGAATCACCACATTCACATTTTGTGCATTATTGCTCAGTTCTACCTGTCTGCTCCCTGTGTTCGACCTCTGCACATACTTGTACCTATACACATCTTGTTGTAGAATTATAATAAATTTTAACTCCGCACATTTACTTTAATGCTTGATTTATCTGTTGTGGTTAATTGTTGTTTGAATTTCGGATTTCGCGTGAGGTCAACTCAACGACTATTGATTTGCCTTGTGAATCGACATGACCTTCTGATTTTCGTGTTCAATAGTCTCTTCATGAAAGTTGTAGATATCATCGAGACGAGCAACTTTTGTGAAGAAATTTTTTTGATCTAAGGTCATTTACTTTTTTTTACATATTTATTATTGTATTTATTTTTTTAATTTTTATGGGGCTGACACGTGGCCGCTCCTGGAGCTGCCACGTGTCACCCAGTTTTAGCCTTTATTTTCATTTATTTTTATAAAAAAATTTAAAATTTTAGAAAAATAAAAATAAAAATAAAATAAATAAAACAACTACCAGGTGGCATTATCTCAGCCGCTCGATCTCGACCGATCGGACGTCCGAGGTTCGTCATTCTCCTCCCCCTACTTTCCCAATCGGGAGTGGACGACGCTGCCTCCTCCACGGATTTCACCGCCCTCTGCGAATCCCCGCTCCTCCTCCTCATCCCTCTGCGATCGCAATCGACCATCACCTCCTCCCTTCCCTATTTGGATGGCACCACGATCTCTGTTCCTTCCAGATGCAGCTCCGCAAACACTCGTCACTATCTCCCTTTCCTATTCCACCCCACTGCTACTCAATCAGATTGCCATCTCCTCTCCTTCCAGATCCCCTCTCCACCTCCTCGCATGATTGAGTGCTGCCTCGTACCTCTTGATTTGGCCGACCCCCTCATACTATAAAAAAGCCATCGCCGACCCCCTCTCAATTCATCTACTGATAGCTCAAGGACCTCGGTGGTGACAGTTTGGTGCCCTTCAGCATCAAAATCCGAAGCTTCCAATCTTTGTCGCAATGTCGCACTTCACTGCAGCTGCTTATGGTCCCTGCACCGTCGAGCCACCCATGCCTCTTCACATTCACCTCCGCGACGTCGACTCCTACCAGGAGCTTCGCCGCCTTCTCTGAGCTTCGACGTACAACGTTACTAAACCACGGTCATCTTCATCACCTCCAGCATTAAGCTGCTCCGCCTTCTGCTCTTCCACCAGCCAAGCTGGACTCCTCCAGTCGAGTTTCAGGTCCAACACTTCACCGCCAAGCTCCACTAGTGGGGCCCCGCACTTCATCTATGCTAGGAGAAACCACCATCTCCGTCCTCGCCTTCTTCGACTTCATCAGCCACCACCCCGTGAAGAGCTCCGACCTTCCCTACAGCTCTGCCCTAGACGGCTGGAGCCCAGCCGAAGGACACCTGCGCACCACCACCACCAGAGCTGGGATCGAAGCCCGAGGCCCCCGCGCATGTGCGGGACATGTGCGTTGGTGGAATTTGCAAACATCCCCTTGATGAATCAGCGATTCGTCATCTTTATTAATTTATTTTAGCTTAAAATCCCTTATAAAACACTTGTATATAACACTAACTCCACATTCTTACTAACTTGCATCTGTGGGTAAATAATGTATATTTGTATATTATTTTAACCTAAAAAATAAAGAAAGAAAGAAAGGAAAAATAAAGAAAAGAAATAAAAAAAGAAAAGAAAATAAAATAAAAAAGAAGGAAGACTGTATATATGTAATAGATACAGGATGACCTGAACCCGGATAGAAGGTCAAGATTTGACCTGATCGACCAAGAATAAAGTTGGGGGAGATAGGGTCCGCAATTAGAAAATCCAAAAAAATTATGTTGTGTATATTTGTATACTACACTATTTTATTTGTACCTTAATTGACCTCACATCAAATAACTTTCAAAATCAAAGTTGTAAATAAAAATGTGTTCTAATTAATAAAAAATAATTGCACAGTTAAATCATGTACAGAATAAAAGCAACCACAATTGGAAAAAGCCATTAAGCCCTAATTGAAAGACCAATTCCAGCTCCATATAAACTCAAAATAAACCAATCCCACTTCCATTGGATTCTAAATTAAATTATCTTTAAAATGGCTGTATTTTCATAATTTTTGAGTTACGAGTAAAAAGTTGGTTTTCTGGGGTCGTTTATGCAATTTTACCATGTATTTTGTACATATTGTATTTGTATATACTTGTAAATATTTTTACTAATTATTTGAAATAATAATAAACATAAAAAAATTAATTTTTTTAAAACAAAAAAGCTAATTTCCTCTATTACCCTTGTATATGATTTCATATATGTATATATTATATGTATTTAGTTGCTATTCTCAATTAACCACAATACAAAATAAAAAATAACATTTTTATTTCAAATAAATAAAGTGACTAAATTTCAAAAAAATTAGTTAATTTTGTAAATAGCTTTATCTCTCTTTATCTTTATCTCATTTCAATTTTCATCTCTCTTATCTCTTCAACCAAAAATTCAAAAATTCAAATTTCATTCTCCATCTTTTCTGATTATATGGCTCCTTCTCCCTCATTCCAACTTGATCAATCTTTTGTGAGAGGAACCCGATCTCTGAGAGTCTTCTTGTCAAGAAAGGTGTCTAGCCTCCAAGCCGTCCGGTGACAGCGAGTCGGCCTTCGTCGAGGCGATCACGATCATTTCTGCTCCAAAGGAGAGATCCATCGTTATTTCTTTATTTTTTATCTAGGTTAATCATAGTTTTGTTTCATCGCATTGTTATTTCGTCGTCATCTCATTTTTTTCTAAATCTTAAAAAAATATTTTCATTACGATTTGATCCATCACCGACTCGATTTTTCATCTCACATCTCTATCTCAACGCGTTATTTTCTATCTTACACGATCTATCAACTCCGACCACGCACGGTGGCCGGAGAATCGAATTCGATTCTTTCATTTCTTGCCGGATCCCCGTTCGCACAATCCATTTAATGTTGGGATCGAGTCATCATGCTCGGATCCTAAATTGTTGATAAATAAATTTTTCTTAAAAAATAAAAAAATATTTGTTTTTTTCTCTATCATTTGTTTTGCAGGATCATTAAAAAAACAATCAAAATAATAATAAAACAAAAAATTAAAAAAAACACATTTTTTCTATTTTTTTAATTTCCCTATTTCGGATTTAGAAAAATAAAAGAAAGAAAATTTTTTTATCACTGTTTACATTGAAAAAAAATAAAAAAGAGAGGGGAATGACAACCTGGAGCCGCTGCCCCCTCCTTCTCTGCCGCTCGGGGCCCCTCCACCGCCGGCTGCAGTCTCCTACGCGGGCCCCTCTGTTACGCGCTGCCATCGACGCCAACATCCTCCATCGACACCTTCATATCTGCTACCACCGCAGCCGCTACTCCGTCGCCCCCTCCTTCATCAGCCCTTCGCCGGTGCGCCACATGAGGAGGAGCTCTTATGAGCCGCCCGAACAACCAAGGTAAAGTAATAACTACAGTCGTTGTGACCTCAGTCACTCGGGACTCAGAGCTCAACAAGAAAAATTATTCGGACCACCAAATAAAGATAAAACACGAAAAAAGCCAACTAGCAGTCCTAGCCATGGGATTGACCTGGTATAGCTCCCAGGGTCGAACTCAGAGAGCACGTGATGGCCTCGCGGCCTACGAATAGTCGAGAAACAAATAAAATAAAAACAAGCAATTTTTGATGGATTTTTATTATTTTTATATTTTTTTTGGAATTTTTAATTATAAAGAAAATAGAAAAACAATAAAAACAAGCAACTATCAACAATTATTTAACTACTTAAATATGCTCAAAAAAATCAAACAAAAATGTTTTTTAGATTTTATGAATTTTTTACTGTTTATGGTGAATTTTTGGTATTTTTCTGATTTTTAGGAAATTTTATAAAAATGAAACAAGGCAAAAATCAATGAACACTGTCCAGCCAAGCTTCAAGGGCCAAGATAAAATATCAATGTCCCTAGCAAAGCCTGGAGGTATTTTTCCTATAAAGTAGAAACAAAAAGGAACAATCAGAGACTGAGTTTATTAATTTTTTATTTTTCTTTGATTTATTAGAATTTTTATAAGATTTTTAGTGTTTTTCAATTTTTATATTTTTTATAAATCCAAAAATGACCAAAATTGGTCAGAAAATCAAACAAACCAAAACACACAAAATATAAATTTTTTAGAATTTTTAAAAATGTTTTTATATTTTTTATGATTTTTATATCTGAACAGGCAGAAAAAGGGGTGTTTTTGAATTTTTAAAAATAATAAAAGGCTAAAAAAATTTCCCAAAAATTAGTGAAAATTCTACACAGTAGCAGGAGCCACGTATCAAAGTTTCACGTAATTTGGATGATATTTGATATTTTATTTACAACAAATACAAGCCCATAGTCAAAGGGACCTATTTAACATAAAAATATGCTATGGGGGCCTAAAAGTAACAAGCACAGAAATGTAGGGGGTCTAGGTGCAAAAACACTAATATCGCACTCGCCAGGCACGTGGATTGGGCACTCAGGGACCTATCTGCAAATAACTTAAGTCTCTAGACTAAGTACCAACAGGTGCTAAATGTCTAGGAGCTTAAGTGTAAAAAGCCCACAAATATTCAACACATGTCGAAATAAAACATTCACAGGGGCATATTTGCAAATACCTAAAAGTATATTTCATTCATGAACAAACATAAACTTCAAACCACAATATACAATCTCTCCAAAATATCACGTGTCGATGCACGTGTCCACAATGTACAGGGGTAGAAATGCAAATATCAGAAACGATAAGGTCCTAAGTGCAAATGTTCCAAACTAAAATAAATGCTATAAAATATTTACAAGACTAAACGCTAAAAACTAAAAGACAGAGGGCCTAAGGGAAATTACCCCTTATTATGATCCGAGGGCCAGAGGCGCGCCACGTGGATGATCGTATGGCTGAGGCACATTGCAGCTGAACAAAGGGGCCCTCGGCTCTGATCCAACGGTGGAGGGCATGCCACGTATCTGATCAGACGTCTGTGGGCGAGGCTCGCCTCTCCTCTGCAACGGACGGTGAAGATGGCGCCATGTGCTGATCGGACGGTGGTGGTGCGGGGCGCCTCTTCGTATCAACGAACGGTCCAAATCCAATCTGGCACTCCGGGGGTGAACGGACGAAGGACTCTGGATGAACTCCTCGCCGGCGACCTTCGCCGGAGGAATGTGAGCGTGCTGGACCTCCTCGCGGGCTGCTGATAGGTGGAAGATGATCGCCAAGGCCTCCCGCGTCGGTCAGGCTCCTCCGATGATGCTGGAAGGCTCCGAAGAGCTCCAGCGACGAAGGTGGAGCTGAAGCTCCTGTGCTGAAGGTGGATGACCTCAGATGGTCCTCCTCTGACATGCAAAGCTGCACAAAAACACTCCCGGGTCGAGGGCAAAATGCCTCGACCCGGTTAGGAGCGAAGTGGGGGATCGGTGCATCGGTACGAAGGAGCTCCGGCGATGCGACGGCGAGGGAGCTCGACTCCCAGTTCTGTGGTGAACTGGGTTGGATGAAGGGGCGAAGAATGTGCGAAGCAGTGAGGCGGAGATGTGGGTGTCGTCCGATGATCGAAATGGGGACAGATGTGGTCGGAATCGACAGTCGTCGGCGATGGATGAAACTGGGGATAAACGGAAATTAGCTAAAGATAGGAAGATTCAAGCTCACCTGATGGTCGAGGTCGACTGGGGACGAGCTGTTGAAGCTCTAGGTCCTTGCCTCGAGGGCCGTCGATGCCCGAGGCTCGAGCACCATGCAAGGGGCGGCGCACGGCGGCGCTAGGTCGCTGGATCGATGACCGGGCACTCTCTCCTCGCTGCGACACCACCGGACGCAAGCTGTCACTCAGGCGAAGGTGGTGGAGTTCTTGGGAAGGGGAATGTGGAGCCAAAGACGCTGGAATCGTGCAGCGGAGCTGAGCATTTAAGTGGCTAGGGGTCCGAGAAGATGGGAGTCGGGTGACTCGATCGGAGCGCGGATCCCCAAAACCCACCCCGGGCGTGGATCTAGATCGATTAGGGAACAAACGGAGCCCGGGTTTCGAGGTTTGGTGGTCGGATCATGGCGCAATAAATGGGAGAAATGACGGGTCGGGTGCAGATCCGCAAATCAGTGGTCCAGGGGGGGAGTTGACCGGGGGGTCAACATCCCCCGTGGACCAATGAGGAATGGCCACATCATAAAGATTAAGAAATTAGAAATAAAATAGTAAATGGCCGAATTAAGAAAAACTCAAAACATGAAAAATGTTTCTTTTATTTTAAATTATTTTTTAGTGATTTTATTTATTTTTTGAAATAAAAAAAAGGTATATACAATATAGTATTATATACATAGGTATATACAATATTTTATTTTTGATTTTTAATTATTTATTTTTGTACATTTTTATTCCAATTTTATATTTTATTTATTTAGAGGATAAAATTTGGAATATTTTGGTATTTTTATTTTATTTTAATTAGTTATTTACAAGGGTTAAATAAATACTTATGTACATTTATATACATGGTATATATACAATATTGGAAATGGATTTTATTTTTGTTATTTTTATTTTATTTTTGGTTTTGTGATTTTTATTTTATTTATTTACATTATGTAATCTAGAATATATACAATTTTTATTAGATTTTAATTAATTTATTTATAGGGGTAAATAAATAGCTAAATGGGTCCTTTGTACATGATGACTATATACAATGAAGGGTATTTTTATTTTCTTTTTAATTTTTCTATTTTTATTTTAATTTAATATTTACAAATATATACAAATAAATACAAACCACTTTTATTTTTGTTTTAGAGGAAAATAATTTATTTATTTATTTACAGGTATATTTACACCCATGAGCTTCCTTATCTCCCTCTACTTTGGTTTTTATGCGGCCATGCCCATGCTGAGCCCTCTCTTGGGATTAGGTCGCTCAATATTTATTCTAAATATCTCCCTCTTTTTCTTTTGTTTCTTTATTTTTTTATATATGCACAAAAACATGCTAATTATTATTTTTTACACAATGCATGCAATTTAATAATTATTTGTATTTACAGGAATATACATGTGTTTGGCAAAGGTTTTGTAGCTAAAATAAAAGAATAAAGAGTGATGAATGGGTATTCATCACCCCCCTATACTTAACTTTGCTAGTCCCTTAGCAAACACTTATTTGAAAAAGAAATGCAAAATAAAAAGAAAAAGAAAAAGAGGAGAATATACATGGATCAAGGTTGATTATTAAACTTGCCTTCATTAAATTGAATTATGGAGCTCAATCAGATCTTTGGATTATTAATGTGTCGGAACCTTATTTAGACTTAGGTTTAAAACTCAACAGCCTCTAAGTTCCACTAATCTATAATCAGGACTCCTCAACAATCCAGATCAGAACAAGTCATCATACACAAACCCTGAAGACTATGAGTCTTTCCCTGTACTGTGTAAGTGAGATAAGCTCTCCACCTCAGAAGTGGTAACTTGACAACCCTCCCCAATAAGGTAACTCTATGACCCTAGTCTGGCCACTCTTTCCTCGAGGAGCGGGGTATTCCCTTCTAAGTTCAAGTTCAACCGGCTCAAGAAGAGGGGAAAGAAGAGAATGGACCATGGCCAGTGTAGCCATGTATCCTTGGGAGCTCAACTAGTGTAGCTAAGTCTCCCTGCTGCAAGCTACATAAGATGGAATCATAAGTCTCAAGCTTTGCTTATTTGCACTATATACATACTCCAGTGGGATTATCATTTCCTATCAGACCCACCACTTTTTTGGAGTTATTTTCTTTTTGCATTTTTTTTCAATTGCATCTATACAATATATGCATGTGCAGCATATATACAAGGAGTTTTTCCTCTTGAGCCAGTAGACTATCCCTCTTTTGAAGCATTATTGCAACCCACAACTCCTGTTGTTAAACCTCATGGCAACCAGACCAAGTTGAGACGCACTTCCTTCACTAAAAGAAGAAGAGAGGTTCCGCCTAGAAGTAGTACCCTCATATGCTACCCCAAGTCAAGGAAGACTGCCTCCTCACCACCTCATCCGTAGAGAGCTCGGTGCAAAGTGCTAGTCCAAGTCAAGCCATTGTATATATGAGTCATGTGTGTGTTGTTAAGTGCTCTACTTAGGCTCATTGAGATGACATTTAATCATAGCCTAGTGGACTCAAAGAATTAAGTCACCATGGACCTGAAAAGCCTTAACCCTAAGCCCTATAAGGTTCCTCTTAGAATTAGGTGGATTAAGATCTTAATCAACCTCCATTTCCCAATTTAATTCCAGGCTAGTTTAAATGTCAACTATAATCCAGGAAAAACTATACAAATATATACAAAGATGTTATTTACACAATTTTTACACAAATGCAAAATTTTTGAAAAATATTTTGAAATCATGGATGTATGCATGAATGCAAGTTTTGCAAAATATTTACACAAGTTTACACAAGATTTTTGCAAACTTTTGATTTTCAAAACATTTTGGAAAAATTTTGTACTATATACATAGTTTTGATATGTACATATTTACACAAACTTTACACAAAAAGTTTTTGAAAATATTTTTACAAAAATAATTTGTACACTAGCTATGTATGTGCAAATAAAAGAATGTTTATTTACAAGGATTTTTTTTAATTTTTATGGATTTTTGGTGTTTAGCCATTTTTATTTATTTACACACTCACACAAAGTACGAGTTATGGCTAAAGTATATATGAAATATATACACACACCCCTATACTTAGCTCGAACGATGTCCTCAGAGTCAAGAGCGATGAAGAAGACATAACTCGTGCAATGTATAGGGAAGTGAAAAGGAAGGCTATATACAAAGACGAATGAAAGAATAGAAAATCAATAGGATCTTGTCTTTTCCCCCTATACTTAGGATAAAATAATCCTAAGTATAGCAGGCTGTACACTAAGGGAAAAGCGAGTGAAGAATGTACAGGGTCTACCCCCCTATACTTAGGGTAAAATATCCCTAAGTATAGGCAGCAAAAACAGAGGTAAAGAATGAATCAAAAGAATACCCAAAGGTCCTACATCCCCCCTATACTTAGGGTAAAGTACACCCTAAGTATAACATAATCAATAGATGAAGAAAGGGATGTGGGACTAAAGAATGGAATGATATGGACATCTAGATCTATACAAGTCGGGAGAATAATGATAATCAGGCGTGAGATGCAATAGATGTGAGTCAAAAGACCACATCTCACGCAAAGTGAATAGGGGCAACATCAACGACCCGTGGCTCATGATCTAGAAATGGCCTGAGCTGCTGTCCGTTCACTCGAAAGGTACTCTCAGAAGACAACTAAGATATATCAATACTCCCATTGTCGTATACCATTCTCACGAGATAAGGTCCCTTCCATTTGCTCTGTAGCTTCCCTGGAAATAGACGAAGCCTAGCATGAAACATCCATACTCTCTGTCCAGGCTCAAAATGCTTGTGGCTGATACGAGAATCATGCCACTCCTTCACTCTCTCCTTGTACTGTAGGCTGTTTGAGAAGGCTGTATCACGAAGCTCCTCCAAGGCTGCTAACTCTGCCCTCCTCTGGTCTCCTACACTATCTGGATCCAAAAGTATATCTGTGACTGCCCAAAGTGACCTGTGCCTCAACTCAACAGGTAAATGGCACGACTTGCCATATACGAGGAGAAAGGGAGATGTGCCCAAAGGGGTCTTGAAAGACGTCCTATATGCCCACAAGACCGAGTCCAAAAGCTGCGACCAATCCTTTTGGTCAAGGTGGATGACTTTCTGCAATATAGTCTTGATCTCCCTGTTCGACACCTCAGCTAGACCATTCGTCTGTGGATGGTATGGAGTGGCAACTCGATGGTCTATGCCGAAGTCGCTAGCAAGGGCCTTCACCTGGTCGTTGATGAAATGAGACCCCCCGTCAGATATCAACACTCAAGGTACCCCGAACCGTGTAATGATGTGCTTCCTCAAGAATATGCAAAAAGTCCCGGCATCAGCGGTTCGGGCGGGGATGTTCTCAACCCAATGACTCACATACTCAACGGCTAACAGAATGTACTCAAATCCCTGACTCTTAGGGAATGGACCCATGAAATCGATGCCCCATGCGTCAAAAACCTCATAGAAGTGAATGGGATGCGTTGGCATCATATCACGCTGTCCACAAGTGCCCATCCTCTAACAGTCAGTACACCTCTTCACGAACTCATCGGAGTCCTTGAAGAGGGTAGGCCACCTTAGGCCGGATTGGAGCACTTTCTGTGCCGTTCTCCTCCCAGAGTGATGTCCTCCTGCCTCAAGCTTGTGGTAGTAAGTGAGGACGCTATGGTGCTCCTCCTGAGGAATGCACCTACGCCAGGCGCTATCCCCTCCTTCATGGTAAAGGATGGGATCTTCCCAGTGGTAGGACTTGGCCTTCGCGAGGAAGGTCTCAAGCCTCTGCCTGGGCCAATCTTGTGGGACTTTCTTAGCAACCAGAATGTTCACAATATCGACGTACCACGGGAGAGAGGCGATAGCAAGGATCACCTCATCTGGGAAGGTCTCACAAATAGGGTCAATCTGCTCAGAATCCTCAAGATGCTCTAATCGGGAGAGATGATCCGCAACCACATTCTTGACTCCAGGCTTATCCTTAATCTCTATGTCAAACTCCTAGAGTAGAAGGATCCATCTAGTCAGTCTGGCCTTGGCATCATTTTTTGCCATGAGGTACCTGATGGCGGTATAATCAGTATACAAGGTCACTCTAGATCCAATAATGTACGATCTGAAATTATCTTGGGCGAATACTACGGCTAGCATCTCCTTCTCTGTGACTGTGCAGTTCCGCTGTGCGGAATCCAATGTGCAGCTAGCGTAGTGGATAGCAAATGGAACTCCATCCCTCCTCTATCCCAGCATGGCCCCCCACGACAAAATCAAAGGCATCCGTCATGATCTCGAATGGGAGAGACCTATCAGGCGGCTGGAGAACAGGAGCCTCAACAACACATCACTTGAGAGTCTCAAACGACGAAAGACACTTGTCATCGACAAGGAACTCGGTGTCTTTAATCAGCAGGTCAGTCAACGGTCGGGCAATCCTACTGAAATCATGAATGAATCGCCGGTAGAAACCTACGTGCCCCAGGAAAGACCGTAACTACCGCAAATTGGATGGTGGTGCGAGTTTTCTAATGACATCTACCTTGGTCGGATCCACCTCCATGCCCTTGTTGGAGATGATATGGCCAAGCACCGTCCCTTGAGTCGCCATGAAGTGGCTCTTCTCCCAAGATAGCACAAGGTGAACCTCTATACATCGCTGAAGGACTCGGTCTAGGCAGTCAAGACAGGAGTCGAATCTGTCGCCGTAGACCGAGAAATCATCCATGAAGACCTCCAAGCACTCCCCTACCATGTCCGAAAAGATCGACAGCATGCATCTCTGAAAGGTCGTAGGGGTATTGCATAGCCCAAATGGCATGCGTCGGAAGGTGTATGTGCCGAAGGGACAGGTAAAGTTAGTCTTGTCCTGGTCCTCAGGAGCGATGGCCACCTGGTTGTAGCCCGAGTACCCATCCAGAAAACAATAGTGGCTCTTCCCTGCCAGTCTCTCAATGATCTGATCTATAAAGGGCAGGGGGAAATGATCCTTCTTGGTGGCCTGGTTTAGTCGTCTGTAATCCACACAGACTCGCCAAGAAGTGGGTACCCGTGTAGCAATCTCCTCTCCAGACTCGCTGACTACTGTAGTGATGCCTGTCTTTTTGGGCACCACATGCAAAGGGCTGACCCACTTGGAGTCGGAGATGGGGTAGATAAAATCGACGCTCCACCATTTCGATATCTCCTTCATGACAACCTCTCCCAGATTCGGGTTCAGCCGCCGCTGGAACACACGCGACGGCTTCGCCTCATCATCGAGATAGATATGGTGGGAGCACAGGGCCAGACTTATCCCTTGAAGATCTGCTACGCTCCATCCTATCACTTTGCGGTTCTTTTCAAGAACCCCCATCAGACGGGATTCCTGCTCTCCAGTCAAATCGGCGGAGATAATGACTGGGTACATCTCATGGTCACCCGCAAGGAACCTATACTTCAGCGACGCAGGAAGTGGCTTCAGCTCTAGACAACTGGGTGCTGGTGGATCTGGCCTCTGAAAACTCTGCGTGAAGGCTGCCAAATCCGCATGGGAGAACTGAAACTCTCTGTCACACTCTGAAACTGGAGAAGGCTGCTCTGATGAACTATCTCTGCTCTGCTCGACATCTTCCTCCTCCCTAGCTGCAGGCTCAGTGGAAGTCAGATCTGGTATGTACTCATCAAACTCAGCCCAGTCAAAATCTGACTCCAAGGGATCTGTATCATCTAAGGTGGCCTTAGTACCACCATCATCACAAAACAAATCAGTATCGTAGTCGAGAACCGACTCTGTTGCCTCAAAAGTATCCTGGACCAGGAATGTGCTCTCCAAGCTCTCCTCTGCTGGCATCTCTGCATAAGCGAACTCTGAAGGTGAGAGGATGGCCTGTGCATCTGGATCTGCCCATACTGCCTCGTCATCTGTGATCACAAAGTTACAGTTCTGGTGGATGTCTGGCCTGACATCTGTCATCTGCTCTGTATCGGAAGTAGTCTCTGAGCATGCTCTGTCTCTGGCTCTGCTGTCCTCGACCGTCTCTATTTGTACACTTTCGCCCACGACGCGAAAGTATACCTTCCCGCTATCATGGTCAGTCACTGCCTTGGCTGTGGCCAAGAACGGGCGACCGAGAATGATGGGGGTATCGGTCACTGACTCAGGGATCTCCATGTCCAACACTACAAAGTCCACGGGGAATCGCAGGCCCTGAATCGTGACGACAACGTCCCTCAGCAACCCCTTCGGCCTCTTGGCAGATCGATCAACAAACTGAAGGACTGTCCGGCTCTGTCGAAGAGTGCCCAACTCGAAGCAGTCGAGAAGGGCTGCCGGAAGTAGGTTTATCGACGATCCGTTGTCTAATAAAGTACGGTCGAACCTCTGCTCTTTGTTGTGGCATCTGACATACATGACTCCGGAATCTGGCCTCTTGGCCGACAGACGGTTCTAGATCGCGAAATAAGTAGCTCTGGTCAGCGCATGGATCTCTGATTGGTGGTTCCTCCTCTTCCTCCTGACTGTGGTCCTGTCTCTAAGTGAACGCTGGAGTAGAGGGATGTGCTGCAAAGCCTCCTGAAGAGTCAGCTGAATGTGAAAACAATCTATCATCTGCTGGCTGAACTCTTCCTGCTGTCTCTTTTTGGGATTTTCAATTTTCTTCCCCTTTCCCATCTGAAGAGCTCTAGGGAAGGGGATCACGGGGTCCTTCTCAGATGAAGGACTAGGAACGGGTCTGAGGTGCTCGACGGCAAGATCCACACATACATCAAGCACCACGGTGGGACCATAAGAAAACAAACCCTTTCCTTTATTTCCAGAAGTGTTCCGAGATACATCAGCAAAAGGAAAAACTATAGGACTCTCCGAAGAACTGGTGGAATCAACACCACCCTCGGCTGGAAGACTCGCGGCCTCAGTACCACGCTCTGGCTCGACAACATGGGTGGCCTCAGTACCACCTCCTCCAACGGGTGAAACGACGGCCTCAGTACCGCCATTGGGATCATCATCTGTGGTGGCATCAGTACCACCGTCATCATCTCTAGCGGCCTCAGTACCGCTCTCCTCCTCGCTTGGCGCTCTGGAAATATCCTCGGGATGTCGCTCTGACGAGTTGCCGCCTATTGGAATCCTACCGCTCCCAAGTGTGACAAAAATAATATCAAACAAATATGCAGACATATCTCCAAATGTATCACTAGGAGTGGCATACTCGGTACAAACTACCTGCTCAGATTTCCTCTTAAGATTATTCGGATTGGGCTCTATCTGGGTAGGGATGGAGGCCTTCCCTCTCACGATGTCCAGCATCTCCTGGCGGAACTCATCCATCTCCCGTCAAAATGTAGCCTGCTGATCGGTGAGAAGGCGGGCTATGTCATCCAAGGCGGGGTTCTCATAGGATGGCCCATGAGAACCTGACGGGTAGCCTCTCTGGTAGTGAGGCTGCTGCTGTTGCTGTGGGTGAGAGGGGTAAGACTGTGGATGATGCTGCGGCTGATGAGGCTGATCACGCCTCCAAGACTGTCCCTGCTGATAGGGACGAGGACCATACTGCTGTGACTGCTGTGGCTGCTGTCGTGGGTACACTGGGGCTGTTGCTGCTGGTGATCCCTCTGATGGCTGTACTTGCCACCCTGTCCTGACGACTGCTGCTGGGGCTGGGCACCTCCGGCCGCCCAACGGAATCCGAGATGGTCTCGTCGGATACCGGGCTGGGGGCGGTCTTACCAAATCCCGTTGACATCCATCAACGACTCTGAATCGTACTGGGGTGGCGGGACACTGCCAGAGGTTGATCCGGCTGGTATACCACCATCTGCGTGTCCGGAGATGGCGGTGACTAGTAAGTGGGCTGCGGCTGCTGGTACGGCTCTGCCTGTACAAGGTGAACCTGTCTAGGCTGCTGGTGGCTGGAGCGCTGGGACGAGCTGCTGCTGCTACTCGGATCGCCTCGTTCTTGAAGACGAGGCTGTGAAGCCGTCTGTGCCTCCTGGAGATACATGAGCTGTGTCTTCAGGTCACTCAGAGTCTATGCCATCTGCTCCATCTGCGTGATGCCCTGGTACTGCTTCTTCTCAATGATCTCCATCCGGTCCAGCTTCTCGCTGATGATCCCCATGTCTGCGGCTGAACTCTCGGCCTGTGCTGCTGCCGCTGATGAACTGGATGGACCGGCGTCAACCTGTGCTATCCTCTGGTACAGCACGGTCTGTGGCTGCTGGCGTCCCTATGTGTATAACCTGGTTTGGGACATCACCATGTAGTTCTCGGTCATCTCCTCGTAGATGGCCCAGACCTGATTGTGATCCTTGGCGAAATAGGACCCGCCACAAGAAGCATTCACCAAGCCCTGAAGCTCTGGTGTCAGCCCGCTGAAGAAGCTCTGAACAAGGTTCGGCTTCGAAATGTCATGGTGCGGGCATCTGTCGGTCAGCTCACGGAACCTCTCCCATGCCTCGTGGAATTGCTCGTTGGGGAGCATGGAGAAGTTGCTGATCAGGGCTCTAGCTGCGTTCGTCCGCCCGAGTGGATAGTACTTGTGCAAGTACTTGGTGCGGAGCTGCTCCCACGTGTAGACAAACTTCCCCAAGTGCTTCAGCAAGGTGGCTGCTCTGTCTACTAAGGAGATGGGGAAGGCAATCATCCGTATGGTATCCTGGTCCACCTAACGGTCGTGGACTGTGCTGCAGATCATCAAGAACTCCTGAAGGTGGAGATGGGGCTCCTCGGTGGCGAGCCCATGGAACCAGGGGAGGAGCTGTAAAGTGTTTGGGGGGAACTTGAAGTCCCCCACGATGGCTGGAAGCACTACCCAGTGATGCATCAAAGTCAATCCGGGGTTGTGTAACTCCCACATCGGTCTCAATAGATCTATTGCTGCTGCAGCTGCGGCGGCTGCTGCGGCGGCTTCTGCATGGTCGGGTATCCTCGGTCCGTCTCCGAGCTCGCGCTGGTCGCGAGCGGCTCTCAACTGCTCCATCTCACGCCTCATCTCAATCATGAATGCTCCCTGATCCCTCAACTGCTGCTGAACTTTCTCGAGGGAGGCGATCAGGGTGGAGTTGATCGCACCCTGGTCCATAATGAATGTCTGCTCAAGCTGGGGACCTCTGGTGCGGTCATCACTGCTACCGGCCATAGTCTCTGCAAAATCAAAGCATCCAAACTCAGGTGCCGATAAATCATCTGTCTGTCTCTCCTCTGGCACTAGTATCTCAAAACTGAAAGAAGGGGGATTGAGGGGGAACAGGGTGGAGTCGAACTCGGGTTCGGAGAGCGAGTCTCGGCTCTCGCGAACCAACCTAGATGAGCGGGCAGAAGTGCTGGGAAGCGGTGCAGCCAAAGGCTGCCTAAGAGACCTTCTGCCCATCATCTTGATCTGGCGAGTTGGGCGGATGAGATCTGGTAACAATTATGATCACAAGCAAACCCTCGATTCACCAACGCAACGCGAGCTGAAGACCGTAAAGGCTCGGTCAATTATCTTGTCAATTTTATTAGGTGATCAGTCAGGATAGCAGAGCGATTAGCGTGACCTGTTGGGTAACCCGATATTTTCTCAACTGACTGTCCCGTACAGAAATAGCCGGTAATCAGTCGAGAAAAATATTGGAGGGCTCTACCTAGTGTGCGGATCACTCTCTCGCGCAAGCAAACCAGACAATGAGGGGGTTGCTCTCCCCAAGTCAAATTTTTCGGTGATCGTCTTTTAGGGTCGATAGAGTTAGCAGTCCCAAATTTTATTGTTTTTCTTTTTAGGTATTTTTCGAATAAAAAGAAATCACCTAATGAATTTTTCGGTTCTCCTAGTTATTAAGTCCAAAAATCAGGGGAGAGAAGTCGAAAAAGCTGATGCACGATGGAATCAATGATGCATGCAGAGTAAGAGATGCGTACCTGACTCCAGCAGTCTACATGCAAAATGATCCGCGCAGAATTTAAAGACTGAAAATAAACTACCTAAATGGTGTAGGCGGAAAACCGAGTCCCTAAACAGCAGATCTACTCGAAAGAATGACTAGTCGACCACCAGCCTCCAATCCAAGAGTCTGGTCTCGGTCCACCCCTCCTCCTCCCGATAAATCGGGTTCAGGAGGAGCGCTTGGCAGGGTGGGCTGCGGCACGTAGGCTCGAAGGAAGTGAGTCAACTATTTTATTAATCTTTTTATTATAGGTCCAATTACCGAACTATAGGCACAGGCAGATATCCTAGGGTGCTTGGATCCTAATTATTACATCATAGTCAAGCAGAAAATCCTAAAGCTAGGGGCTCGAGAATCCGCGATAAACCGGAAAAGGCAGTAAAGAAAATAAAACCGCGAAAAAGCCGCGAAGAAACTAAGGGGTCCCCCGAGCACACCGGTGCTCGGCGAAACAGACCCCGAGAGTGTCTAAGAAAGTCTGAGTGTCCTGCTATCCCTGTATTATTCCAACAATAATTCAAATGTGCTGGAAATAAAAGCTAATCTACTCTAAACTAATTTCCCGCACTCGGCTGCCTCCTCGCGCTCTCCTGGGGCTCCATACAGAAGGGAGCCACCTCCGATCACCGCGGTTGCACCGGCTCCTCGAAAGTTGCCGCCTCGGTCCTTAGGCCCTCACAAGAAAACAGAAGAGTGTGCCAAGCCTCAATAAAATAAAGCAAATAAAATAAATGAGAGCAAACAGGGTATATGTGCAACAATAACAAGAAAAATAAACAAGCAAAAACAAACAAAAACAAAAATAAAAGAAAAGAAAAGAAAATAAAATAAAGCAAAAATAAAGAAAAATAAAAAGCTGCAAAATGCCGTGCACTCAAAAAGAGCCGCGGAAAGCCGCGAAAAAGAAAACAAAATAAAATGAAAAATAAACGGACTACTAAGTCGTGCTCCCCGGCAACGGCGCCATTCTGATGAGCCGCCCGAACAACCAAGGTAAAGTAATAACAGCGATCGTTGTGACCTCAGTCACTCGGGACTCAGAGCTCAACAAGAAAAATTATTCGGACCACCAAATAAAGATAAAACACGAAAAAAGCCAACTAGCAGTCCTAGCTATGGGATTGACCTAGTATAGCTCCCAGGGTCGAACTCAAAGAGCACGTGATGGCCTCGCGGCCTACGAAGTAGTCGAGAAACAAATAAAATTAAAACAAGCAATTTTTGGTGGATTTTTATCATTTTTATATTTTTTGGAATTTTTAATTATAAAGAAAATAGGAAAATAATAAAAATAAGCAACTATCAACAATTATTTAACTACTCAAATATGCTCAAAAAAATCAAATAAAAATGTTTTTTAGATTTTATGATTTTTTTACTGTTTATGGTGAATTTTTGGTATTTTTCTGATTTTTTGGGAATTTTATAAAAATGAAATAAGGCAAAAATAATTGAACACTGTCCAGCCAAGCTTCAAGGGCCAAGATAAAATATCAAATGTCCCTACAAAGCCTGGAAGTATTTTTCCTATAAAGTAGAAACAAAAAGGAACAATCAAAGATTGAGTTTATTAATTTTTGATTTTTCTGTGATTTATTTGAATTTTTATAAGATTTTCAAAGTTTTCAATTTTTATATTTTCTATAAGTCCAAAAATGACCAAAATTGGTCAGAATTTCAAACAAACCAAAACACACAAAATATGAATATTTTAGAATTTTTGAAAATGTTTTTATATTTTTTTGTGATTTTTATATCTGAACAGGCAGAAAAGGGGTGTTTTTGAATTTTTAAAAATAATAAAAGGGCTCCAAAAATTTCCCAAAAATTAGTGAAAATTCTACACAGTGGCAGGAGCCACATGTCAAATTTTCACGTAATTTGGATGATATTTGATATTTTATTTACAACAAATACAAGCCCACAGTCACATGGACCTATTTGTCATAAAAATATGCTCTGGGGGCCTAAAAGTAACAAGCACAGAAATGTAGGGGGTCCAGGTGCAAGAACACCAATATCGCACGCGCCAGGCATGTGGATTGGGCACTCAGGGACCTATCTGCAAATAACTTAAGTCTCTGGACTAATTAGCAACATGTGCTAAAAGTCTACGGGCTTAAGTGTAAAAAGCCCACAAATATTCAACACATGTCGAAATAAAATATTCACAGGGGCATATTTGCAAATACCTAAAAATATAATTCATTCATGAACAAACATAAACTTCATGCCACAATATGCAATTTCTCCAGAATATCACGTGTCGATGCACGTGTCCACAATTTACAGGGGTAGAAATGCAAATATCAGAAACGACAAGGTACTAAGTGCAAATGTTCCAAACTAAAATAAACTCTATAAAATATTTACAAGACTAAACGCTAAAAATTAAAAGACAGAGGGCCTAAGGGAAATTACCCCTTATTAATGATCCGAGGGCCAGAGGCGCGCCACGTGGATGATCGTGTGGCTGAGGCGTGCTGCAGCTGAACAAAGGGGCCCTCGACCCTGATCCAACGGTGGAGGGCTCGCCACGTATCTGGTCGGACGTCTGTGGGCGAGGCTCGCCTCTCCTCTGCAACGGACGATGAAGATGGCGCCACGTGCTGATCGGACGGTGGTGGTGCGGGGCGCCTCTTCGTATCAACGAACGGTCCAGATCCAATCTGGCACTCCGGGGGTGAACGGACGGTGCTGGAGGACTCTGGAAGAACTCCTCACCGGTGAACTTCGCCGGAGGAATGTGAGCGTGCTGGACCTCCTCACGGGCTGCTGATAGGTGGAAGATGATCGCCAAGGCCTCCCGCGTCGGTCAGGCTCCTCCGATGATGCTGGAAGGCTCCGAAGAGCTCCATCGATGAAGGTGGAGCTGAAGCTCCTGTGCTGAAGGTGGAGGACCTTAGATGGTCCTCCTCTGACCTACAAAGCTGCACAGAAACACTCCCGGGTCGAGGGCAAAATGCCTCGACCCGGTTATGAGCGAAGTGGGGGGTCGGTGCGTCGGTACGAAGGAGCTCCGGTGATGCGACGGCGAGGGAGCTCGACTCCCAGTTCCATGGCGAACTGGGTTTGATGAAGGGGTGAAGAATGTGCGGAGGAGTGAGGCGGAGATGTGGGTGTCGTCCGATGATCGAAAGGGGGATAGATGTGGTCGGAATCGACGGTCGTCGGCGATGGATGAAATTGGGGGTAAACAGAAATTAGCTAAAGATAGGAAGATTCAAGCTCACCTGATGGTCGAGGTCGACTGGGGACGAGCTGCTGAAGCTCTAGGTCCTTGCCTCGAGGGCCGTCGATGCCCGAGGCTCGAGCACCACGCAAGGGGCGGCGCACGGCGGCGCTAGGTCGCTGGGATCGAGGACCGGGCCTCTCTCCTCGCTGCGACACCACCGGACGCAAGCTGTCACTCAGGCGAAGGTGGTGGAGTTCCTGGGAAGGGGGAATGCGGAGCCAAATACGCTGGAATCGTGCGACGGAGCTGAGCATTTAAGTAACTAGGGGTCCGAGAAGATGGGAGTCAGGTGACTCGATCGGAGTGCGGATCCCCAAAACCCACCCGGGCGTTGATCTATATCGATCAGGGAACAAACGGAGCCCAGGGTTTCGAGGTTTGGTGGTCGGATCATGACACAATAAATGGGAGAAATGGCGGGTCAGGCGTAGATCCGCAAGTCAGGTGTCCAGGGGGGGAAGTTGACGGGGGGTCAACATCCCCCGTGGACCAATGAGGAATGACCACATCATAAAGATTAAGAAATTAGAATAAAATAAAGGGCCGAATAAGAAAAACTCAAAACATGAAAAATGTTTCTTTTATTTTAAATTATTTTTAGTGATTTTTATTTATTTTTTTGAAATAAAAATAAGGTATATACAATATAGTATTATATACATAGGTATATACAATTTTTTATTTTTGATTTTGATTTTTAATTATATATTTTTGTACATTTTTATTCAATTTAATATTTTATTATTTAGAGGAAAAAATTTGGAATATTTTGGTAATTTTTTTATTTTAATTAGTTATTTACAAGGGTTAAATAAATACTTATGTACTTTATATACATGGTATATATATAATATAGGAAATGGATTTTATTTTTGTTATTTTTATTTTATTTTTGGTTTTGTGATTTTTATTTTATTTATTTACATTATGTAATCTAGAATATAAAAATTTTTAGATTTTACTTAATTTATTTATAGGGTAAATAAATAGCTAAAGGGGTCCTATGTACATGATGACTATATACAATGAAGGGTATTTTTATTTTCTTTTTAATTTTTCCATTTTTATTTTAATTTAATATTACAAATATATACAAATAAATACAAATCCACTTTTATTTTTGTTTTAGAGAAAAATATTTATTTATTTATTTACAGGTATATTTAAACCCATGAGCTTCCTTATCTCCCTCTACTTTGGTTTTTATGCGGTCAGGCCCATGCTGAGCCCTCACTTGGGATTAGGTCGCTCAATATTTATTCTAAATATCTCCCTCTTTTTCTTTTGTTTCTTTATTCTTTTATATATGTACAAAAACATGCTAATTATTATTTTTATACAATGCATGCATTTGATAATTATTTGTATTTACAGGAATATACATGTGTTTGGCAAAGGTTTTGTAGCTAAAATAAAAAGAATAAAGAGTGATGAATGGGTATTCATAAAGCTTCTCCACCCGCAACCCTCTTCCTCCCGACCATCACTATCGCAGAACACCACGACCTCTGCTTCGCCACCCTCCTGTGCAGATCCACATCTGCCCTGAAGGGCCTGCTCGCCGCACCACCGTCCCCTCCAAGGCGGTGGCGCAGCTCCAGCGACCATCTCTGAAGCCCGCGTCCTGCGCCTCCCTTCAACTCATGCCACCGCCATCGCTGCCTTCCTTTAGGGAAGAAGGAGGGTGGGCGATGCCCCTCTGTGCCCTTGGTTTGTGAACTAAAGAAGAGAAGCACAATTCTCCCTAAGGTTTGTATAAAATAATTGGAAACATCAGAAAGCCCCCCAGAAGATTCAAAATTGCAGAAACATTCCCTCTCAGAACATATCACTGTGCATAACACGCATTCCTTGGGTAAAATTGCTAAAATTACCCTCTATTTAATTTCTTTTATTTATTTGATGCAAAACAAGACTTATTTACATTTTAGTACCTAATATACAAACTCTTCATTTGCATGATTTTTCTATTGAAATAAATTGTTTTTATTAGTCCAAAAATTCTAAAAAAGTAACTTAGACTGCTGTAGTGTGCATCTTCATTGTGTAAAAATTTCATTTATTTTGTCTTCATATATTATTATTAAAAAATAAAAAACAATGCCATTTTAACTTCTTGAAATTCAAAAATTCATAAGAAATAACTCCAAAAATTCGAAAAAATTAGGGTAGTTTTATTTCATTGTCTTTTAATTTCTATGCAAATTTCGTGCATTGATTATTTATAAAAACTTAAAAATTTGAAAAATATCAAAAATCTTATAAAATTCATAGAGAATTCTAAAAAATCCAAAAAATTATGATTCCAGTTCCTGTTTGTAGATATTTGTATATTTGTTTGTCATAAAAAAGCTTAAGAGTTTTGGACATTAAAATATTTTTAAGTTGCAAAATTACTCCAGGCCATGCACTGTTTATCATTTTTATCACTATTTGATTTTAGAAAAATACAAAAACATCTGAAAATTTCACAAAAATTCCCAAAAATATTTCAAAACTTTTAAAACCTAAAAATATTTTCTCTAAATTTTATGAGCATTTTGATAAATTGAAAATTACAAAAAGAGTTGGTGTGCATATTTTTTATCTTGTGAATATTGCTCCGTATTATTTTTGAAAATAAAAAATTGCAAAATCAAAATCACTAAAAGAATTGAAAATCAGAAAATCAAAAAAATTAGAAATAAAAAAATTATTAAAAAGGTTAAAAAGATAAAAAAAATCACAAAAACCAAGGATAGTTATCCTTTGAGATTCCTGTTTTTCTCTTAATTGATTTTTGATTAATTGAATAACCCTCGAGATTTGTAGCCTACCTGAGTTCGACCCTGTCCGCTATACATGTTAATAAGTAGCAAAATTTTTTTTGTTTGTTGCGGGATTTTTGGGGATTGCAACGACATATTTATCATTAATTTCCGATCCTTAAGAATTATGTCAACAACACCCCTCCAAGTTCTACTTATCCTGCAGAAGCCCAGCCGTCCAGGGGGCACGTGTGACGCATGTGCCTCTTTGGGAATTTTGCAAAGAAACCCTATAGGGTTTAGGTAATTCCATTTATACCCTTATTCTGCATTGTGTTATTTTCTTTATTGTACATTTACCCCTGTGTTCCGTATTTAGTTTGAACCACTTTATTACATATTTTTATCTTCCAAAAATAACATCATGTTGTTCAACTAATTCTTGACATTATGGCATGTTTGTGAAAGTTTTGTGATCTGTGGTTAATTATTAATTATTATTTTTGTGATAAATTGCATATTTTATCCATTCTGTGCTTGGAAATTTATATTAAATTAACCATTGTTTGAAAAATTGCCAAAATTCGTGGATAAGAGAATTAATTGAGTTTAACATTGTTCCCAAAAAAGAATTGCATAGAAATTACTTTGCATATTCAATCTTTAATATTTAATAGGTAATAAATTTAGGATTGTTAAAGTTTAAGATTTTTCTGAGATCAATCACCTAGTAGTAGATCTTAGATAATTTCATCTTTTGGAAATAATTAGATTTAATATTTATTATAATTATTTATTGAAATTCATTATGTTTGCATTCATAAATTCATAAAATATTTATCTTACATCTAAAATTTCCAAAAATATTACTGTGCATTCATTTTCACTATATTTTACATCTAGGGCAAGTTTCATAATTTTTGGACATCGTTTGATTGAAAATTATCATTTTAGTCAGTAAAATTGGCCACATTTGCATTTTGCATCCCAAAATTGCATTAAAAATATCAAAAAAGACCACCTCAAAAATTGTACATGAACTTTGATTGACAAATTTCTAGGTTATTCCTTTGCCTCCTTGAGTTGAACATTGGGACTTGCCCAAGTAAAATAAACATAAAACCACACCGATTAAAAATTGAGTAAATTCTTGTGGTTATTTCTTGATCGATTTCGAATTCCCGCCTACAATGAAATGACACATTAAAGCTTAATTCACGTAGATTAACGTAGGGGTTTCACGACTCGTTGGATGACTCCATTGCTGGGGAGGCAAACGGCTTAGATTTTGTCAAGTTTTTGTGTTCGATTTTCCGCATTCGGGTAGTCTGACCCCCAAATCTTCACTGTATATTTTCCATAGTTTTTACTTTCTTATTTGCATTTACTTTATTTTATTTTCAGCATATATTTTCTTGTTTTATTTTTTTGATTTATTTTTTATCATTTTCTTACATTCTCTCTCTTATTTTTCTTACGAGGTACCCGACGAACGTGGAGTGGTTTCTCACAAAATCGACACATCTTCGCCAACGCCTGAAAAGCCACAAATAAAATTAAGATCGAGTCAATTCAGGAGAGTGCGTGGAGTTTAGGATTTATTTTTCTGCAATTTTAATATCTGTAATCAATTTCTCATTTGTAGCGGTGTTTGTTTGAACTCTCGCGTGTGTAACAAGACCTTGAACTTTTTCTGTGGTGTGTCATGGCCTGTTTCATTCTCCGGTGAGGGTGGGGCCTGACTTGAGTTGCTCGTAGGTTAGACCTGCATATACGACTATTAGAGCTTTAAATTTTATTATTTGCGCTCGTAGAATCTAGGACCACAGTACACTTTAATAGAGATGCACATTAGATTGTTCAACTTAGTCAAAAATCTAACACATTTCTTCCCGGCTAATAGAACTTTTGCTAGGTGTGGTTTTCATCGGCTTGCATTCATAGAGATTAATTTTTCAATTCTTGTATTGCATCCCACATGGAGATTGCGAGGAATCACTGTAAGTCTTCTATCTGAGCATACATCATTTTCACATGCATCGGCTTTTCCCGAATTTCTCCCTCCTATTTTGCCACGTAAATTTTAAAGGAAATTGAGACTGGACAGTAAACGTGTATTTCTGCTCACCTTAAATTTTCAATAATCACCTAATTAAAAATTGGGACTGCTAAATAGAGCCGACTTTAATTAAACCATAAAATCAGGAATTTTTGCGGGAGAGCAACCTCGACCTTGGATTCATTTATTTATCTGAGTTAGCGAGAGACGACAATTAAGGTTTGAACCCAACTCTGAAATTTTCGTTCAGACTACTAATTCTAAAAATGATTAGCTACTTTTCAGTGAGGGTCTACGGTTAGCCAGTAAACGGTCCGGATTTCCTTAGCAGAATGGATGGTTTTAAGGACATTGTGTAACGCTCCATCCTTAAGTAATACGAATAGTTGTTTTACAGTCCGTAGTTAACCCCATATTGGCTGAAAGTAGATGCAACTAGTCGTAACAACTTGGTCCAGTCTTTAAGAAAATTTTCAGCACCTAAGAGATCGCTAAATTTTTCCAAGATTGAAATTTTCACCAACTAAAACTGAAAAGAAAATTGCCGAACTCTTGCAACTTTATTGTTTGAGTTTGTGAACCTGGGATTTGATTTGTGTTTGTCTTGGTGTACGTGAACCGATCTCGAATATCAAAAACTGTACACATGTGCCATCACTCTCCTTGATTAAAAATTTTGGATTTCTACTGTTGAGTATCCCGAACACATGAACATTTTCAACATGACAACTCATCCACCTTCTTCAAAAATGATGAGACAATTGTCCGAGTACCCATCAGATATATACTATGAAAATGAATTCGTCTCAGATAGACCCAAAGCTTCAAAACCTCCTCCAACCAGACATTATCCAACTTTCACAGGAGACTCTCACCCACAAATAGATCCAACCGTCTCTAAAAATCTGATCTACTTCATGAATGACAATCCTTTGTATTTGGATCATACAAACAAACAACCAACTAAGGTCTCCACTTCTTCGTATATCAATCCTCTACATTCTGATCATACAATCCATCCTTCATATTGCGCAAATGTCAATCAATCATTCATGGGAGACTCTAACCATAGGATGAACCCGATCGAATTTAACACTTCTTCCACCTCTCCCACCTTTCAACACAAATAAAAAACTACCATCTTGGATTGACCCCATCTCTCGTCGGAACTCATGAATCACTAGAAGATCAAATCACTTTTAAGACAAATGACCGGTCGAGACAACAACTCCAACAGACTCCAATCTCGCCTCACCATCTTGTTGGATTAGGTCTATACTCCACAACTCCACAATTCGATATGACCATTGGGAATAAAATGGAAATCCGAACAGATCAAGAGGATTGGCCCGCGCCTGGTAATCTTCCATCTTGGATTAACCGTGACAATCCCATCTTCAGATATGACACTCATACAGAAGAATGGACTGACGATATTGACACACATAGACCCTTTATTTTGACTCCACAGTATAAGGGTCTGACCAATCATGGACTATACATACCTGAATCACACCATGAGACATATGGTTTCTATCATATTGAGCAGACTCCTTCCATGATTTTTGAGGAGAAGATTTCAAATGACCAGACAACGAATATTCCAAGAAAATCTTCTCCCAGGTCATACATGAAAATGGAAGATGCAATGACTGGATCTCAAACTCAAGAAACCATACAAACCACTCACATGATTGATTCTGAAAATTCTTTGGAGGATAATATTTTGAGGATAAGTAAGAGATGAATTAATGGAGGAAAAATTCAGAAATTTCACTGACCGACTAATTTCATTTTACGGAAGCTCGGGTATGAAAGTAGAGTATGAAATAATTGGATCTGATATTGAGAAACCTGAGGATATTCAGAAATCCATGGACTACGTTCACCCTAGGGATGACTCTAACATCGGCACTTCTGTATATTACTCCCGTAGGAATAACTCTGCTCTGATTCTGACTCATTACATCAAAGACCCTTCTCATCTACGGAAAGCACCACATCACCACACCACACAAGAAATACAAGAAATGAAATATTAAAAAACATTCGAAAAATTGAAAATCCAAAAAATACATAAAAGTTGAAACTGAAGAAGATTTGAAGAATTTGGATCCTGTTGTACGGGAAGAACGGGAGAAGAGACTGATTTTTGAAATTCCCTTAATACATGCCATTGAAGACTTCCTCGACCTTAAAGGATTTGTAATGAGAAAATTAATGATGAAAAAGTCGGACAGGATAAGAATAAAGACTGAAAGACATATCTTGTCAATGTCCACCTCTTTGGTGTTGAGGAGAAAAATTGAGAGCCGCATAGTGAAGCGGTTGCCCAGATTTGACCGTGGAATTAAAGACACCATATTTACCCCTGCTCAAATCGATGATGAATCACCAATCAATATCCTTCCGACCTATGTATTTGACAAACTCAAACTCAGACCTATTGGGAAGATAAGAGAGATCGTTAAACTGGATAATCGATCGATAAAGCGACTGAGAGGAACCATTTCAGTCATTGCTACATTCCAAGGTGCTTTGTTCAAAGTAGACTTCATGATCATTGATATCGAGCATCAAGGAGAATTCACCCAGTCTCCAATCATTCTCGGAAAGTCATTCTTGGTATTGGCTAAGGCAATTATTGAGTGCGAGACTCGGGAAATCAATTTTATAGCATTGGGAGCACTTCGATCTCACCCAGTCCTTGAGGAAACACGATATTCTAAGGTAACCCACGAAGCCATCAACAACCATAACCATCAAGGGATAGATGAGCCCTACCCTGTTGCTACACCTGAGATAGCGATTGTTGAGGAGACTATTGGTTTAGAGACTCTCCCCATTGTTCCATTTCCCGCTTCTCTCACCATGGGAAATGACCTCTCATAAGATCTTGAGATGTATGCATGGGCGCATCCCGAGTCGGCCGAGATCTCCTCTAACTACATTGATCAAATCAACCTGACACCAGAATGCACTAACATCAAGTTAATTGAGAATAAATATGCAGAGATTCTCCCCACTGTTCCATTTCCTGCTGCTCTCACCATGGGAAATTGTTTCTTATATGATCCCGAGACATATGCATGGGCTCACCCTGAGTCGGTCGAAACCTTCTCTGACTACCTTGACCAATTCATTCCAACTTAGGAATGTACCAACATTAAGAAAACCAAGGAAAAATATGTGGGACGTACACCGACAAAGGAAAAAATTTCAATGGTTATTCATCTGGAGACTCAAGTGTCAACACCTCACTCCCATGACCAACACCTTCACGAAACAAAATGGTTGCTCCTTCAACTAAAAAGAAATTTGCCTTTGACCTTCTGGAAGAGGAATCATCTGATGATCCCTCATCAGGTTCAGAAAAGGTAATCTACATTAGTGACTGATAACACGGAATAATCATCAGTCATGCATTCCATACAAGGCGGGAACACAATCGATGCGTTGACCGACGAAAATCTCGGTTAATCAACAATTAACCCGCAATCAAAATAAAACAATTAAATCTAAAAAATGTGAAGTTAAAATTTATTATAACTCTACATGCAAATGTGTATAGGTGTAAACACTAGTAGAGGTCGAATACTGGGAGCAAACGGTTGGGAGCAAAAATGAATGTGCAAAATTATCCAACTCTTTTCTTGTCCTTGTTTTTGTTTTTGTTGGTTTTTAATTTTTCTATTATTTTTTTATTTTAATTTTTATATTTTTATATTTTGATTTTTAATTTTTGATTTTTTAATATTTTCTTTTTCTTTTATAAAAATACTTTAGCCATATAAGGCTTTATTTATGCAATTCATAGGAATGTATTTATAAATACTATTAAATATAAATAAAATTTAATAAAATAAAATATTATTGGTTTTAAATATTTTTCTAATGTTTTTGTATTTTTCCAAGAATTATTTGCAAATTTATGTATTTTTAAAGTAAAAAATATCCCAAATATGAGATTAATTAAATACCCGAAATTAATTTAGGTTTTAAAATAATAAATAAGTTCCAAAATTACCCAAATTAGTTTTAATATGTAAATAATATATATATATATATATATATATATATATAATTTAAAAAAAACATAATTTTGGGATTTTTGTTGAATTTTTATATTTTTTTGTTGGATTTTGGAACTTTTTGTTTTTTTTAATTTTCTTTTACTATTTTAGGGGTTTTGATTTCAGGACTTAATAATTATCAAAATATATCATATATAATTTTTTTACGGAATTTTTCAAAAAGTTTTTATATTTTTTTAGTATTTTATATATTTGACAGGGTTTATTTAAGCTCCATTTTAATTTTATAAATATGTTAAATGCACAAAAATGCAAAATAGACATGTGGCATGAATCTACAAGGCTTAAAGCATCTAACCCTATTTTTGTTGGAATTTTTGGAACTATGTAGCTAATTTTAATAATTAGATAAAAGTGATAAAAATAAACATCCTAACAGAGGCACAACTACAAATAAAATAAAGTCCAGGGTCTACATTGCAATTTACCCAACAAAATAAACATTTATTTAAAGTTCTGGAGATGCTGGTAGGGACCAAAACGTAAATATAAAAAGTTCGGGGCATACATGCAAATTGCCATAATTATTTATAACTGAATATTTTAATTACAACACTAATTACTAAATACATAAAAATCAGGGGTAAAAGTGCAATTTATACCTTAAAGGCGTACAGATGAAAGGTTCGATGTGCACCTCTTATCCGTATGGTGTGCGTTGGACGGCGGGTGACGATTCACCGCTGGATGGCGGAGATTAGATCGGCTAGGCTGATCTGACGGTCAAGGCACGGTGCATCCGGCGACTCCTGCTTGATCTGGAAGCTCCTTCTTGATCCGATAACTCTGGAGAAAGGTGGACGAACTGAGGATGAACTCGCCTGGGGCGAGTTTGGATTTGGCTGCACGAGCTCCTCCGACCTTCTCCGGTGCTGCCAAGCATCTCTTTGCATTGCTAGGAGTCCCCTGCGTCTGCTGATGGCTTCAATCGAAAACCTGGAGCTCCATCGTGCTCAGGCGAGGTAGAGGAAAGTTGCACGCTCCAGGTACTGCTTCCTTCTTCAAAATTGACCCGTCATGGGACCTTTGGCTCCCAGCACCTTCAAGATGGCACTCACAAGCAAAATGAGGCTCCAGGGGGTTTATTTGGTGGCAATGGTAGTGAGGTGGAGCGGGCGGAGATGCTTCAGTGAGGTGGCAGAGTTGGAGCATCTAACTCCAGATCCACGTCGGATCTGGATGAGCGAGGTGGAGCGGGGCATAGGGAAATGAACGGGGAAAGAGATGGGGGTGTTATGCAGTAGGACGATAGTCGGAGTGACGGTGCTGCTCCGACGAACTACGAACAACGAAATCTACGCTAAACCTACTGGTTAATGATCGATCTAAATACATAATTAAAAAGCATGAACAAAAATCTACCTAAAAATCAAAATGTGCAGCTCTTATACCTGCCGACGAGGGTAGGGAGCAGGGCCTCGTCGGAGCTGGGTTGTGGGTGCATCTCCTCCTCCGCAGACCGTCGAGGACTCTCAGGGGAATCCCCCTATCATGGGGATACACACTGGACCGAGGTCCAGGGATCCAAGGGTGAAGAAATGGCCAAAAGAGTTCAGCGGAGGAAATGGAGTTATTTATAAACATAGTTGGCACCCTTATTTGACCGGCCTACTGTAAAGAATCTGGGCTTTATACACAAGATCTAAGGTGGGGGCGTGGATGTACAATGATCTGGGAATATTTCGTCTGAAGAAAGTGTCGACGATTGATGGATGGATCGTCTGCGAAAAAGGGCACAAAATCGGGGATTAAACAGGTCCGCATCAAATCAGACCTGGGAGGGACTGTTGACCGAGGGTCAACGATCTGCGGCCTGTGATAGGTCCACCTAAGACCACTATATGACAAAATAAGGTGTTTATTAAAGAATAATTGATTAAAAATAGAAAATGATTTTATTATTTTCGATCATAAAATAAAAAATGTTTATTATTTTATGTAGTTTTTTATTATGATTTTTATTTATATTTTTTGATGTATTTTATTACAAGTTTATTTTTTTAATAACTTATTTATAGGCATATTTACCTGTATTTTGTATATCTTTATTTTTATTTTGTATATTTTATTTTATTATTTTATTCTTCTATTTTATATATTTATAACTTATTTTGTGAGTATAAATATATTTTTATTTGATTTTTATGATGTTATTTGTACACTTAAATAAATAGGTAAGTATATTATATATGTATATTCATAGGTATTTTACCTATGTTTTATATACATGATATTATTTTAATGTATTTTAATAAGTTTTATTTTAGTTTTCTATTTTTTATAGAATATGTATAATATTTACAATATTAAAAAAATATATAATAATTAAAGAATAAAAGAAATTATTCCCTTTTATTTATATACATGTAGAAGCATAAGTCTTTTGTCTATGTATTTTACATAAACTTATTTTATTTTATTTTCTTTTTGATTTTATTCTAATTTTAATATGTACATAAGTTGTAGATAATATTTACTAAATAATAAAAAATATGAATTTGTAAAAATAATAAACAATGAATACATTGGATATTTTAATCAGTATTAAGTACAATAGGGGCCCAAAACCTAACTTCTACACATTAGCTCCAAAAAATATAAAACCACACTATTAAATAACTCGTGAAAATTTATATACAATTAGAAGTGATTTTTCTATGTTTTGAGTTTTTCTTTGAAATATATAGGTCTGTGAAGTTTGGTTTTTGGCTTTTTATTCTGGGTATAAAATGAACACTGTATATTATTTTTGCTCACACTTAATTATGTATTTTTATTTACATTATTATCTACACCTTTTATGTTTAAAGTTTCTTTATTTGATGAATAAATAATAACGAATAATTAATGAATAAATAAATGAGGTATTTATTGTATTTTTGGCCCTTATCTCCCCTACTTTATTCCTTATAGACCAATTCCATTCTGGACTTGGTCTTGGGGTAAGGGTCATAAAATATTTTCAATATTTTATTCCTTTTTCTTTTCTTCTCTTTATTCTATAATTTTGCATTAAAAACCTTATTTTATGTACAAATACTACAATGAATGATGGATGCTATTATGTGCAAATTGAGGTTATTTACATGCAATTTCTAGGGTTTTTAAGGCCAAAATGTTAGAATACAGGTGATGCAAGGGAGATTCATCACCCCCCTATACTTGCCTTTGCTAGTCCCTAGCAAACACTTATGCAATAAGTACAAAAAAAATAAAGAAGAAGAAGAAAAGAAAAAGCAAAAAGAAAGAATAAATAAAATTGATCATGACTATTAACAAAGTCAAATTTTGGAGCTCAGGTTAGACCTAGTGTGAGAATGTGTGTGGAACCTGGTTGGGAACCAAATTTAAAACACAATAGCCCTTGAGAGTCACAGAGCTCGGTTCCAATCACCTCAGTAGCCAGGTCAGAACTAGCCGACATCATATGCAAACTAGGGGTGCTAATCGAATCGAATACATTCGAATCCACCAAGATTCTGATTCAATTCATTATAAAAATTTCAAATTCGAACTCGAATCGAATTTCAAACGAATTTGCTAACATAAATTCAGATTCAATTCATTTTGAGTTTCGGATATTTAAATTCGATTAATTTTATTTCGAATTTGAAATGTTAATTGATGTTTAGGCTTATATAAATAATATTATATGAATAATAATATAATATCAATGTTTTATTGTAAAATTCTAATTTTGAAAGTATATTATTAAGATAAGTTGAAAAACTATAAAATCAAGGAAAATATCAAATCAATATAATACATTGGATAAAAGTACCTAATTTTACAATTATTATATATATTTTTACAATCAAATATACTTTTTCTATGAAGAAGGAATTTATGCATACAATATAATTATACGAGCATGTCAGAGAGATAGAATATCATTGTTGAAAAAGCTGAACAATATAATTACCATTGTATGTTAAAGCAAGGTAAGATCAAACTTTATATTGAAAGTTGATACATATTAATATTATTATTTTAAATAATGGGAATCATAAAAAATAATGTAGAAATATAAAACCTCTTCATTGAGCACGAGTATCTTCAATATTAAAAATTTAAGCCATGAAAATGAAATCTATGAATTTTTGATGTACAAAGAAACGACTTATATTATGGTGAGAATAACTTGCATATTACTCATGTGATGATAAATTTCACCTTGACAATGATATTCATAATGGATTGTCATGCAAGGAAAATCAAAACAACAAAAAAGTAAAGGAGATATATCTAGATAAATTTTGAATCATGATAAATGTTAAGGAGGAATTCCAAGTAGCAAAACCATCATTTCACGTGCTAGGAGAAATGTCACATAATCTACCATTGGTTTTTAGGATCTTTGGTAGATAATGAAATGGGGAGTGGAAAAGACAGTGTAAGGAATACATGAACATGAAAATAAATGTCTGGATGAGGATTTAGAATAACAATATTAGACATTTGATTTTTCCTATTAGATTTTATAACTAATATTTTTCACTCATTTTTTATTCAATATTTAGTCTTTAAATAATATGAGTATAAACACATATATGCATATTAAATTAGATATGGCTTAGAGTACTTTTTATCCTCTTAATGCCTCAAAATTTTTGAATAGCACGCTAAGATTGATTATTGTACTTATACAATGTAATAAGAAGTAAATACATACACTTAAATGTTTTTTTATAACCGACGCGTGAATGGTACACATCTCTAATTTATAACATATTTTGCAGTCAAACCACTTGAGCTTAGTTATAAAGAGGAAAGGAAAGAGATTGGATCTCATTAGGGGGGCCTAATGTTGCTCACAAGTCATGTCGGTGTAGCATGGGAGTATGGAAATTATAGCGGTGAATGCTTCACATGATAAATCATATCAATGGATCCTAGATATGATTAGAAGTTTAAAAATAACCATTTAATCACTGTAATAAGTTGGTTTGAGAGTATCTTTAGTGGCTTGCACATATTATGCCTAGTGATATAATGCAAATGCTAAATCTTTCAATGTAAACTAAATGTAGTAACTTTTTTAATACATATTCATATACTCTTTTTTGCATCTATTTACTTACACATGTCAACCTTTTGATGTAATTATGCTATAATTCCTTTTACAAGAATATTCATAAAAGATCGTAATCAACCAAGAGTGGTCGTTACATGTATGTATGTAAATATGTATGTATTATATATAAAGAGGGCGAGGAGGTTGTATGAGTAACCGCCGAGTTGGCTGTTACACAAGACAGTCCCCACCCTCCCTTTTTATTTTTTTCGAAAATAAAACCATGTATATTCATATATATATATATATTACTCCTACATGTCATTCGAATTTCATCAGAAAAAGAGATTCCTATGCCCTCCATCTAAAACAGGTCGATTACAGCAATTTAAGATCGTTAAAATTACATATTCTAGATGGAGGGCACATGAGTCTCTATTTCTGACGAGTTCGAATGACATGTAGGAAGGATATATAGATGAATATACATGATTTTATTTTTGAAAAAAATAAAAAAGGGGGAAGCTGTCTTGTATAACAACCAACTTTGTTATTACTCAAAACAGCTTCATTTTCCTCATATATAAATACATGGACATATATGTACATATATGTACGTATATCTACAAATACCGAATCGAATTATTATCGAACGAATGCAGGTTAATTCAAATTCGATTCATTTGGGAATCAAATCCACAAGTGAAATTCAAATTCAGTTCACTTGGTTTCGAACCGAACTTTTTTCGAAATTTTATCGAATGAATCCTAATCGAATTCGAATGATTCAGTTTAACTAGCAGCCCTAATGCAAACCCTTATGACTATGAAGCTGACTTGTACATTGTAAGTGATAGTGGCTCTCCCCAACTGAAATGACAATGAGACTGACTTCTCTAGAATGACAACCCAATGATTCCCTAATCCAGCTCTCTACCCTCAAGGAGCGGGGTATTCCCTTCTAAGTTCAAGTGGTATCCAACTCAAGAGGAGGAGGTGGAGAAAAGAATGGACGGTAGCCAGTGTAGCTACCTATCCTGGGATGTAAGACCAGTGTAGTCAAGTCATCCAACTGCAGGCTCACATGGTATAACTTTGGTGCTCAAGCTTGCTTATTTTCTATACAATATATATACATACTCCGGTAGGAATTTTATTTTTATTTTCAAGCCTGTCCACTTTTTTGGTGTTTTTTTAACATACTATTCACATCAGCATTTACATAAGGAGTTTTCCTCTTGAGCCAGAAGACTATCCCTCTTTTGAAGCTTTATTGCAACCCACACTCTCTTATCTTTAGACTTCATCGAAACTGGACCAGGTTGGGGTGCATTTCCCTCCCTAGACGAGGACGAATGTTTCCACCCGTGTGCGTCTTAGACTGACAAATCCAACCCCCTCACCACTCCAACTGAGTAGAGCCAAGTGAAAGGTGCAAGTGTCCAAGTTAGGTCACGACCAACAAGGGTCTTGCATGCATCTCGAAAGTTCTATTTAGTTAGTTGAGGTGACTTGAACCCAACCTTGAGTCTCAAAGAATTAAGTCTGAAAAGACCTGAAATACCCTAAACCCAGTTCCCATAAGTTTCCCGTTCAATTAGGTGCAGTAAGGTCCAACGAAGCTCCAATCTTCGACTTTATTGGACTAGTTCAATCATCAAGCTCAATTGAAAAGAATACGAACGATTTGCAAATGCTATTAACAATGCAGAAAGATGATGTAATTTTTCAAAGAATAAAAAAAAAATTAAAAATAAAAAAAATCTTTTTACAAAAAGAATTTTGCAAAAGAATTTAAGCACACAAAGTATAAAATATTTACTGCTATTTACACGAGCTTGCTTCTTTATTTTACAAGAGTTAAGAATTTACAGATTTTAACAAAGTTATTATAAGTACATATATACAATCGATAAAGATTTTTATTTTGATTTATATACACATTTCATTCCTATTTTAATGATACAATCATTCCTCAAATTTATTTGAAGACAATTTTAAAAACTATAGTACAAAATAATTTTTATAAACATTTAGAAACATTTGAAAGTCATTTTGCAAAGATTTTTCACACAATGTATATACATTTTTTAAAGTATTTTTACAAAAGATTTTCCAAATCATTTGCAAATAGGTTTTCAAATCTTTTATTTCACACAAAGAAAAGAATTTGCAAATAAGAATATTTTTACAAAGGTTTAAAACATTTCACAAATAGTTTTCCAAACGGTTGACACCATTTTTCACATCATTTTGCAAAAATATTTTTCACCTGATTTATTAATCAGTAACTACAATTTTGAGGAATGACTATTGTTATTAAAATGATTTTTTGATGAAGTATATAATATAATATATTTAGCCATATTTATTAATTAATATGAAGAGTTATGGCTAAAGTATATACATTGTATATACGTCCCACTATACTTAGCATGAGCTATGTCCTCATAGATCGAGAAAGAGAAAGAGAAGACATAACTCGTATTGAGTGTAGAAAATCCTATACTACATCGAATGAATAAAGAATGAAAGAATGAAGATATAATGAATAAGAAGTTGACCGTCCCCCCTATATTTAGGATTAAATAATCAAAAGTATAGCAGACTGTACACAATGCAGGGAGGGTCATGGGTGGGATGAAATGAAAAATTTAAAAACAACAGATCACAGCTCAGGATGTCTCCCCCTATACTTAGGGTAAGATATACCTAAGTATAGCAGAGCATATCAACAAGAGAGGAGACAGTGGAGGGGATCAAAGAATGAATGAATTGGGGTGAACACCCTCCTTATACTTAGGAAAAAGTACATCCTAAGTACAGAAAACTGACAAAAAGGGGTGACATCTTTTATGTAAATAAAGAAAATTGAAAAGGAAAAGAAGAAAAGAAGAAAAGAGGAAAACACAGATATCTACAGATATACGAGAAGCTCATAAAAATGTATGCGTCACTCCCCCTATACTTAGGGAGAAAGATCCCTAAGTATAAGCAACAACAGGAGCGACGGAATTGAATGAGGAAAGAACACCACGGTGTGTACCCCCTATACTTAGGACAAGGTACGTCCTAAGTATAATCACAAAGATATGGCGGTAGATCTGGGGTATACGTAGCATGCAGGAGAAAGAAGGAATAAAACACATATATACAACAAGTAAAGACTGATGAGGTACAGGACGGTATCTGGTAAGCGAGTACCATGCTCTTGTCATCGTCTCCCTGTGAGAACGAGGATGCAATCAGAAGATGGAAAAGGCACTCTGATGGGCAATAAAGTGGGTATTGGCTACTGGAGACAAGCAGATCGGAAAGTAAAGCAGGGACCTGTAGCAAAAGCAGAATGTTGGCTCATAAGGTGTGAAATGGGTGAGCGGAGTCGATACCGGTAGACTTGAAGGGAGAAGGAACAGTACAGACTCCTCCAAGTCAATCATAGTATCAAAGATGTATAATCAGTAAAAAAATAGGAGACTCTCAATGTTGCGGCGTGATATATGGTGGTCATAGAGTCCGAAGGTCAATAGAACCCATCGAAATATCACGAGACAAGGCTCAACTGTGCGAGGGTTCTCAAGGTGAGCAGGATCAGAGAATAATCAGAAGACTCGGCTCCATGCTCCAATAGAGAGGAGACACAACCAGTGAAGAGACCGAGTATCATATTCAGCAGACTTGACTTCGTGCCCCAACATAAAGGAAACACCAGAAGTGAAACCGAGTACCTAAAATATGATGTACTCTCCCGCAGACAACCCTCAGGGAGTAGTACATGCTAGTCAATGAATAGTCAGAACATATGCTCACCCTTACGAGGGTCGTCAAGGTGAGCGGGCTCAAAGGAGCCTGATCCATCAGACGGATCGTAGAAGTCGTCTTGGTAGGCTACAGATCGGCTACCAGCAGAAGAGACCGTCAAATCAAGAAAGTGTGGCTGCATCCCATAAACAACCCTCGAGGAACGTACTGCCAACAAGCGTCAGGTAATCAGAGGAAGATGGCTCATCCTTGCGAGGACCGTCAAGGAGAGCAGACTCATAGGAGTCAAGTCAAATGGGTCCCAATATCCAACAGATCAGGTAATCCTCAAAGCAATGGGGACCGAAAGCATGTTAGACGACTCAGCTCCACGCTCCCATCAATTGGATTCACAGTCAGAAAGGGGAACCGAGCATAAAAAAAGTGCTGCATTTTCCTGCAGATAGTCCTCGGGGAACAATGCAAGCTAATCAGTGAATGATCAGAGTAGATCTCATCCTTGCAAGGGTCGTCAAGGAGAGAGGACTTAACAGAGTCGATCAGAATGGTCTCTGTAGATGATAGATCGTCTACCAGCAAAAGAGACCGCAGATCTAGCAAGGTGTCACAGTCTCTTCCAGATAACCCTCGGAGAGCACTATGAACTAGGCATGGAATAATCATAAAAGTGAAGCTCATCCTTGCGAGGATTGTAAAGGAGAGCGGACTCAGATGAGTCTCTGAAGTTGGCCTTGTGTACCGATAGACCGGTAACACAATCAGACGGAGAGGCCAAATAGTCATATCAGACGATGCAGTTTCGTACCTCAAAAGAGTGGCAGTACAAGCAGTGAGTGAAACCGATCGTAAAGAATGTGTCACATGCTCCCACAGATAGTCCTCGGGGTGTCATGTAAGTTAAGTCAATAAAATCTTGGGATGGCTGGTAAATCATCTCAGGTCCTCGAGAACACTCAATCAGTGAAACCTCAGGAGGGCATAAGATCATGTGAGGGAGAAAATAATCAAATCAATCACCAAACATCCCTCAGGTCAATTCAATCAATCTGAGCTGGCTCAACAGATAATCTGTAATCCTCAAAGTGCCACGGGTGGATAATAACATCAGGAGATTAAGGATGGATCAATAAGGAAGATGAGAGACATCATGTGGGTTCCGCACACCTATGCCGGAAAGTCCAGATAATAATAATCAATCAATCCTCAAAATCAAGAAGGTGGAACCTTGAAATAGATAGATCAATCGAAGCACATGATATCTTCATCAAATCATCACATCATCAATCCGGTGCGCGAGACCGAAAATCCTTGATTAGGAGTCACACCTAATGATCGTGCATCATCATAAATCCTCAATAAGATCGTATGCACAAATAGAAAGTCAGATCCACCAAGTCAATCTCAGCATCCTCAACACATGCCCGACTTACTCAAATAATCAATGGAAATAAAAAATCCTTGATGCGGGCAATCTCTAAAAGCACAACAATCTCGGGTAATAGAAAAGATGATACGGGGGACACAAGGAGGGTGGGCAAAAAGCAAGATGAAGGATATGGCGAAGATGATTGAGCTCAAGCGTCAATATCACGACTCCATGCAAAATGAAGAGATACATGTATAAGAGAGGTAGAGAGACTCAAAGATGAAAAATGCACGACTCACACGGACGGGACTGATAACTCAAAGCAAAAATGCAAATGGACACCCTGTCACAGTCAATACACCAAGAAAACCCCCGATTCACCTACTCAACACTTGTAGACCTGAGATGTGATCTTTTTATCTTGTCGATTTTAGAGTTAGGTGATCATAGAAAGTTGTACACATCGGAATTAGGCTTTGGGATTGGGGCACTAATCTTTAGTGTGTATGTAGAAATAAAATACTCAAACAATGAGGGGGTTGCTCTCCCCAAGACAAGGGGTCCATTACATTTTGTTTTTGGTCCAATAGAGTTAGCAATCCTGATTTTTATTTGATTATCACTTATTTTTGGTTATTTTTCGTGCCTAATGGGGTTCCAATTCTGTTTACATCTTAGGTGAGCAAAAACAGAGGGAGAAGACCGGAAAAGCCATGCAAGTCAGAAATTGAATGATTCATGCCAAGTAAGAAGACTTATAGTGCTTCCCAGCTCTCTCCATGCGGGATGCAAGATAGAATTGAAACCTATGCTAAATCCAAATGCAATCCGATGAAATCACCCTAGGTTAGTAACTGCTATTATTGTGAAGCACAAAAAATGCTAAATATACAGAAACGAGATCCAAAGTCTGGTCTCTGAAGTGCATCGGTGTCCACCATAACGGATCTTGCATGCGTTGTATAGCACTTCTCTCGGTGCTCGATCTCAAATCCAAATAAATAACAATTATTATTTGACTAAGTCCAAGCACGGTTCTATAGGTACATGCAGATATATTAGGGTGTTTGGACCTTAGTCTATCGTCAAGCAGTTCCTTGGCTAATGCTCATTCACATAAAATAATAAAATAAAATAAAAAACAAAAAGCGTCAAAACTGTCAAGGCCCCCAAGGGAACAATCCCTCGGGCACTAGACCTTGGGAAGTCGGAGTGGAAGAGTCCTGCATTGTTACAATCCAAGGGTCACTCTCTCACATAAATTACACAATTTTTTTCTTAATAATAAAAAGAACTTTGAACCTGCCTTCAAAATTCCTCCAGATCTGAATTGGCTGCTCTCTCCTACCGGCTCAGTCAGAAAGCTGGCTCCGCATTGCTCGGGTGAATAGGTCCTCCTAGGAGATCCTCCGTTACGTCGCAATCCCTCGTAACAAATTCAAACATGGAAGAGCGTCAGACAGTTAACAATGATAATAAAAAGAAAGTAATGCAAATACATAAATAAATATGGACAAGAGTGAAGAATTAAATAAGTAATGAATATCCCAAACGATGTTGCTCCTCGGCAACGGCGCCATTTGATAATACAGAATAATCATCAGTCATGCATTCCACACTAGGCGGGAACGCAGTCGATGCGTTGACCGACAAAAATCTAGATTAATCAACAATTACCCCACAATTAAAATAAAGCAATTAAATCTCAAAAATATGGAGTTAAAATTTATTATAACTCTACATGCAATTGTTTATAGGTGTAAGCACAATTAGAGGTCGAACACTGGGAGCAAAATGTTGGGAGCAAAAATGAATGTGCAAAATTATCCAACTCTTTTCTTGTCCATGGTATTATTTTTTTGTGGGTTTTTATTTTTTTATTTTTTATTTTAATTTTTTTATTTTTATTTTAATTTTCTGATTTTTAATATTTTCTTTTCTTTTATAAAAATACTTTAGCCATATATGGCTTTATTTATGCAATTCATAGGAATGTATTTATAAATACAACTAAATATAAATAAATAAAATAACTTATTCTTGGGTTTTAAAAATTTTTTCTAATGTTTTTATATTTTTCCACGAATTATTTGCTATTTTTTATGTATTTTAAAGTCAAAAATATCCTAAATATGAGATTAATTAATTACCCAAAATTAATTTGGGTTTTAAAAATAATAAATAAGTTCCAAAATTACCCACATTAATTTTAATATATATATAATAATATATAGATAATTTTAAACAAAAAACACATTTTTGGGATTTTTGTTGAATTTTTATATTTTTTTGTTGAGTTTTGGAACTTTCTGATTTTTTAATTTTCTACTATTTTTAGGGGTTTTTGATTTCTGGACTCAATAAATATCAAAAAATATCATATATAATTTTTTTTGGATTTTTTCAAAAAGTTTTTATATTTTTTTAGTATTTCATAAATTAGACATGATTTATTGAAGCTCCTTTTTAATTTTAATAAATAGGTTAAATGGACAAAAAATGCAAAATAGATGCGTGGCGTGAATCTACACGGTATAAATCATCTAATCCTATTTTTGTGGAATTTTTGGAGCTATGTAGCTAATTTGACAAAAATAAATAGCCTGACAGGGGCATAACTGCAAAAAAATAAAATACAGGGGCCACATTGCAATTTACAAAACAAAATAAACATTTATTTAAAGTTCTGGAATTATTTTATAATATACAAATATGCCCGGGGCCTATGTGCAAAATTTATAGCGTCACGTGAGGATTGCACGTGACGCTGGTAGGGACCAAAATGCAAATATAAAAAGTTCGCGGGCCTACATGCAAATTTCCCTAATTATTAATAACTGAATATTTTATTTACAACACTAATTATTAAATACACAAAAATCAAGGGTAAAAGTGCAATTTACCCCTTAAAGGCACGCGAATGAACGGTTCGATGTGTGCCACTTATCCACGTGGCGTGCGTTGGTCGACGGATGATGATTCACTGCTGGATGGCTGAGATTAGATCTGCTACGCCGATCTGACGGCCAAGGCACGATGCATCCGACGACTCTTGCTTGATCTGGGAGCTCCTTCTTGATCCGACGGCTGTGGAGCAAGGTGGGCGAAATGAGGATGAACTCGCTTGGGGCGAGTTTGGATTTGACTGCACGAGCTCCTTTGACCTTCTCCAGCACTGCCAAGCATCTCTTCGCATTCCTGGGAGTCCCCTGTGTCTGCTGATGGCTTCAATCGAGCACCTGGAGCTCTGTCGTTCTCAGGAGAGGTAGTAGAAAGTTGCGAGCTCTAGGTGCTTCTTCCTTATTCAAAATCGACTCGTCGTGGGCCCTTTGGCTCCCAACACCTTCAAGATGGCACTCCCAAGAAAAACGAGGCTCTAGGGGATTTATTTAGTGGCAATGGTAGTGAGGTGGAGCGGGCGGAGATGCTCCAGCGAGGTGGCAGAGTTGGAGCATCTAACTCCAGATCCAAATTGGATCTGGATGAGCGAGGTGGAGCGGGGCTTAGGGAAATGAACGGGGAAAGAAATGGGGGTGTTAGGCGGTAGGATGACAATTGGAGTGACGGTGGAGAAGTTTATATGTATTTACCCATAGCACGTACTTTCGCGTAAGTCTATATGTATTTATGGGATGGGTAACTAACTTGAAAAAACACAACAAAAAATACGAAAAAAAGAAGTTTTACTACTAACAATGACCGTGACCAACCCAAAATTTTTGAAAAAATGGCTTCTTAATTATTTTTGCATAAAAAAATCCATCCAATTATTTTTTCACAAAAAAATCACAAAAAATTTTTTTTGTGGCTGCATTTCACACACCCGCACTTCATCTAGCATTACATTCATTACATTTATCAAAAGCCCTTGAGTTTTGAACCAAGTTATGAGCAGAAGCCGAGAGTGGTCTGGACTTGACCTTAATCCACCTAATAGAGGAGCTTCATCGAGAAATATGATTTTAGAAACTTCAGGTCTTTGACTTAATTCTTTGAGTTCCACATTATAATGTGCAGCATTTGACTCTTAGTGTCTAACCTAGTCTCTTCATTCTGAGTACGACTCTGTAATAGGGAAGTAATTTGTACTCTCACACTATGCTCTTAGCTCAACTAAGATGGGATGTTGGAAGATTATGTGAGTTTCTTTTCTTGTATCGTGGACATCTAAAGACCGGAGTACGAGCGGAAATAAAGTTTCGGAAAAGGGATGGACGATTGGGCACAATTTTTTCTATGACCCCAAAACATGTACGAAAAAAAGATTCCATATCCGTAGGGGCACAACAAGATCCATGCAGAGCCACCAAAAATCCAAATACAAAGAAGCCACTATTAAATAAACATTTGACCAAAAAGGTTCAAGCTTTAAGAAAACCTGCAGATCTTGGTGGAGACTTGGCTAAATTGGCCAGCTTCACAAGGAGAGGTGACTACACTGGTCACCCTCCAGTTCTTTTCTCCTTATTCTAACTTCTCCCTCTATTCGATTGTGAACACAATACGACAGATCTTAGAAGGAAATACCTTACTCCCTGTGGATGAGTTATTGGAGAGGAGGTTTTCATGGTAGTCTGGCATTCTGGATGGGAAGAGCTAAAACCTTTCACACACATGAGTCGATTGTTCAATGTTCATAGGGTATGCGTTGGGAGGAGGATTGATCTAAGATGACTTTTGAGCCAAAACTCTGACGATGATGTGTAGAACTTGAAGGTTGTTGATTTTAAAAATCCTAAGTCTCACAGAAATTCTCCCAAACTAATAATTCCAAGTTCAGGTCTAGTTCCATTTTCACCTTATGCTCATGGTCTTGGTATGGAACCCAATCTCATTTCACCTCATTGCACTGCTTTTGATCCTCATGGACGAGCATGGTTTAAGTATAGGGGGATGATGAATCTCAGATTCATCACTTTAAAAGTCATGAATTAAGCTCAAATTCCAAAAATTCATTTGCATTTCTTCATTTATATTGCATAATAAGCATTCATGCATGTTTTCATAATAATTGCATTTTATCACTCATTATTGCACAAAATAAGAAGCCAAAAATCTCAACCAAAATGACCTGTAAAACAACTTAACTTCCCTGATTTTTAACTAATTCATATAATTCCAAATGACCTGAAATCACATCCATTGTGTACATATCACTAACAACAATAAATGAAAAATACAAAAAATCACTAACCTAAATAAATGGACCAAAAACCCAAATACTAATTGCAGGATTCTCGGACTAAAACCTTGATATCTTCCTCATCCAGTGTCCGATCTGATCCTACTCACTTTTGAACTAATGTACATTCAAATATCTTCAAAACAAGACCAAGTTCAAGTGAATCGGAGCTCATATGTGAAAGTTGGGTTTTGGGCCTCTTTTCTACATTTTGTATTTACCTGATTTTGACCTATTATTTTATGTACATAATTAACTCATTTTATTTTATTTCTTTTTCAATTATTTTCTTTGATTAAAGTTTTATTAAAATGCATAAAAATCCAAATCCAAAATGAGCTTGAAATAAAAGAAACTAACTGAGCCAGAGTCTTCACTAACCGTCTATAAAAAGTTGTCATTTTTGCATTTTATTTTATTTCTTCTTTTTCCTAATTAATAAAAATAAAAAAATTAGATTAATGTGTAAACATTTATCGTTAATTTTATCATATTTTTTCCAGATTTTTTATCAGGTTTAAAAATAAGAAAAAAATATAAAACCAAAAATCAAGGTATTCTATGTACATGGGATACCCAAAAAAATTACTTTGCATAAATGATCGATTTTAGTTTTGGTCTCTTCATGATGTTGTGGATCTCGTCGAGATGAGCAACTTTTGTGAAGAAAAATTTTCGATCCGAGGTCTTATTTACTCTTTTTTACGTATTTATTATTGTATTTATTTTTTCGATTTTTGTGGGGCTGACACGTGGTCGCTCCAAGAACCGCCATGTGTCACCCATTGTGCCTTTATTTATGTTTATTTTTAAAAAAATTTAAATTTAAAAAAAATAAAAAAAAATAAAAATCAAATAAAACAACTGTCACATGGCATTATCTCAGCTGCCCGATCTCGGCCAATCGGATGGCCGAGGTTCGTCGTTCTCCTCCCCCTACTTTCCCAATCGGGAGTGGGTGGCGCTGCCTCCTCTACAGATTCTGCTACCCTCCGTGAATCCCCGCTCCTCCGCCTCATCTCGTCGTGATCGCAATCGACCATCACCTCCTCCCTTCCCTAATTGGCAGCACTGCCGTCTCCGTTCCTTCCAGATTCGGCTCTGCAAACCCTCATCACGATCTCCCTTTCCTATTCCGCCTCGCTGCCACTCAATCAGATCACCATATCTATTCCTTCTAGATCCCATCTCCCCTTCCTCGCACGATTAAGTGTTGGCTCGCACCTCCTGATTTGGCCGACCCCTCATACTATAAAAAAGATATCACCGCCCCCTCTAAATTTATCCACCGATAGAGCAAGGACCCTAGTGTTGACAGCCCGGTGCCCCTCCAGCGGCGAGATCCGAAGCTTCCAAGCTTTGACGCAATGCCGTACTTCACTGCAGTTACTTCCCACTCCAGTCCCTGTACCGTCGAGCCACCCACACCTCTTCACGTTCACCTCTGCGACGTTGACTCCTGCCAGGAGCTTCACAATCTTTTCCGTGCTTCGACGTACAACGTTCCACCACCACGGTCAACTTAATCACCTCCAGCATCGAGCTGCTCCGTCTTTTGCCCTTCCGTCGGCCAAGCTCGACTCCTCCAACAGAGTTTCTGGTCCAACGCTTCACCGCCAGGTTCTAGTAGTGGGGCCCCAAACTTCATCAACGCCAGGAGAAATGACCATCTCCGTCCTCTCCTTCTTCGACTTCATCAGCCGCCACCCCACAAAGAGCTCCGACCTTCCCTGTCGCTCCGCCCTAGATGGCCGGAGCCCAGCCGAAGGACACCTGCGCACCACCACCACTAGAGCTGGGCTCGAAGCCCGAGGCCCCCGTGCACGTTGGGGGAAATTTGCAAACAACCCCATCTAAGTTCTATTTATCCCGCAGAAGCCCAACCGTCAAGGGGGTACGTGCGACGTACGTGCCTCTTTGGGAATTTTGCAGAGAAACCCTATGGGGTTTAGGTAATTCCATTTATACCTGTTGACACGGGATCTCGAGGATTGATAAATATTTATGGATATATGGTCGTTGTTATCCCCAAATATCCCACGACAAACACACAATTTTTATCGAGTACCATTCTAATGGCCTCTTTCATGATCTTTTCTATAGGTAGAACTACTGTGAGCGGTCTAAACTTCTTCTCTCGTTGCAAAATATACCCAACAGACCCTAAAATCTTTCGAAATTACCTCTACGACCTTTGAAACATCATAATTCCTCCCACGACCCCGTAATCTTGCTAACCCTTACCCTACAGACCCTGCGGTTAACCCCCGTCCATTTGCCCGTTAAAACTAACCGGATTCCGTTATCTTCCTTTATATTCTACCCATTTTATTTGTAAAATTTACATTCAATGCCATCCATGACTTCCTGCATCTCGGTCCTCCTCCTCCCTCTCTTCTGCACTCGCGCACTTGCAGGTTCATAGTTCGATTAAGTACACCAATCGTAGTTTATATATTTAATTGTTGCACTATTGCAAAATCATGGTCCATCGACTGTGGCTCCACCAACGGCACGACGTCCCCCAACATAACTTTGTTAGGAGATGGCACCTTCATCCGATCCGGCGTGAGCTTCATGGTACCCAACAAGAACGACCCTCGAGACCCTTCGCGCCTTCCCGAAGAACCAGAAAAACTGCACACCATCCCCGTGGGGATCGGCAGAAAGATACTGGTGACGCCGAGCTTCTATTACTGCAACTTTGACAATCTAATGATCTTCGACGGCAAGAAGTTTCCTGTACCGCTCGGGGATGTGTCGTCGAGTTACGTGATAATCTCTGTAGCGAAGAGGAATGAGACGAGCATCGCCCCCCCTCCCTCCCCCCGTCCAGCCGTTGCATCTCCCCCCTACCCCCCGTCCTGCACATCAGCACCCCACCGCCTCCCTGTCCAGACCTCCCGCACCCGCCCCAACCTCCCGCAGTCCCCTGTCCAGCCGCTGCATCGCCCCCTCCCCCCACCGCCTGCACAGCACCAGCACCCCTCTGACTATAATGATCCTATCAAAATGTTGAGCAGGCACCAAAAGTGACATTCAAGAAGCCCATTGGAAGCGTGAGCATGTCTGGACACAAGTTCGTGGGGTGTCCAATGCCATGCGGAGTGCAGATCACCAGACTGGAACACATCAACACTCTGTCGCATAACGTCGAGTATCTCGCTTCCAGAGATGCAACCATCATGGGAAGCCGCAATGGCCATGCTCCGATATTCCTCTGGTATACGCTCAATCGTAAAGGCTACAGGGGCTTCAAGAAGGAAGTAGAGAAGTGCCTGAGAAACGCCCATTACCTGAGGGACCGTCTGCATTCTTCTGGGATCGGAGCGATGCTAAATGAGCTCAGCAGCACCGTCGTGTTTGAGCGGCCCCAGCCCCATCGCCACCCCCCAGACATCCCCCTGCCCGCCCCCGCAACCCATCGCACCCCATGCAGCATCGCCCACCCCGTCCCATCGCCCCCTGCCCCCATCTCCCCCCGGCGACCCCATCGCACCCTCTGCGGCATCGCCCACCCCGCCCCATCGCCCCCTGCCTCCATTCCCCACCCCCCGCGACCCCATCGCACCCCCTGCGGCATCGCCCGCCCTGCCACATCGCCTTGTTGAAGCCCACGCCTCCCCAACACCTCAACCAGCCGTCGGTTAAAGCCCCTCCCGTCTCACAACCCGGCAACCCCCAGGCTGATGCCTCCCTGTGAAGCTACACACCGCCCACCTACTTCCTCCTGTTCAGGTCCAGAGGTTCGGCACCGCGGGGGGAGGCTGTCTACAGAGGAGGTCAAAGGAGGATACATTATTCTTTCTTCTTGATTAATTTTAGCCATCCGATCGTGGTTTGGTTAGATTAACTCGTCTTTAACTCAATGAAGTTAACTTTAGATGTGTCGATTTAACGGTAGGGTTCGTGAGGTATGACGGAGCAAGATTACGGGGTCGTGGGAGGAATTATGATGTTTCAAAGGTCGTAGAGGTAATGTCGAAAGATTTTAGGGTCTGCTGGTAAATATCCCAAATATTTATAGAAAATAATGTGGAGCAAGAGAAATATTTTTGCTACTTATTTACCTATGTAGCGGACAAGATTGAACTCAGGGAGGCTACAATTCCCGAGGGTTTTTCAAATAATCGACGAAAAATAAATTAAGAAAAATCATGAATTTCAAAAGTAAACTATCCTCGATTTTAGTGGAATTTTTATCTTTTTATCTTTTTAATTTTATTAATTTTTTATTTTCTGATTTTCAATTTTTTAGTGATTTTATTTTTGCATTTTTTTAAATTTAAAATAAAGAACAATATGCACAAGATAAGAAATATGCACACCAAACTCTTTTTGTATTTTTCAATTATATCAAAAATGCTCAAAAAAATCCAGAGAATACTTTTTGATTTTAAAGGTTTTGAAATGTTTTGAGAATTTTTGTAGAATTTTCAGATGTTTTTGTATTTTTCTAAAAACAAACAGTGGTAAAAATGAGAAACAATGCATAGTCTGGAGTAATTTACAACTTAAAAATATTTTAAGTGCCAAAAACTACTGACAACTATTTTTATGATGAAAATACACAAATACCTACAAATAGGAACTGGAATCGTGATTTTTGTATTTTTGTAGAATTATTTATGATTTTTATAAGATTTTTGGTATTTTTCATTTTTTGGGTTTTATAAATAGTTAATGCACAAAAGTTGCACAAAAATTAAAAGACAATGAAATACAATTACCCTAATTTTTTAGAATTTTTGGAGCAATTTTTAAATTTTTTATGAATTTTTAAATTTCAGAAAGAGAAAAAGATAATGCTTTTGATTTTTAAATAATATTAATGAATTTAAAATGCAATGGAAAATTTATTCTAAAAAGATAAGCACATCAGAAGCACAACATAATTTTTGAGAGATTTATTGACTAACAAATAGATTTATTTCAATGAAGAGAGCTTGCAACTTAAAGTTTGTAAAATAGGGACTGTAATATAAATAGTTATTGTTTTTGCATTAAATAAATAAAAGAACTAAATAGAAGGTAAAAAGTGAAATTTACTCAGTTAGGCATGTTAAACACATGATATGTATTGGAACAGGGTCTCTTTCACAATTTCAGAAATAGAGGGGGTTAAACTATAAATTTTTCAAAATTTTTTTATTTAAAACCCCTCCTAGGGTTTACTGTTCTATTCGTTCTTCACTTCCTCAATCCAAACGGGCATCTCCTCGGTGTGCCTTCTTTGTCTCCCAAGCCGCGGTAGGCGGCCGCGGGCTAGCGGTCTGCGCCGGTAGGAAGTCAACCAGAGGTGGATAGCGGACGATGGCGATGAGGAGCGACGGTTCTGCACGACGGTCTGTGTCAGGCAAGCAGATGGAAGCTCTGAAGTCAGGTGGCGTGGACAGTTGAGATGGGTTCGCGCACAGGTCTTCGACGGAGGTGCTCGTGATTGCTGGGCTCTGGTGGCTGTCCCCTGCCGATGGCGACCAGTGAGGAATGATGGCATGTGCGACGGTCTACATGGGACGACGACTAAGAGAGCCTCCCGTGGGTGCACTAGTGATGGAGAAGTGTGACCTGGGCGACGTTCTGGGATCCAGGCGGTGGCACGTTGGCCGAAGCAGGCAGAGCTCAAATGGGTGGCGATAGATGCTGCCTACCTCTTTTTTTACTTTTTATTATTTTGTAAAAAAAGCAGAAATGAAATAATAATCAAAAACTTTTTTTTATTTTTTAATAGAAACTGTAACATAAGGATTTTTTAAATTTATTTATTTATTATTTTTTGTTTTTTTAATTTTACATACAAAACAAATGTTAGAAGGAAAGAAAGAAAATATTTTTTGTATATTTTTTTATTTTTTATTAAACAAAGTAGGATACAAGCATGATGACTCGATCCTAAAATCATACGGAAGATGTGAATGGGTGCAGTTTCGAGGGGTTTGGAGGATGGAACTAAATCTCCGACCACCGTATATGGTCGGAGGTGAGAGATCGTGCAAGGTAGAAACGACCGCGTAGAGATCGAGAAAGTGAGATGAAATATTGAGTTGGCGGCAGTTAAAATCGTGATGGATTTTAAGATCTAAATAAAAAATGAAAACGAAGAACAAATGCGAGAAAATAAAACTACGATTAGCCTAGGATAAAAACAAGAGAAGAAAAGTGTGGATCTCACCTTAGGAGCGGAAAAGACCTTGATCACCTCGACGAAGGCTGACTCGCTGTCATCGGACGGCTCGGAGGCTAGGCATCCTTCTGTGACAAGAAGACTCCAAAAGATTGGGCTCCTCTCACCAAAGATTGATCAAGTTGTAAAGAGGGAGAAGGAGCCATATAAATAGAAAAGATAATGGAGTTTGAAATTTTATTTGAATTTTTGGATGAAGATAAGAGATAAGAGAGAAGGAAAATTGAAATGATAAATTAGCAAGATAAATATTTACAAAAATTAACTAAATATTTTTATATTTTCGTCACTTTATTTATTTGAAAAATAAATGTTAATTTTTTTATTTTTTATGGTAGTCAGTTAAGAAAATCAACTATATACATATGCTATATACATATATGACATTATATACATGGTAAATAAGCACACTAATTTTTTTTTAAATTTTAAAATTTTTTATTTTTATTTTAAAGAATTAGTAAAATAATTTACAAATATCTACAAATACAATATGTAAAAAATACATGGGAAATTGCACAAACCACTCCAGGAAATCAACTTTTCACCCGTAACACCAAAAATTATGAAATTGCAACAATTTTAAAGATAATTATTTAGAATATAATGGAAGTGAGTTTGGTTCAATTTGATTTCATATGGAGCTGGAATTGGTCTTTCAATTATTGCTTAGTGGCTTTTTTTCAAGTGTGGTTGCTTTTATTCTGTACATGATTGATTGTGCAATTATTTTTATTATTTAGGACACATTTTTATTTACAACTTTTGTTTTGACAATTATTTTATTTAAGGTCAATTTATGTACAAATAAAATAATGTAGTATAAAAATATACACATCACACATTTTTTTGGATTTTCTGATTAAGGACCCTATCTCCCCTACTTTATTCCTGGTCGATCATCTCAAGACTTGACCTTCTCTCGGGGTTCAGGTCAGCCTGTATCTATTACATATATACAGTCTTCCTTTTTTTTAATTTTCTTTTCTTTACTTCTTCTTTCTGTCTTTATTTATTTATTTTAGGTTAGAATGGTAAGAAGTGTACAATATTTACACACAGATGCAAGTTAGTAAGAATATGGAGTTAGTGTTATATACATGTGTTTTATATGGGATTTTAAGCTAAAATAAATGAGTAAAGATGATGAAATGCAAATTCATCAATACCCCTGTTCTGCATTGTGTTATTTTCTTTATTGCACATTTACCCTTGTGTTACCTATTTAGTTTGAACCACTTTATTACATCTTTTTATCATTCCAAAAATGGCATCGTGTTGTTCAACTAATTATTGACATTATGGCATGCTTGTGATTTTTTTGTGAGTTGTGGTTAATTATTAATTAATGTCTTTGTGATAAATTGCATATTTTGCCCATTCTATGCTTGGAAATCTATATTAAATTCACCATTGCTCGAAAAATTGCCAACAATTCATGGATAAGAGAATTAATTGAGTTTAACATTGTACCCTTACAAGAATTCATTACATGCATGATTTGCCGTATAGAAATTATTTTGCATATTTCAATCTTTAATTTTTAATAGGTATTAAATCTAGGATTTCCAAGGTTTAGGATTTTTCTAAGATCAATCACCTAGTGATAGATCTAGGATAATTTTATCTTTTGGAAATAATTAGGTTTATTATTTATTATAATTAATTATTGAAATTCAATTTGTCTGCATTCATAAAGTCATAAAATATTTATCTTGCATCAAAAAATTCCAAAAAAATTACATTATATTCATTTTACCATATTTTATATCTTAGCCAAGTTTCATAATTTCCATACATCGTTTGATTGAAAACTACATTTTAGTCCCTAAAATTGGCCGCATTTGCATGTTGCATCCCAAAATTGCATTAAAAATACCAAAAAAAAGACCGTCTCAAAAATCGTGCACGAACTTTGATAGACAAATGTCTAGGTTGTTCCTTTGCCTCCTTGAGTTTGACCTTGGGACTTGCCCAAGTAAAATAAACATAAAACCACGCCGATTAAAAATTGAATAAATTCCTGTGGTTATTTCTTGACCGATTCTGAATTCCCACCTACAATGAAATCACACATTAAAGCTTAATTCACATAGATTAATGTAGGGTTTTCGTGACTCGTCATAGGTGTAGAAAAATGTGGATGAAGTGAGATGTTGGAGTGGCAATAAGACTATATGGGGGGGGGGGCGATGACGGTTATGTGGGCTAGGGCCAGCCTCGTAAAGGCCGAAGAGGGAGTGGGGGCAGTGACTGCCATTACGATGGAGGCGGCAACGACTACGAGAAGGGTGCATGTGGTGCTGGGTTGGGGAGGGGTGGAGGTCACGTGCAGAGCACATGACCAGAGTAAGAGAGGTCCAGAGAGGGTCGGGTCACGTGCTTTGCACGTGACCTGAGTGGTGGAGAAAGAAAAATGAGAAGTGAGGGGAGCGAAATGAGTGGGGTTCCACGTGGCACGCCTAGGGGCTTCCATGTGTCACCCAAAAATTCAAAATTTAAAAGAGGAAGAAAAATAGAAAAAAAATAGAAGGAGACCTCGGATCGAAAAATTTCAATCAAAAAAGTTTTTGTCTCGACGAGATCTAAAACTTTCATTAAGGAACTGAGAGCAAATGAGGTCATCTGTACAAAGTGATCTTTTTGGTGTCTCCATGTGTATAGAAAACCAACTTTTTAGAGTTTTGTAATTTTTTGGTGATTTTAAAAGAGGATAAAAATTATAGAAAAATACTATAAAATACAAGAACACATAAATCTAATTTTTTTGTGATTTTAATAAATAAGAAAATACGGAAAAAAATAAGAGTACGGAATTCGAGAATTTTGTACAGACACACAGAGGACACTCGGACACAGTCAGTTTCTTTGATTTCAATCTTGATCTAGATTTGGAATTTTATGCCATTTGAAAAAACTTTCATCAAAGAACACAAATGAAAAATAAATAAATTAAATAGGTTAACTATGTACATAGAAACTCGAGTCAAAATCGCAAAAAAATAAAATGCGCAAAAGAGGCCCAAAACCCAACTTTCACATACAAGCTCTGAATTTTATGAAATTGATCTTGTTTTGAAGGTATTTGAAAATGGAGTACTTTCAATGTGAGTATACCAAAATCTGCCACTATATGAGGAAGATATGCACGTTTTAGTCTGTCACATGTGAAATTAGACTTTGGGTTTATTTGTCACTTATTCGAGTTAGCAATTTTTTTGTATTTTTTATTTGTTCTTGCTAGTAATATCTACGTAATGGAGGTGGTATGAGGTCAATCGAAGTCAGGATGAATTAATTAAAATTGAAGAAGTTAGCAGCTTTTTTAGGTCAATTTACACTTGGATTTTGGTTCCTAATTTTATGCAATTATGCATGATTAAATGTGAATATTATTTACACATGTATGAATGTTAATTATGCTATATTAATTATTAAATGCACATGGATTTTGGGGAACAAAGCCTAATTGACCAATTTTAGCATGATGAATATGAGATTCATCATCCAGCTTCCTTCTCCATTTTGATCCCCTTTCCACTACCGTAACCCCTGAAGAACTCTCCTGGGTTGAGTCATCGGTGACAGCTTTGAATCCCCAACCATCAAGGCAAGGACAAGACGATGGATCGCGGTGGTCCAAGCTTTGTCAGAGTACCTTCGGAAATTTTTGTATGCTCCAAGCTTCAAAGTTTGTTCGAGCTACTAGGTACTTTATTTCACTTGCATTTCTTTTCAGTTGTCTAGGTTTAGTCATGGTTTATTTAATTAGTGTGCATTGTATCTTAATCTTTAAAATCAAAATCATTGGAGCACATCGCTCCAACACCAAAATTTCCATGAACAACCACTGTCCTGACCCCCATTTGCCTCATCTTCTTCATTAACACGTTTGCCATCATTCCCAATTGTTTGCAAGGATTGAGTGAATCAGATTCACCTACTCCACCATCGTCGGAGCTCCCTCGCCTCGTTACCTCCTTGTGTTGTCAGCTTCAAGAGAGGGTCAGCCACAACCCTCTCCATGTACTCTTTCGTTTTACATAGGAGTGCGATCAAGGAGACGACCTGGAGCATCACTACAAGGCTTGAATAGTAGCTTCAAGTGGTCAATGCTCTAGGCCCACTCCGACGGAGCCCATAAATGTCTAAAGGATACTGCATGTGCGAAATATTGTCAGGAAGGGGATCCATCAAAAAGACAGTCGGAGGCCAGAGACGACCGAAATCGAAGATTGAAGCTCGCTGGAGGTAAGTTCTTGGGGTGTTCTTCTAGGGACCCCCAAGACCGTTGGATCAGGAAGGTGACCTAGATCTAATCTGGGACGTTCACTCATTCGATGAAATGAAGCCCTCATCTGCTGTTCATCACGCCACATGGAAGCATCCCTGCCCTTCTATCTGCACCACTTAATTGGGGTAATTACATCACATACCCCACTTTTTTTATTTATAAAATGGTATATAAATATTAGTTTTAGTTCAAATATTTTATGTAAAAACTTCACAGACCCCTTGGCATATGCTGAATATTCTACTTAGGTCCATTTCCAGCTCAGCTCACATGGGCCCACACGTGAGTTGGTCATTTTGCAAGGGGACCCCTCCATGTTCCTTTATTTCATTTTAACATATACAATTTATGTATCAGTGTAAACTTATAGGTTAATTTTCACGTAAGCCCTTGAATTTATATTTGGGTAAATTACAAAAAATGGACTGGTCTTTACATGGATTCCCAAATTAGGGACTAATCTTCATTTTGTAACAAATAGGGGACCAAAGTTCAACTTAACGGTCCAGGCCCCAATGTCGTCAATGGGCGCCTCAATTCATAATTTTAGTTAACAAAAATACCCCTAACCAATCTACCCTCTCACCCAAATAGATCTTCTGCGTGTGGAAGGAGAGGAGGATGATGGTGGCACGCTTTTGTTGCACGATCCTCGCACCTCGTTCTCCTCCGCGATCTTCTCGCTTGGCAGTGCCATCGGAGTCCGCATCAAATCGTATTGCCGCATCGCCACCATCGACATCGTCGAGAAACCTGATGAGGCCAAGTATGCCGACGCCGCACAGTGGGTGCTAGAGCACCTACTCGTTCATGTGCTGGAAAGCATAGCCGAAGGACTCCATCGCATCGTCAATGCGTTGCTGCTTGTGGAAGTGGAGGAGAATGACGACGTCATGCTTCTGTTGCACACTCGTTATATCCTCGTGGATGTTGGAGGTCGGAGATGGCCTTCATCGACCGGATCGTCATGCTACTGAGATGCATGAGGGCCTTGAAGGAAACGACGTTGTGCTAAATAGCATTGACATCCACAGCTTACCCCTCTCAAAACCCACTACGAAACAAAGGAGCAGAAGCAAATCCCTGTGACAAAAATGGCAACGCAATGATGTGAATTGCCATATTTTTCTATATATATGTATGCATGTGGTCAGTATCGAAGGCCTCGGAGACCTCCTTGAGGGACTGCGACGAGACACAATGGTCTAGATTGAACACCACCAGGGACCCATTCTTGGGCGCCGATGCTCCGATGCGAATGGAACCCACACAACTTATCCAGCGACGAGCCCGACCCCGAGCGTCGAGGAGGTGCTGCCCCTCCCCTGTTGCCGCATGGTAATGAGCCTCGGTGGCAAGACAACCCATCCCGACGATGTGTACGCCGCCGAACGACTCAAGCTCCATGCGGATGACGCCCTCCGAGACGTGCAGGGGGACGGTGTTGAGGAGGATGGAGTGCGTGGGGACGGCGTCCGACATCACCTCCATCGTGCTATGGCTGACTTAGGCGGGGTGCATGCATGGGGGAAATGGAGGGCGGAGGGTGCTCTTCGCAATAGCGAAGGGAAGTAGAAGAGGTCAGAGGGTAATTTCGTCAACTAAAATTATGAATTGAGGCGCCCATTGACGGCATTGGGGCCTGGACCGTTAAGTTGAACTTTGGTCCCCTATTTGTTACAAAATGAAGATCGGTCCCTAATTTGGGAATCCATGTAAAGATCAGTCCCTTTTTTGTAATTTACCCTTTATATTTTGTTGCAAATCTACCCTTGCTAGTACATTGTAGATTATTGTGTGTCTTTTATTTTTGATTAAATATCTCATGTTCATTAAAATTATTAGAAAAATTACAGTAAATGTGTAATATTGTACTTATTCACACATGAATTTTATTTAGCATTTACTTGCATCTTCAATTTATTAAAAACCATTTAGGATCTGTTTATTCTCTATCTAACAATAAAAATATAAACAATTACATATCCTTATTTGAAAATTCCAAAAAAAAAATATATTGTACGTTACTATAGAATATAAATCTAGATCAAAAATCACAAAAAATACAAAATAAAAACCTTAAAAATTGAAAAACCACCCTAACACTATAAAATTAGCAAAAAATATATAAAATATAAAAAAATCAATTTTCTATTCTACATTTTTATGTATAATATTATTTCATTTTAGAAATAGTATTGAGAAATTTTGAACATATTATCTATCTTTAAATCTCAAAATAGTTCGACCTATTTATTAACTCCATGTTTTGGAATATTTCATATTTAAAAAAACAAAAATTAGAACAAATCACCAAAAAATTTACAAAATAAAAAATATAAAAAAGACAAAACCATTTTACTTTATAAATTTTGATATTTATATTTATAAACATAAAAACCTATGTAGACTATATATACATATATATCCTTATATACTTATTAATATTACTATTTTTATTGAAATATAAAAACAGTTATTATTATTTGTATTCAATGATTTTTACATATTATTTATATATAATATATATAGTGCCTATATTATACATATTGTTATATATATACTTATTTCATATTAAAAAAAGGAAAAAAATCAGAAAACTAAAAAGAAAATAAAAATTATAAACTTTAATTATAAAAATATATAAATTTAAAAATCATTAAAAAATAAATATTATTAAAAATGCACAAAAATAAAAAATAGAAATAGAACAAAAATATTTGTTGTTTATTTTTAAACAATAAATACTCTATCCCAATTGCTCTCTATGGTTCGACACTCAACATTTATTCACTATACATATATTTTGTAGAGATAAATTAAAAAATAATTTCGAGTCGCATTTTCATAAATTTATCTTAGATTATAGGGTCATTGTTTGTTTGATTTGGTTGTTCACGAACCGAGTGCCAAGAGAACACTCGACACAACGATTGTTAGACCTGACTTGTCAAGCACCACAGACCCTCCAAGACTAGATGCTAGGATCCTTTGAATGATCCGTCAACAGCAGCACGTTCTTCACATGCGTTGGAGCAAATTGCAATTATGGAAAATTTAGTGCCAAGAGTTGCGATTTGCATAGTCATGTGACGTAACTCACGAAGGGCTAGGCTCGAGGCGAGCGTCTAGCCTCAAGCAACGTAGGATTCTCGGATGCTTTATGTGCTGGTTCAGGTATCTGATCCTAAGGAGTGAAGCGTTGCCTCATAAGGAGGCTTGGTGTGTGATCACAATTGTCAGATCAGACTTGGGTGATCTAATTGAGAGACGATGCTATTCTCCCTCCTCCTATGAGCGCAACAAAGTGTAGCGAAGCTTCGATAAGGTGCTGATGGGGTCTCCTCGCTCAGGCGTGAAGGATGGAGGTTAGAGGAGGTTCTTATAACCCTTGTGAAGATGTTGAACGTGTTGTGAAGGGCTGAGAAGGTCTGTAGCTCATAAGCTATGAGAGCTCGTCAGAAAGGACAAGCTCTAACTAAGCTCAGAGAATTTCTAATCAATCAACCACTTGCAATGGTTAGCAACATGCACATATACACAGGGAATCTACAAACATGTAAATTAGGGTGAGGTGGAGACTGTACATAGGTGGAGGAGTCTGAGCCTAACTGGTTCCTAGCCCTATGGAGGGTGGAGAAAGGTCGGGTGATCTTGGTGATGGATAAGCATGGGGGACAATATGAAGTGAACACGAAGATGCGTGAAGAACAGTGAACCTCTTAAGGTGATCGGAGTGGAACGAAGATGCGAGGACATGCTTCAAAAGGAACTGAAAAGAAACAGAAATGAAGAAACTTACATGAGGATGAAAATGGAAGACAGAGGATTATTGGAGAGGCGAACACGTGCCCCAGAGATGAAGAAATAACTTCCTCGGTCTTCGCTCGACAGTTCTAAGTCTAAGGAACTGAAGCTCCAACCACTATGAAGCTACAACACATTGACAAGAATGTGGATCACACCGGCGAGAAGATCTGTCTTCGCACTTGATTTCACTCTCTTTCTGTCATGAAAAAGGATCAGGGATGCTCAGATCTCTCACACAAAAGGACAAATGGTGGCAGATCACGTTGTAGGAGGAGTATTTAAAGGAGATAGGTAGCGGTTCCAGGTGGTGGAGCGTTGAAGTTTGACCACCTATAATGACCAAAAGTTGGGGTGAAGTGGGCCAGGTTGTGCATGAGGAAGGTGGAAGTTTGGTCAACAATTAGGAGATGGAACGAGGGGAAGTAGTTAACTAGAGTGGCTAGAACAAATGGGAGAGGAAGTGGTTGCAAGTGTGCATTGTGAGTGGAGTGGTCAACTGGAGTTTGAAGACACATGATGACCATTGGATCATATGATCCAACGGTCAGGAGCGGGTGGAAGAGTGTGGTCTTGATGAGATCAAGCGATCTCATCATACAGTGGAAGGCAAGGTGTAGATGGGTGGCCTAGATTGAATCACTGAGGCGTTGATGGATGACTGAGGAGTGAGACGGGTGGCAGGAGAAGAGGTGGGCCATGTGGGCAGCCCTACGGGTGCCACGTTGTCCAATGAAATAAAAAAACAAAGACAAAGATAAATAAAAAAAGAAATATCTACATGCTTTAAAATAAAAGGTGTTCAACATGAAATTTGTCGATCTTTTTGAGATCTATAACTTTCATGTAAAATAAAAATGAAAATACACAATATATAAAATATATAATTTTTTATAAGTATTTATAATTGAATAAAAATACTATTTTTTAAAATTCTTTTGTGATTTTTGGTATTTTAATTTATAAATAATTACAAAACAAATATATACAGCATTAAACTATTTTTATGGTATTTTTGATATTGAGAAAGCAAAATAAATAAAGGAAAATAAATAAGGTTATTAGGGTTAATTAATTACAAAGAGCTAATGTTAGCATTATTGAATTAATGAAGTATTTTATTGAATAATCAAAGTAAGAGGGATAATAGTCAAATATTAATAAAATAAATAAAGGATTTAACACGCCCTATACTTAAACCTTGGTTGTCCTCGAGCAAAGAAAAAACGAATAAGTGGATTAATCCCTAACTGTGCATGTGAAATATAAGACTTGATCTATTAAGAACTGTCGATTTTAGTGGTCCTAAAATTCTAAGCTGATCCAAGCTCTAGTCAAAAGGTATCCAACTTCCCTAATCATGAGACTCTCTTTGTATACATATATAATAAAGATATTACATTAAGTATCGACTATAGTTACAAGAGAAGAGTCAAGGCGTCACCCAAAGTTCAAGTCCAAGAGACTCTCCTAAGAACCCAATCCTCAACACCAGGGAATAAATCATTTCTTGCATCCAATTCACCATATCTTTAGTTGTCATTCTTAAAAGTGAATATGGAAGGCCGATTGATGGAGGTCATAGGTTGGTATCTTTTATTCTCTCCCTCACATTAGAATAAGGATCCTCTTGAGTACGTTATTAAATCAACACATGCATTTTTGGTTGTTGATCAAAGTGTCCATTAAGAGATCGTTGAGCCGTATGCACTTATTTTCCTGGAAATGCACATGGGTGTGTCTCTTTTAAGAATCTAATATACCTTCGACACCTATACTTGTATCACTATACGATGCAGAGCCCTTTTTGAGTGCTAGATCGACTCATAAAAGCATCTAATGGTAATCTAAGTGGTTACTTTGAAAGGTTGAGAGCACTTGCCTTTAGTGGAAGCTCTTTGTATGTCTTTGAAGTGTAAGAGATTTTCTTTTCCTTTTATTTTTGGCCAGATCCGCTACTTTTACCAAGTTGGCACACACTGATCAACATTTTATTAGATTTCATAACACCTTGGCACTTAGGTGAATATCAAGAAATAACACAAGAACCATGTTCTCATACTGGTTGAAGTTCCCGACTCCCAGGTTTCGTGAAGCATTCATTACTTTTATCCCATCCTTGAGTATCATAAAATCAGGTCAAAACTCAAATCCCTCATCCTAGTTCCTCAACTGAAACCTCAACTCATCTCATCATAACTGTAGTCGTGCATGTGAGGGGTTGATCATGTTCTTAAGGTAGAGACTAAGTATGCAATATAGCACACATATCTTTCAAACTTGGGAAAAGTGAGTAATTAAGTAATAGACCCTAACGATTAAGTCTAGTTAGCTCTGAATTATAGGACCTCATAAACAAGGACCTCATAAACTAAGTGTTCTAAACTTCACAAGTCTTGTATGAATATTTAAGTATCAAGGACTAAACCAACTTATTAGTTAGTTTTTTCTTCTTTTTGTGATTTTTTGAGATTTTTTATTTTTCGTAAGTATATACAAAACAAGGTGTCAAGACAAAGTATACCCTTTTGAAAACAATTTGTAAAACATTTGTTCACACTATGTCAAATATATAAATTTTCCGAACATTTTACAAAATCATTTTCAAAATCCCCATACCCATATCCCATAATAGGTAAAAACATGTGAAAATACGATATATGTGCAAAGTATATATGCAAATATCTGCGTACACCCCCTATATTTAGCTTGTTCTATGTCCTCATGGCATAAAGTAGAATGAAAGACATAGCTTGTACTAAGCAAAAAGAGGAGTAAAAGTACGAGGATAGCAACCGATACAACCCCCCTACACTTAGGCTTTAAATAGCCTAAGTGTGGGATAGAAGCACTAAGGGTAAGGGTATAACAATGCAGCTGAAAGAAGGCGCGGGAATGCTGGCACGGTGGCAGAACAGTCAGGGGACTGGGTGCGAAGAGATGTCAGAACATCACCTTGGATACATTCCCTCACCATTGCTAGCCTCGACGTGCCCGGAGGCACGGAAGCAAAGATGGTGGAGATAGACTTCTTTCCTCTGGCTGCGAACAAAGTCAGGCAAAGCTTTAGTAGATTTATGTTATTCAGGTTTTTCATGTGCTTTTTGTTATCATTGCCATTTCTATTATTCTTAGGTCCAGTCCGCGCCCTACCCCTTATGCCCGCTTCAATATCCTAGATCCGGAGTTTCAGTACCACTGTTTGAGTGCGATTTTCAAGCCTTAGGAATAAGGCTACTGATTGGGTAACAATCATCCTCCGCTTTTGAATTCTTTTCCTCATATCCCCTTGAGGGTCCGAGAGATAACTGGAGTCTTTACGCCCCCCGGTGACCGGCCTCGAAGGCACTATTGGGCGAGGGGCAACCTTGCTAACGAATTTCCGTATAGAATAGCTTTTTTGAATAAAATCAGTATAGAATCGCATTTATATATGGAATTTTGATTTGTTATTTATAGAATGAATTTGCATCTTGAAAACTGATCAAGCGGGTACTACTGAAATGATTGGAGAAATTGGTGAAATTAGATTCAAAAGAGATTTCTTACTTATGAATCATCGAGGGGGACTCGTTTCTAGGACGAGAGTCAGATGATCCTTATCTACGTGATTTTGACCTGAAGCTCGTTCATTCGAAAGCCGCATTCCTCCCGCGCATTAATCGACGTCTTTGACCTTCCCCAGGGGGGCAGAAAGAAATAGGGGATAATCGACGTGAGTGAGTCTTGGGAAAACAACGATCTCATATAGTAGAGCATGGGAAGAGGAAGGACTCTTCCCCCCGCTCGCCGTAGCTAGGAACGAGCCTGCAGATGTTAGTTATCGCGTTGTGAGGTAGAATCTGAGTCTAGGAAAATCGACGCCCAGATATAATGATGACCTTTTCTCGTAGTAGGCGCTACCTTTCATCGAGAACCAACCTGAACAAAGAGAGAGACGGGACCTAAAGAGCGTTGAGCTTTGCTTGCGCCGCAATTCACATTCGTTAGCCATAGAGCAGTTCGCTTAGATAAGTGAGATACACACGCTAGACTAGGGGTTTAGGTAATCCAACTTCTCATGTTTCGCATATCGAACAGTGGGTTCGAGTTCATTCGCATTCGAGACTGCTTGTGCGACTAGCAAACCGCTTCTGCGACTACCATGGTCAAGACTGACTCGAAGGATCTTAAAAAAGCTCGGAATCTTAAGACATCTCACACAGACTGTACCCCCCGCTCAACTGACACCCTCCTCATCCAACGGGCAGAGACGCGACTGACTGAGAGACATCATATGACTCGACAAACAGGAAGACGACCCTTATATACTAGTTGCTCGCTACGCCCCCGCTACCCGGTAGGGCGGGACCATCCTGCCACGAGACCTGCGAGACTATTATATAAGTCAGTTTGTCGAGAGAAGAGAGATCTTCTTCCTATCATGATTCACACAAAAGGATGCAGCACAGCGAGTCCACTCATAGGGCATCCATCCAAGCAAGATGCACAGGGCAGTGTGCTGATTGATAGAGCGATCAAGACAAGGCAGGATATGGCAGAACCTGGCGCATGCACATTGGCAATGCCACTCGGCCCAGGCCTATAATCTTCTAGTCCAAGCTCCTCGCTCTTCTCTTGAATCTACCGTACTATTGAAATGGTTCGGAAGAAGGCTCTCACATCCAACCGCAGTGGATGTTTCAGATGCAGACTATGCTGGTTGGGGAAGGAGAATACGAGACTAGGTGTAGAGGTCACAGAGCTCGGGCTTCGTTAACCCGCTCCCTCAGCATTCTTGATTTTCTTTCAACATTGCCAGAGTCTATTACCTGAGAGTCGCTCCTTCAACTGTCCCTCGAAGACTGGGAGGGGAAGGTCGGATAAAGAAGAAAGAGCACTATCCTTCGTACACGTCAGGAGTCCATTGATTCAGGGGAAAAGCAAATCAGATAATAGCCTGCAGGGTGGATTTCCGAACTGGGAAGGATAAAAGGGTGTGTGCGGGCAGGAGTAGTACGAGGGCTTGGTCTTCCCCTTATAATGACGCACCTCGACTTTCTTGAATCCGGGGCATTCTCAGAGATCCTTGGGGACCCGTGACCAATTAGCTAGTACCTTCCCCGTGTAACTAGATATATAAGCCACGTGAACAAATTGAGTCTTCTTATCCAGGGACTCTTTTTGATTCCTGATTAAGACTATGCATCAGGCGGTGGAGGTAAATAGGGGAAGAGCAGTTGTCACGATAGAAAAGAAGAATGACTATAAGAAACCATAGATTCTCTCAAATGAAACAACCCATATACTCAACACTTATGATCCTTGATAAAGTCAAAGGAGGTTATTCAGTAGCAATCATAGGTTTCATTACTTTTCTTCCATTCTGTTCTCTCAAAAAAAAGGGAGGGAGAATGATAGATTCAGCCCCCAAATATATAGTCACCTCCACCCCCAAAAAAATCTTGTGGTGTTATTGGAAGTAGGGGGGTTCTGCGCGAGCAGTTCATCTAGAGTCTCAAGCGAGCTGGGAAGTGAGTGAGGCAATGGTCAAGTGGTCGGATTGGAAAGCAGAAGAGAGATGCGTCCTCAAGATATGTAGTTTGAAGATACCGCTGTACAATTGCAACGCATCTTTGCTCAATGGATACAAAACACTCATGCTTTAGCACCTGGTACAACAGCTCCTGGCGCAGCAGCAAGCACCAACTTAACTTGAGGAGGTGGTGAGTTAGTAGCAGTAGGCGACAAAGTAGCTTTGTTACCGATTCCATTAGGAACTGAAGACTTTTTGGTACATCTCTGAGTCCTAGCGCTCTGCTTAAGCTGACTGATTGATTAGGGATAATCCTTCCGACTCTCCTTACTGTGGATGATCCGCATGTATAAAGTGCATTCTTCTTCAAGTCTCGATTTCTTCCACTATGTATTCCGTTCCTGTTTGATTAGAATATTATAGGGGACGATGTTGCTGACTGAGGAATTGATTGTGGTCAGGGGTAGGAAAAGCAGGTAAATAGTAAATAGCAGTAGTCCAGTTCAGTCTTATCAGAAAATCACCCATCACACGTACCTAGAAGAACTCTAGGAGTTCTGGTGAGGGTAAGCAAAGAAAGAGGTATGGAAGTAGAGACTAGCTGAGGCTTGGAAAATCATCCGACATCCCTACCTACTTCTTCTTCTTACTGGATAAGTGCTTATACTAGCCTTCGTCCCCTTTGCCCCCGTCTAATCATGCCGTTTTAGAAAAAAGAATAGTAAGTCCACCTCACCTCTCTTGGTAGGCAGGGTTCGCAGACTCTCTATCATCAGGTCCTGGGAAAGAGCTAACTATTTCATCAATTTCTCCGGAAGGTTCTGGGTGCAAGGAAAGTCTCTACAAGCTCAGGCCCCAGCTATTAGTAGAGAGTATGGGACCTCGGGAGTAGTCGAGGAGCATAAGAAAGTAGTTAGATAGCATGGACTCATCAACCAACTCGTAGGTACAGGGAGAGAATGCTCCAAGACTGCGAATAGGCGGCTGGGAAAGAGGACTAGCGAAGTGGCATCTGACTTATGCTTCTGAGAAACAAGGTGCCCCTCAGGAGGTCTAGGGTTACTTGACTTCCTTGTGGACCTGTATAGCGGAATACGTCACATCGGTTTACTTGAGAAGGGACATCCCTCTGCCTCAGTCCTTCTGCATCTCATAAATCAGGTGAAAAAATCCAACGAAATATGCTTTGATGTTCAAGCAGCAGCCGGGGTCTAAGCCAACAGTGGTCAGAGACCACTAATTACAGTAATGGCGGTAAGACCACCGACCGCCTGGCAGCGGGGAGGGAGGGATCAGCAGCAGGCGAAGGGGACTATTATATTAAACAAGGCTCAGTCGCTGGCGCATTCGTCATTCCAAACAAAAAAGAAAGGCGAAGTCATAATACACAGCGATCTTCGGATCAGTTGTTATCTTCAGGTATCCCGTAGACGTCATTCAAAGTGAAGAAGTAGTCGCCCCTTGTGGTTGTGTCTACTGTTCCCGTAATTCGGGTGGTGCCATCCTATAGGGAGTGTTCACATTGGCGAAAATCAAGTCAATAGTTCATTCTTTCTATTATTCTTAGGTCCAGTCTGTGCCCTACCCCTGATGCCCGCTTCAATATCGTAGATCTGGAGTTTCAGTACCACTGCTTGAGTGCGATTTTCAAGCCTTAGGAATAAGGCTACTGATTGGGTAACCTACGACTCCCTCTCTTTTCTCCTCTCCGCCTCTTCTTTTCCCCTTCCGCCTTTCTGGTCTTCTTCCTCCCGACCTCAGAAGTAGGGTTCAAAAGGAGATGAGCGGACATTCTACTTTCCCACCGCCTTCTCACAGCTCTCTAAGCAGCCAGCCAACTCACAGCTCAAACTGCCCAATCCACAACAGCCCCGGGAATCTTCACTCGACTGATTGATAAGTCGAGTCCACTCACTTTGACGACTTGTCGAAAGAAAGCAAAGAGTCCTTCCAATTATTAGATAGTGATATAAGTTCGAAGCTTTGAAAGAAAGACCTATATTGACGAATTCAATCAAGCATTTTCCTAACTATTCTCAGGGGCCGCGACATTCAGAGTTGTGTTAAGGAAAGCTATAATAGGTTGAGGGAAGCGAGAGCTTGGAGCGAATCGACCAGAGAAGTGAGAGCTTGGAGCGAATCGACCGGTTGAATGTCTTGCTTGCTGCTTGCCTGGGCCTTCTCCCTGCACTTCACAACTGGTTCGGGATCTTCTGCGCAAAATCTTCCCTCTCCCTACGGTCGAGCATTTATCAAACCTCTCCTTTGTCTGATTATATCGCGCATATTATAACTTGAAGTTGATATCGCGTCCCGAAGTTGTCTGGCAATCCGAAGCAAAGGATTTTTTACGCCCCCCGGTTACCGGCCTAAGAAGGCTCTTTTGGGCGGGAGACAACCCTGCAAGCAAGATTTCCGAGAAATCAAGATCGCGATATCAAATGCGCTAATTCCGCGGAAAGAAGAAGCGTAGGAATGATTACGCCCCCCGGTTACCGGCCTTGAAAAGGCACTATTGGGTGAGGGGCAACCTTGCTAACGAATTTCCGTATAGAATAGCTTTTTTGAATCAAGTATAGAATCGCATTTATATATAGAATTTCTCTTTGGCGGCAAATTTCCTCATTTTCTAATATTCAAATGAGCTTTTATGTATAGAGCGCTGCTGTTTGCAAAGCAGATCAAATCGGGGGAAAGGCAGGAAGCAAAAACCCCACTCTTTTTTCTATAAAAAAGAATGACAAGGATAACAAGGGATCGTTCCCATATACTTAGGCTTTAAATATCCTAGATATGAAGAATATATATACAAAGGGAAGGGACCAAGGGAACGACTCAGGAGATCGACAAGAATGTACAAAACATAGCAGGGGTTCCCCCTATACTTAGGCTCAAAATATCCTAAGTAAGGAGTGCGTATTTACAATAGAGGAAACCTAAGCTTTAAAAGAATGAACAAATCAAGTGTGTAAGAAGAAAGAATAAGTGAAACTTCTATGGTGCTGAATCTAGATGCTGCATATTCATGAAAAGTGGTCTGAAGTATCTGCCCTATACTTGCTCTACATGGAGGTTATAACCTCAACTTGGACTAACTATTCTTTGGAATCGATGAAGTGCTTCAACAGTTGTCCATTAACCAATAAGGAACTTGCACCATATGTGAGACCAACTATCTCTACGCTCCCGTTGCTATGCACTTCCTTAACTATGTAGGGACCCATCCATTTAGATTTGAGTTTCAATGAAATATCTTTACTTGGCATTAAACAACCATACCTTTTATCCCGAGACACCTACTATGCAAATCATGCCACTTCTTAACCTTGTCCTTATAGATCAAACTGTTATCATACGTCTGGTTTCAGATTTCAATGAGCTCGTTCAGGTTCAAGTCATGGAAAAGCTTCCCTCGGTGACAACTCCAGTTCACTTGCTTGATTGCCCACTTTGATTTGTGAATTATCTATGCGGGTAAATGACATCGCTTGCCATAGATCATCCGAAAAGGTGAAGTATCGAGTGGAGTATTGTAGGCCTTACTATAAGCCCACATAACTTGGTCTAATATATGGGACCAGTCCTTCCTATCAGGACGGACCAACTTTTAAAGAATGCTCTTCACCTCTTTATTCGAAACCTCTGATATGCCATTAGACTATTGAAGGATATGGGATAATCTTTATGTGCATCACAGAAGCATGAGGATCACATCATATACGTTCGAGAGCGACTAGTCGCACTATTTGCTTGATGCAGCGGAATTTAAAAAATTTTAATCGATGAAACCACATGATCCAAGAACACTTCTCGGATTATTTCATCTAAGCCACATAATAGATAAATGAATACCTCTTGTAGCATGGCTGTGATTGAGTCTCTAAACAAAGAGACCTCCTGTCTCAAGCCCGATATATCGGAGGAGACGCTTGCGAGCATGGAGATGAATCACATGCTTCTCGCAATCCAAGTAGTTGATCCCATCAATGGAACTCCTGATCTTGTCTCACAAGATCAAGCGTCTTCTTCAAAAGTGAGGCGCACCAAAGAAGATGGAGATCCTAGAGTAGTTGAAGCGACAACACAAAGTGAGAGAGAGATCAATTGATGTTGCAACTTGAAGAGCAAGGGGCGCCTCTTGTTATATAGTATTTTGGGAGTCCATGGATCTCAATCCATGGACAACACAAAATCAATGGATGAGATTGATTTGTGTTTCTTTTAATGGCCATAATATTGTTGTAAAAATACAACAATTAATTAAATTAATTTAAATATATATATTTTAATAATCAATATAAATTTATTCCAAATTAAATCTGTCAATCTTGGAGATAATTAGGAAGGATATTGCCCTCATCCCTATAAAGGGGGTGAGGGGGGCAACCACCTGTTCCATTTAGGACTTGGTGGCCTGATGAATCTCAGATACATCGTGTTAAAATCTATTTATTATTCTCCTAGTTTAAACAATTCAATAAAGACCTCTTTTAATTCTCTAATATTAACTATTTACATTGTACATACTTTGTATATAATTAACCTACATCTAATCCTATTTTATTGTATTTAATTACTAACCCTTTTTCATTGTTTGCTTTTAAAAGAAATTGAAAAAAAAATAAAAAATCTCAAAACCACAGAAGCAGTGTTTTTACCTATTAAAAATGCCCCCAAAAATACACCTTTGTACAAATGACCTTATTTGACTTTTTGTCCAACATGAAACTTGAAGATCTCAATGAGATCTACAACTTTTATGTTTTGATTTTTTCCTAGTTAAGCCTCCTACTATTTCTTTTAGAGTTTTCTTTGTTTTTATTATTTTTGAATTTTCTGAAGCGACCACATGGCGCTCTCTGGGATGCCCATGTGGCCACACCGCTCTTCGCCAACGAACCTCCTCTCCGCCCTTGGATCTCCTCCCACCCGCTCCCATCTCAATGTTCATCTCCAGATTGATCTTCAACCGTCTGATCTCCCTCCAATCTAATCCTATCCACCCAGTTCTGCTCTTTTCTAGATGACACGATCTCCCTCCTATCCTACGGCTCCGCACTCGCCACGTCTCCCCTTAATCCTTAACACTTAGATCTTCCCTCCCATCTCATCCTAACCATTAACTAGCGCTCGTCCCCCAGCCGTTCGATCATATCCTAAGGATCTGATCTCCACCCTCCTTCCACGCCCCTACTTGGATCGTTTGATCGCAAGATCCAACGACTATCCACTCGTCGTCTACGTCTTAACGTCTCCTCCCCAGGCGTTATGCCTGCAACATCCCCATCCCCTTTCAATTACAGCTGCCAATACAAACCACATACGCATAACCTAAGGTCCCCTCTCCATAGCCGTTATGCCCACCTTCCTCGCTCGCCCATCAATGCCTTCATTCCTCCCTCAAACGCCCATCGCTAGCCATTCAAAAATGCTCCGCCGCCATCTGAACCGCCATCTCTCCACCCATAAAACCATCATCTCTGCCCCATCACTCGTTGTCCACCACTTCACAACGTTTCTTCCTAACCGCCAGATGAATTTAGGATTCTCATTCTTTATTCTTTTATTTTAGCTCTTTCTTTAAGCAAAACCATCTATAAAGCAAAACCATCTATAAATACCTGCAAATATAATAAATTAACTTTATGCATGCCTTTGTTAATATCTCATAATTAACACCTATTTTGCAAAAAAATAAAAGAATATAGGGAAAAGAAAATGAAGGATGTATTTAGAATAAATACAGAGTGACCCAAACCCCAAGAGAAGGTCAAGCCTTGACCTAATCACAAAGAAAACAAGTAGAGAGACATAAGGGTACATTATGTAATGTACATACCCTATACTTGTACAAAATACTTATGTATTTATTTTTAAAAAATTATAAATATTTTATTGTTTTTTATACACTTGTATATAGCCCTAAAAATATAAAAATAATATAAAAATTAGAAAAACAAAATAAAAATAAAAATAAAAATAAAATAACAATTCCTTGTATAATATATATATAAATAACACAATACCTATTTATTTTACAACCATAACTTATTTAAAAATTTAAACAAAAAAATTTTATATTCCTTAAATTATTTTGTAAATAAATAAAATATAAAATAAAAATAATTCTTGTAAAAATAAAAAAATATTTGTATATAACACAGATATATTATACTTGTATATAATACTATATATTGTATATACCTTATTTTTATTTTGATAAAAATAATTAAAAATTACAGGAAAATAGTTTATAATTTTTTTTATTTTGTACACTTTTTAGTTTTAAATCATTTACTATTTTTTATTGAATTTCCTTTTATTTTTGTAAATCCTGAATTCTCATTGATCCACGTGGGAATGTTGGCTCCATTCAACGTCCCCTTCCAGTCGGGTCGGGTACGCATGTGTCTCGCTGGAGCTTCTTCTCCTATTTCCAGTTCCCGACTCTGATCTCTATTCTCCTTGATTCTTGCGCCAGATTAAATCACTAAGATCCATAATCCTTGCAGATCCCTAGGCACAACTGGATTGCCCAGGGTTCCACATTCTATTCCAATCTTTCTGAACCCTCGAGCATCCTATTTAAACACTCATCTGCCTCTCGTGCTCCAATTCTCTCCTAGCTACCTTCAGTGGAGAGACGGCCATCGGAGGAGCTGCTCAAGACTCGTCGGAGATGTATGGAGGCTTGTGGCTCACAACGCGACCGGAGCTCTGCTGTGTGAAGCCTCCCAATCAGCCGCAACCTGGTCGAGGCCATAACCACCGCCGTTCCCTTCGCATGGAGTTCTTGCTTTTGCCAGTAGCTTTATGTACCACTCGTCTCCCACTTTCCTTTACTATTCATGTTTATTTCCATTTCATCGTCGCCACCCACTCCTCTGCTCCGACCACCGGGTCGGAGCTCTGCTATCCACCTTAATCCGCTTAGATTAAATCCCTTTTCATCCTGCATATCCTAGCACGATCTGAACACCCTTAGGCTCATTCATCAGGGCAAGATTAAGGCCGAGATCTCCATCCTCCTTGTCCGCCGGAGGTCGACCCTCATCCACTGTCGCTTCCTTTGTCTTTCTCATAAAATAACCCCAACCGACGCTTGGTCTTGGAGACTTCAGTATACCCTGTAGCTTTGGACGCACAGAGACGACCATCCAGAGAATCTGCTGCATAGGCAGTGCAGCTCCAGCCGGACCACCCTAGTCCCTCTCATCCGCCCCTCGACCACCACATCAGCCATGTACGTTCGACGCGGAACATTTCCACGACCGTGATGGATGCCTCGGCAGCCTCATCAGAGCGATGGATCTCCGTCCTTGCTCAGTTGAAGTTCACTTAGGACTTGTTCTTACATCTACCTTCGGAGCCGCTCGATATGAAGTCATGCCCCAGATCTGATCCGAGCCCTCCTTTAGCGTCTAATCCTGACGCTCGGATCAGATTTGGGCCCCTCATCTCATCGGATCAGATTTGGGATCAGATCAGACCTGACTTGTTAGATCTAACCGCACGTCAGCGACAACTCCCTAGATCGTCAGATCCAACCGGAGCAGCCATCAGAGCCGTACGTCAGTGGCCGTCCCCTCGCATGCCACATGTTCTCTTGGGTATATTTCACTTTTACTCCGTCATTTTTCTTTTTTGCTTTAGTCTGGTAAATAAAATATATAGTTTAAGACATTTATATTTTGGACCTAAAAGTTTTTGTATTTGCATTTTAGTCAGATTGAATTAGACTCACGCGTGTCCCCACGTGCTTGTTGGTCTATTTGCACTTTCATTCCTGAACTTTTATGTTGTTGTGAAATGAATGCAAAGTTTTAATAATTGCATTTATGCACCTGTGAGCCTGGACCACGTCTGACGATTGCGTTGGTTTGATTATTTGCACGATTGACCCTCTGCTATATTAGTTTGTTATTTGTTTGGTTCGCAAAGTTAAAATAATTACTTTTAGGTCCCTGTAAACTGTATTTAACCCCTTGTGTATTATTGGACTTAATAAATATTAAATTAACTTTAAAAATGACCTAAAAATTACCCTTAGCTTCTGCTAGTGTGTAGTATTTAGGGTATTTTTCGTGAGTTGATTTAATTCCATTTTCTATTATTGAAAATTCAAAAACCCTTAAAAAGGCCATGTTTCTGTTATAAAAATTATAAAAATTTGAAAAAGGTCTTAAAAATTCCACAAACATTTCTGTAGGTGCCTTTTACCGTGTTTTATTTCATGTATTAATTTTATTTGAAAATCCCTATAAAAACCTTAAAAATTACAAAACACCCAAAACTTATAAAAATTATATAAAAAATCAAAGAAAAATCCAAAAATTTATGTTTTTAGTTTTTGTTTAAAGGTTTGATTCCTATTTTATTATTAAAATACCAATCAAGAATTTACGTATTCTACATATTTTTAATTTGCAAATTATTTTGGTTGTGCACTGTTTTGTCTTTTTAGCACTGTTTGAATTTAAAAATTCACAAAACATATGAAAAATCTCCAAAAATTGCCAAAAACACTTTAAACCCCATAAAACCTAAAAATATTTTTACTTTAATTTTCTGAGCTTTTTTGTCTATTTTGAAAAATAAAAGAAGAGTGTTGTGCGTGTCTTTTTTATTTTGTGCTTGTTTTGTTTTATTGAAAAAATTAATGAGAAATTTTAAAACCACCAAAAAAATTTATTCTCTAATATTTGACTACTTGGATTTTAAATCATGCTCCTTGTGTTCGACTCTGGTCGCTATACCAGGTGAATAAAATAGCGAGACCACTTACATTCATTGCTTGATTTTCTTGAGTGGTTTATTTTTTTCGTTGACCAATTTGATCGACTGGGGACAACACCACTTGTTTTATCTAGTCCACTTCAGTCGTTCGAAATTTTTGGCCAACAAAATGGTGTCGTTGTCAGGGAGCACAACATAATAGTCTATTTCATTTTTTTATCATTTTTGTATCTGTCCAATATAACTGCTTTCTGACTTCCTTCTATTTTGCTTTTTGTGCGAGGAACCGCCCGATGACGAGTCAAATCGCTTTTGGAGGAGTACACATCCGAGAAGGAGCAGGAGAGGAGAAGAAATAGTTATAATTAATAAATGTGTTCTATTTCTGTAAAAACCATTTTGTAATAACTTAGACTGTTTGGACTTTCTTGGACACAGAGACTATTTGAGGTCTATTTCACCGAGTAGCGGTGTACTCGGGGGACCTCATCGTGGTTTTTCATGGTTTTTTATATTATTTTTTTCTACTTGATTCCCCCAGATTTGGCCCCTAGATTTAAGACTTCTACTTGTTTGAGCTCGGAATTAGTTAGGTCCTAACACCTCAATTGCTTATTTGTTCCTATAGAACGTAATTGGACCTATTAAAATAATCATAAAAATTTAATTTATTGGGATTGGGGACCATGTGTTGAGAGGCTGTATATAGCGTTGGTAGGACCCATTTTGTTGGGCATCGATCGACATCGAAAACCAGACCCATGTCTCTCTTCCTGATAGTTAGCTACTTGTTCTTCACAATAACAGAAGTTGCTCACCTAGGGACGATTTCCTCGTGCATCATATAGATAGTTTTATTCATGTATTTTATTTTATGCACAGATCACCCTGCTTGTAGAGTGTTGGAGCAAGGTATGCATTTCTATCTCTGCATGCATCATTGTGTTTGATCGCGCATCGACTTTTCCTTCTTTCTTCCCCCTGTTTTATTGGACTTAAATAACCACGTAAATCAAAAAATTCGTTAGGCGTTGTATTCTTTCAGAAAAACACATAAAAAGTGACAACAAATAAAATTTGGGACTGCTAATGCAAACTTCACCTAAAATCCACTTCACCTAAAAATCTTTGTTTTAGGGAGAGTCACCCTCCTTGTTTGATTTATCTACAACGAGAAAGAAACCCGCACACTAGGATAGAGCCATACATGATCTCTCTTCAGACTACTGGTCTCGTGATTTGTTGTTCTCCAGTGAGGATTTCACTGGGTAGTTGGTAATCAGTCCGGGACTCCCTTAGCAGATTGTGCAGATAGGGTAGTCGATAAATGGTCCGTACTGGCTGGGAAAAACTAGTTATGAGATTCAGGACAGTCTCCTGGGAGCATTGGGTTCCTAATAGCTCGCTTAACCAATCTGATAGATTGATTTATCACGTAAATAAAATTTGATAAGATTAACGACCGATCTTTACGGTCATCAGCTCGCGTTGCATAGGTGAACTTGGGGTTTGACTTCTCATTTTGTTTGCATTCCAGATCCAATATTCATAAATCCCCATATCACGATGATGGGAAGGAGATCCCTTAGGCTGACTTTGACAGCACTGCTATCTAGCACTCCTCCGCATCATCTAGGGCAACTTTAAAGAGCTCAGACCTGCTCTCTGAACCCGAATTCTCTTCCACCATGTTCCCCCTTGACCACCCTTCTTTGACACCTCATGTACTGATATAGAGGCCAGTACAACTATATGTTCATTTGACAACATCAGAGCTAGGGTCTTTTGCCTTTGCAAAGAGCACAGACATGGCCAGTAGTGACGGACACACCAATGAGCAACCATAAGGATCAACGTTCATATTAGACCAAGCTGCCATCAACAACACACTGCTAGCTTCCTTGGATGCCATGTAGAGGCAGATTTGGGAACAAGGAGCATTCATGGCAGAAGTGAGGTGTGAGCTGACACAAATGAGAGCTAGGCGAGTAGAGCAGTAGAGACCAGCCGATGGAGAGATACTAGGAGCTGGAAGAGGAGACAGACGCCCCAAGGAGTTGCATGAGCCAACCAGACCTACACGTACGTGAGGCAATTGCACAACCCTGGTGTAACACTCACCCATAGATGGATCCAGCTACCAGATATCCTTGGCGATTTCCAGCTTTACCCCTAGATGATTCAGCTACTGCCAAAATTTCATGGGCTAGCCACCGAGGAGCCCCATCTCCATCTGCAGGAGTTTGAGATGATTTATAGTACTGTCCATGATGGACTTGCGGATGAGGACAATATCAAGTTGATTGTCTTCCATTCTCCTTTGTTGACAGAGTAACCTACTGGCTAAAGCACCTAGGGAGGACAGTCACTGCTTGGGAGCAGCTCTGGACCGAGTACTTGAACAAGTACTATCCACTTAGCCGGACCAATGGAACACGAGAAATGATCAACAACTTCATGATTATCCCAAATGTGAAGTTCCATGAGGCCTGAGATAGATTCAAATAGTTCATTGACTAGTGTCCACACCAAGAGATACCCAAGCCCAACCTTGTTCAGAATTTTTTCTGTGGGATGACACCAGAGCTGCAGGGGCTAGTGAACGCCTCTTACGGAGGTTCCTACTTCGCCAAGGACGAAGACTAGGTCTGGGCCATCTATGAGGAGATTGAGAGAACTACACAACGATGTACCATGCTCGCTTCTACACTCAGGGGAAGACTCTTCTGCAGGTGACTTCATTTTAGAGGATTGCACGTGTCGATGCCGATCCCTCCACTTCTTCGTCAATAGTAGCACTAGTCGAGTCTTCAGCTGCTGACATGGGCATTATCAGCCCAAAGTTGGATCGGATCAAGATTATAGAGAAGAAGCAGAGCCAAGGAATGGACAAGCTCAACGAGCTTAATGAGCTTGCCCAGACCTTGAGTGACCTAAAGACCCAGATCATGTACCTCCAAGAGGCACATACAACTTCTTAGTCCTGTCTTAGGTCATAGACTGATCCAGGGAGTAGCTTTACCTAGCCTTCTACCTCATACCGCCAGGTTCACCACATCCAAGCAGAGCCGATCAAGCAGCTCCAACACTACCAGCAGCCACCACCATCTCCCGACACTCAGATGGTGGTCTACTAGTTGGATCAGCCCATAGTAGCCCAACCCCGCCACACATCGAGTAGGTGTCGTCGATGAAAGTCAATGCGATCGGGTACTCCTAGTACCTACCTCATCCCAGGATTCATCATGACATCCTGACTTTTGATGGATCACTGGAGGCACCTCTTCCCAGCAACGACCTCTAGCTCAGGTAGGGCAGAGTAGCCAACAACAAAAGCGCCATCACTCCCACAAGTACCAGCAGCAGCAGGGTCCTCGTCCCCACTATCAGGGACAACAGTGGAGGCAGAAGCAGCCTGGACCATAGTATTCCCATCCTCCTCCTCACTATCAGCAGCAGCAGACTCAACCTCATTTCCAACGGGGCAACCTGTTTGGTTCTCATGCACTAGTCTATGAGAACCCATCCCTTGATAACCCCGCCCGCTTGCTCTCTGACCAGCAGACCTCCTTTCAGTGAGAGATGGATGAGTTCCGGTAGGAGATGAGGGAGATAATTAAGGGCAAGGCTACCATACCTGCTCAGATTGAACCTTACCCGAACAATCTGAAGAGGAAATCTGAGCAGGTATAGTTTACATGGACCACCACTCCTAGTGATGTTTTGCATGATACTTCTTCCACTATATTTGATGCTGATTTTGTGACACTTAGGAGCAATAGGATGCCAGCTGGCGGTGACTTGTCTAAGCGACATCCTGATGCATATTCCAGGGCGGCAGACGAGGATGGAAGCAGTGCTGATGCCACTTATTATGATGATGATGACGGTGGTGCTGACACCACCAAGGATGTTGATCTAGGCGACGGTACTGAGGCTGTCATATTTGCAGTTGCAGATGGTGGTGTTGATGCCACCATGATTCCAGATGCCATGCCAGAGCACGGTGCTGATGCTGCAAGTTCAGATGCTGTCGGTGCTGCTGATGCCACCAAGTCACCTTATGTTGTGTTGTCTTATTTTGTACCTGAGGATAGTTGTAGAAAAACACAAAAAATGAAAAAACAAAAATAAAAAATATGAATAAAGGAAAGGTTTCTGTATCTCCTGTGAGTCCATCTACTTTACATGATGATCACTGCATGGATTCTAGCCTACTACGTGCACAAGAACCTACTCCTAACCCTCATCTCTTTGGAGAGGGTCCTTCCATCCCCTTCCCTCATGCACTCCGCTTAGGAAAGGGGACCCAAAAAGAAAACCTGAAAAAGAGACACAAGATAGAGTTCCGCGAGCAGATGGTAGAAAGATTCCAGATACAACTGACTTTAATGGATGCACTAGAGCACATTCCTCTATTCTAGAAAATTTTGAGAGGGAAAACCCCCATCCACGGGAAGAAGAGGAACCACAATGCAGATATCCATGTGCTTACCCGTGCCACCTGCTTTGCTATTCAGAATCGGTTGCCAGACAAGAGACCTGATGTAGGAGATCCATATGTCAGATGCAACATTCATGAGTAGCGGTTCGATCATACCCTATTAGACAACAGTTCGTTAATTAACCTCCTTCCGGCTGCCTTACTCAACCGATTCAAGTTTGGCCCTCTTAGATAGAGTAGGAGAGTCCTTCAGTTTGCTGATAGATCTGTTAAGAGGCCGAAGGGGTTACTTAAGGATGTTGTTGTCACAATTCAAGGCCTGGAATTCTCCATGGACTTTGTTGTATTGGACATGGAGTTCCCTGAATCTGTGACTGATACCCCCATCATTTTAGGACAACCTTTCTTGGCCACAACCAAGGCGGTGTCCGATCATGATAACAAATATGTATACTTTTGCGTCAAGGGTGAAAGTGTAGAAACAAATACGATCGAAGAGACTAGAGCTCGAGAGTCAACTTGCTTAGAGCAGATGAGTGATTCAGAGCAGATGACAGATGCAGAGCTAGACGTCCACCAGTAGTGTGATTTTGTGATAACAAACGATGAAGCAATTTGGGAAGATCCAGCGGCACGAGCTCTTGTCACGCCTTCAGACACTGCAGATTTTCAGACCATAGTAGATGAGAGTTCGGAGGGCACACTCATGGCGCAGGACACCTTAGAGGCTGATGATCGTAGTCAGGATAGTAAGGCAAATTTTGTTTCATGTGATTGCAATTCAGATCCCTCAGACATAGACACTGATTTTGATTGGCAGGACTTCGATGATTATTTACCATATCTTGCGTCTACAAAGCCGACAACTAGGGCGGAAAGCAAGCCAAGACAGTTGACAGATATACCAATAGGGCCGTCTTCATCAGATTCACAGATACATCGAGAGTTCTCACATACAAATCTTGTGTGCTTCACTCAGACATTTCAGAGACAAGATTTGCCAGCTCCTACTTGTCCAGAATTGAAGACCTGATGAATCTCCATTTCATCACCTTTATTCTATCATTTTGTCCTCAAAAACCCCAGCAAATGCATGTAAATAGCATCAAATTGTACATAATAGCATTCATAAATCATTGTATTAACTACACATAATAAGGTTTTTAATGCCAAAATTATAGAATAAAGAGAAGAAAAGAAAAAGGAATAAAATATTGAAGATATTTTATGACCCAAACCCCGAGACCAAGGCCAGCATGGTATTGGTCGACAAGGAATAAAGTAGGGGGAGATAAGGGCCAGTATACAATAAATACCCCATTTATTTATTCATTTATTTATGCATTTTTGACACCTATTTTGTACATAATTATTTATTCATCAAATAAAGAAACTTTGTTCATAAAAGTTGTAGATAATAATGTAAATAAAATTACAAAATTGAGTTTGTGTAAAAATAATACTCAGTGTACATTCTATACACAGAATAAAAAGCCAAAATCTCAACTTCACAGACCCATATCTTGCAAATAAAAACTCCAAATCACCCAAACTCACTTTAATTGTACATAGCATTCCTTGAACTATTTAATAAACTTGGTTTCATAATTTTTGGAGTCCATCTGCAAAAGTTAGGTTTTTGGCCCTTCTTGTACATAATACCTGAATAAAGTATTACATTTATTCATTATTATTTATTATAACAAAATTATAATTTTAGAATTTTCTAAACAATTTATATAATGCATACACATATTAAAAATAAAAGAAAACCAAAAAGACTTTGTAAAATAAAATAAGTCTACAAAATTCATAGACAAAATACCTATACTCTATATCTTTATATAGATAAAAAGGATTTTATTCCTTGGTTCTTTTATTCTTTTATATTTTTACAATAATGTATACATTATACATAACTCATTAAAAATGTAAATCCAAAATAAAAATCAAGAAAATACATTAAATAAATTAAGTATACAAAACACAAAGGTAAAATACCTATAAGGATACCTACATATACCTATACCTATTTATTTAAAATGTAAATAAACTCCTAAAAATTAAATAAAAACACTTTATACTCACAAAAATAAATTATAAATTTATAAAATAAGCCAATAAAATAATAAAAGAAAATAAACAAATTAAAAATAAAATACACAAAAATACATGTAAATACATACATATACACATTATTAAATCAAAACCATAATAAATCGCTTCGAAAAATTCAATAAAAATATCAAATAAATATTACATGAAAAAATACACATTTTTTATGTTTTAAGAAAATTCTAATAAAATCATTTACTATGGTAAATAAATCAATTTAGGTTAAAATTTCCTGTTTTGTCTTGTAGCGGCTGACATGGACCAATGAGGTGCCTGCCTTCGTTGACCCCGTGGTCAATTGTCCCATCTCTGCTCTGGCGCTTCTGAACTGTCAACTCCCCTGATTTCCTCCATTTTTTGCGGCCATCCCGTCCATCGTTCAAGCTCGCTTCCTTCACAAGAATTGTTCTCTGGTTATCCATAATGCCCGCCAATAACTTGGATCGATCAGATGCTCATTGGATTAATCAATAATCGCCGGTCAATAAGGCTACTCGCCAATGTCTATAAATAAGTAGCTCTGCCTCCGTCCTCGAATTTGGCCAATTTCATTCCAACCTAAAGCCTTGATCTTGTTCCTGGACCGTTCCTCGTGACAGGAGGAGTGACCCAGCGCCTCGACTCGAGCGGAGGACGGAGAATTTTGTCGCGGCGAAGCTCAGGCGTCCGCCCTGCTCCCTGGTGGCCCCCAGGTATAAGAGCTGTCCTTTTATGCGTTTTAGTTAGGTTTTAATGCTAGCTTTTAATTCCAGTTGTTAGATTAGGTTTTAGTTAATCCCTGTAGCGTAAAAATCCAAATTCGAAGTTCGTCGGAGCTCCGCTCCGGCGACTTCTTCACCATAAACCTGATTGTTTCCGACCACCACAAGCACCCCATCTTGATCCCCATCGCTTTCTCCATCGTTCCATCACCTTTAACCAACCGAGGACCCCTGGTCTTGGCGAATCGGGGCTCCACCTCCGCCGTTCGTCGGAGCCCCTCCGCCCCACTCCATTTTGCAGCGAAGCTTCAAAACCCCGGGTCGAGGAGGTAGCCCTCTCGCCCCTGGTTCTTCCTATGCAGGTCAAACGACGGAAGAGCCCCATCTGGGCTCGAATCGAACCAGGAAGAGGTTCCTTGAGGTCCCCTACTTTTCCGACCTCGTCCGAGCGACTCGGACCTCCAGGAGCCAAGATAGGACCTTCAGGAGACGCGGAAGGTCGCCAGCTACGAGCAGAGTGCGTCAGAGGCGAGGAAGGTGCCCGGAGGAGCCCGAGCTGCTCGATCGAAGCTCCCGGGGGCGAGCTTCTTCCCTGTTCTTCCAGGCATCTTCAGCACCGTCAGATCGAAGGAGTCGGCCCAGATTGAACCAAAGCCGTCAGATGAAGCACCGCATCGACCGTCCGATCAGTGAGGCTGATCTAATCTCCGCCATCATCTGCGAATCGTCACCGGCCGACAGGAGCACGACGCGTGGCAAGTGGAAGCGGTCCAACCGTCGGTTCGCACGCTTATTAGGGGTAAATTTCACATCTAGCCCCCCGCTTTTTGTATTTATAGTTTAATCCCAAAAAAAAAGTCACGTTGTAAATAACTTGTAAAATTTGCAGAACACCCCCTGATGTTTGTGTATTTACTTTTTAGTCCCTCTGCGCCTTACGTGCAGACCCCACGTGAGGCGCGTGATATTTGCATTTAAACCCCGTCGGGTTTTTGTATTTGTAAAATGGTCCTGAAAATAAAAGTTAACGTTCATTTTTATTGTGATTTTTGCATGTATGCCCCTATCAATTATTTTATTTGCAAAAACACCCCTGCCAGGCCATTTATTTTTGAATGCTTTGTCTATTTATTTTGTGTTTCATATTTCATCGAAAAATTTTGCAAAAATAGACATAAGCTCCTGTTAGTGTACCCTTGCACGCTATATTTTTAGTTTTTAATTTTATTGCATCTTTGCATTTATTAAAAAACAAAAACATGCATTTTATTTACTGTCTAGCTTATAAAATACCAAAAAAATATGAAAAGGCCTCGAAAAATTCCAAAACAATTAGTTATGGTGTATTTTGACCCATTTCAGTGTCAGTCCAAAAATATTTGAAAATCTCAAAAGGAAAACCTTAAAAATTAAAAAATACACAAAAACTTCAAAAAAATATATAAAATTAAAGAAAAACCAAAAAAATGTGAGCTTAGTTCCTATTTATGCTACATTTTATTATCCTTATTAGAAAAATAGTGTGAAAAATTTTTGAGGTTGTTTGCTATTTTTAATTCCTATTTTTCTTACAGCCAGACCCTATTCCACTGTTTGCTCTTATTTTGCTATTTAAAAATACTAAAAATGTTTTGAAAAATGCCCAAAAATCACAAAAACAGTAAAAACTCATGAAAATCCCAAAAAGACTTTATTCCTGAATTTTTGGCTATTTTTGAGTATTTTTATAAATGTTATAGTACCCCTTTATCTATACATATATATTCCCTAAAAAAAGAAAAAAAAAGAATATATATATATATATATATATATATCTAACTATTATATGTATTTATATATCTATTTGTTAACCCTAAAATATATAAAAAAATAAATATATATTATTATTATACTTATCTATATATTTATATATATTGTATGTATTATAAGCTATATACTCACCCTTATGGGTATACATATATTTATATCTTTTTATTATATATATATATATTACCTAGTTATACTATAAAAAAGTATATAATAAATAAAAATAAAATAAATAAATAAAATAAAATACAAAAAAATTATAAAATTCAAAACCCACAAAAATAGGCTTCACACATGGATGACTTTGTGATAGATGCACATTGTAGGCTATTGCATTTTGTATTGCTCTCTGTGGTTCGACCTCTACATGCTTGTTCCCTATACATTTTATGGTAGAGTAATAAAGATTAATTCACATTTCTGTTGAGCTTAATTGTTTTATTCTTTTATTGTGGGTTAATCGCTGATTAACACCGGTCTTCTTTGAGTGGTCGCCTCAGCGACAACATTTTTATATCATGGTGACCCTCGTGGAAAGCAGCTGTTATCAAAACCTTGCCGCAGAGTATGAAGTACATATTCCTTGCAGGTGAGCCAGATATGTTCCTAGTCATTATCTCAGTGGATTTGACTGAAGACCAAGAATCTCGTTTGATGTAGGTTCATAAAAGAAACCACAAGGCAATCTGATGGAGTGTAGTTGATCTCTAGGTGATAAGTTGTTGGACATGAGAGCCCACGGTGAGCCATTATGCAATAAATGTTATTGCGAATATCATTCCCTATTCTGAAATGAAGAATACATAATTTTCATAATAGGTCCGTTAGTACAATTACAGCTATGTACCATGGCCATCTTGATGATCATACAACTGTTGATTCAAATATTGAATCATAGAGGCTGGTGCTCGGATGAACATCTAATGAGTTAGATTGAGGACTCATCAAGCACCGTCAATGATTATTAAGAGATGATCTCCAGCCTGAGTAGGAGATGGCAATCCTTTCTTAGTTAGGCCGATATCTGACCGACCTCTTGATGCAGGTCCTCTGCATAGGAATAGAGATTCGGAGGTGTCATATTAGTTAGGTCAAAGAGTTGACTTAAAGAGATCGAGGTAACCAAAGTCCTATGTCATATGCTGTCATGGTATAGGTACGCATCCTCTGACCGGAGACAGATGTGTTACCTATATGTCTGAGTATGTACATTTGGCAGACCAATAGATTGATGACCTAATCAAGGTCTATACATCGGCGAGCTGGTGTGCATATAAGGGCATTTGAGTAATACGATCTCTCAAAGGGATCATACAGGTTCATTATTGAACCGGAAGACATGAGCTCACTCATGAGATATTGGGAAGATCAAATTCCGTGCACGGTCGTCTCGTATTGGAAGCTTGACTGAATTTGTAGGTTTGATATATACTTTTTGGAAAGTATATGATTAACACCTAGGTATGATATATGCTTTTGGAAAGCATATGATCGATACCAACTCCCAATGATCGAATGAGAAACTTAATGATAAATCCCTGAAGTAGACAGTGTAAAATTGATCTTGTACTTTGGGATTATTCTGAGTCTTCCAGTATGCATGATGTACATGTATTAGGAATACCTGAGGGTGATGTGATCATAAACGAGTGTATAACCATGACACTTCCATTCCTAAGGAGTGATGCAATGGATCTGGATTTTAGTGACTCCTCTCAATAGAGAAGTAATCTGATCTTAGTCTAATTATTGGACATTGATCTGAATCTTATTCAGATTCAATGAGAAGATTAGAATTGCGGTCTTGATTTAATCAAGCATCTATGGGAGGCCCGAGATCTGTATTTGAGATGTGATCTCAATATCCAAGTCACTATATGTGGAACAATACAATCGCCCTGTCCGTATCTCCAAGTATTCGCGGAGAAAGCGCATTATCCTTGAAAGAGTTCATGGATAATTCTATTGTTGATATATGTATCCGAGCATTAAGAAAATGGATAATTAAATATGATTTAATTATCATGAATAATATGAATTTGATTCATGTTATAAAGAGAGTTATCTAAGATAATTAATTGTGATTTAATTGTCAAAGATGTGAATAATGTGAATGTGATTCATATTATTTGGGAACATGAGAATAGAGATCCAAGATGATTAAATGTGATTTAATTATCATGGATACGATTTATGTGGATAGCACTATCCATATTATTCATAATATATTATAAATATGATTTATAATTTATTAGAGAGAGCTAATTATAATTTATATTTGTTAATTAATTATTGATGTGTATTGGATACACATTGTGCAATTAATTGAAAATGTAAATTACATTTTGTTTTGGGTTGTGAATGTGATTCAAAATTTCAATGACAAGATTGCAATATTTTCAAAATTAATTATGAATTATTTTTGAAGAATAAATCTCAACAAAAGTTGTTGGAAATTATGGGAGAAGTTTATGGAGATATGCAATATCATGAGATTGCATGAGATTGCCTCCACCATGACGACATGGTGGACGGCTACACATTCCCACAAGGAATGTGGTAGCCGCCCCCCCTTTCCTTATGGGGAGTGATCTCCATGCTAATCTCTCCTTAATTGCTTGATCTAATTTAGGATTGAATTATGTTTGATGTATCAAATATATTTGATTTAAATTAGATTATTATTTGTTGGTTTCTACCAACAACAATCTTGACCATTGGATTAGACATAAATCAATCTCATCCATTGATTTTATATGTGCCATGGATTGAGATCCATGGATCCCAAAACCCTATAAATAGAGAGGCATACCATGCTCTCAAGATACATGCTATTGAAGCACATCACTCTCTCTCTTTCTCCCTACACGTCTACTCTCTCTCCCTCTGATATGGCCGTCTACCATGGATTCCTTAGAGGGAGTCTCCATCGCCGCAGTGTCGTTGTTATGCTGCCCGATCGTCTGCTCGTGGGTATCCGTCTCCTTCGGTGCACCTCACTCATGAAGAATACGTCGGATCTCGTGCCACTTGGATCATCAACATGGATTGCGAGAAGCACACGATTCATCCCCGCTCTCGCAAGCATCTCCTCCGTCGGATCGGACTTGAGACAGGAGGTCTCTTCATTTAGAGACTCGATCACAACCATGCTTTAAGAGGTAATCCTATTACTTGTTTGTGGTTTAGACGAAATGATTTGAAAAGTGTTCTTGGATTATGTGGTTTCGTAGCAAGAAAAATTTTTAATTTCCGTTGCATAGAACACCTAGTGCGACTAGTCGTTCCTCGTCGTATTCGATACGACGTTCACTCTTCCGTGATGCACTTGAGGATTTTCCCATATCCTTGAAGTGGTATCAGAGCCTTAGGTCGAAGGTTTGGATCAGATCCATAAAATTGAAGGCAACTTGGGTTTGTTAGGGTTGCGAAAGTTTTATCGCATTTCATTTTCGCATCTCTGTTTAGTGTAATTTTTCGGCCTTGTTTAAATTGTTTAAATACAAAAATAGCACTTGGATTTTATTCCCGTTAAATAAGGAAATCATATATCTGAGTTTACGTAATTTGGATTCCGTTTGATCAAGATATGGTTGTTTTAATGAACATGTATTCACTGTTACAGGAACTGCGAATCTTAACGTAATTAAGGAGTTAATTACTGTTTATAAGCACCTTGAAATGCGTGTAAATCACATAGGTTCTATTGTAAAAAATTAGCAAACTTTGGAAACTTATTTTGCTTAATTTGGATTTAAATTGATTGAGATATGCTAATTTAGTAAGTAGGGGTCACTGCTGAAATTACTTTCCTAATCAAGAACCATGTGATTGTCAATTAGTGAAATTAATTGTTAATTTCATGAAATAATTATGGAAAATATTTGAGAAATATTGAATGATGATTATTTCCTTAATTGACTTGGCCTCAACCAATAGATTAATTAGATTTGATCTAGATCATAATTGGAAACACAATCATCAAACTCCTTGCTTGAATAGGATTGGGAATTTGTCTAGCAAATTTTCTTATAATAAAAAATGTTTTATTTATTACTATTTGGTATAATTTCGGTTGAAGAACCGATGATCATCTCAAGTACAAAGTGATTGACTTGGCATTTGTTTTCCCGAGGCGGATATGGTGTCTAGTCGGGGATCGTTGGGGTAGCGGGTTGCATCGGATGCGGTTTGTCCCACTCCCGTCGGTACTGGCCATGACAACAGGTAGGGAACGAATGATGCCTGAGAGATCATGATGTATTTTCTAATTATTAAAATTCGAATTAATACATACTTTGAGATAATACCATATATTCAAGTAAAATCAAGTTTGTTGATTGAATTAGGATTGATAATTAATTTAATGTGATTAAGTTAATTATATCCAATAAAAAACACTCTATTATAATAAATGTGTTGTTTCCCTTGGAAGAATTAATTATGTGAATATGATTCATGTTTATTAATTAGAATTTGAATATGATATAGAGGATCACATAAGTGACATCCATGGTCTCCTGTCAAGGCGAAGGGTTCCGTCACCACGGATTGTATGTAGGAGACGCCTGTCCGAAGTGACAGCTCCTATATGCAAGCGCATCTGTATCGGGCTCTTTGATTCTCGAAAGAGTAAGGCCGTATGCGTAGTGACCCCAATATCGGATCCTCATATTATTGGGGCGATATTGGATTGTGCATAGCGAGTTTTATTCCAGTTGACGGTTGGTTCAATTAATGACGGGTCAACATCACCTTAGGTGTGGTGGGCCCGGGTGTTAAAGATCGAATTGGGAGATGTAAGTTGGACTTGCAAGGCGGAATGTGTTCCCGCTTCTTTTTATCCGAGTTACAGGTTCTCATATTATTGGGATGTAATAAAGATAAGGAAGGAGATCCCAGATCTTGCTTGAGATATAATGGTAAATACATCTCTTACATTGAAAGTGATTAAGGGAATGAACTTTCATTGTTGACATGGCAAGACAACTTTGATAAAAAAATTCCTAAATCAAAGTAAAATATGTATATATATATATATTTATATATACTTACGCAAATTTCTTATTTCAGATAAATCCTTCTTTAATCCCATTCAATATTATTCTCAATAATAACCAGTAGAATATCATGGATTGGACCCATGATCCAGATATTGTACTTGCAATTGGACACATAATGTATGTGGTTGCAATTGCAAGTTTCCTCATAATAATGAAGAATGATAATTAAATAGTAAATAGGACTAAAACCCTAGGGATTGTATATCTCTATAAGTCTTGATCTCATCGAATGTACTTTTGAAGTGACATGTCGATAATGATTGTAATTATCAAATAATCCTTATAAAATCTAAGAAGATGTTCTGGCATACATATGTGCTCTCGACATATAATCATGAATGATATGGTTCTCTGCATTATGCAGAATGGTGGCTCTATAGGAGATGATGTATTCAAATTGTTTGAGTACCTACCTGAACCTAATTTTTAAGAGTTTAAATGGATGTAGATACGATGAATGTCATCATTCTACTATCTATACTCTAGCCATTCATTAAGCTTCACAATATTCATATTGTATGAATTGAATGAAGCATGTACTCTTATATTAAAATTTTTGATTTTAACATAAGAGATCATTGGTCTTGAGCAATGGTTGCTTATAGATAGAGGGAGCGTAGTGGAAGCATTTGTTGGACCCAAGTAAGAAGTATAGTCAAAGAGTTGACTGTACTTCTGTGACTTCCATATGACATCCAAAGAGTTGGATGAATGCCAATACTGCAATAAGTTGATGTGTCGATAGTATGACTATCAAATCTATCTAGAATCCTTAGAGAAGGAATCAGGTAGTACATCTACATATAATCATTGAAATTGACTTACTTATTTGATAAGATAAAGTCTAATAATTGTATCTCAATCTTCTGATGACACTTGCAATTGGTTGCATCTGTATTAGAATATTAGAAATTTGATCTTAAGGTTTAATGGTCATCCATGTTGGAAGTGATGCAATTGTTGCAACAATTTCCATTGGATCAATAGACTTCGTATTTTCAGTGGGAGCCCTTAGTATTAGAGAATGTCTCTGTGACCTGGATATTAGAATACACTCATATTTTATTTCTAAATGTTGGAAATAAACATGAATTCTGGAATAAACCTACCATAGAGAGTTATGATGGATATATTTCAGATAGTAATCTAACATCTAGTGGACTCCGCTAAATTAGACAATTAATGAATGGTTCATTAAGATTTCTAATACTAAAAATTAAACTTTAAAGATCAATAGGAGGATAAAGATCAATGACAATGATCTGGCATCATGTTTTGGACATATGTCTGTTGATGAGATCAATGGACAAGTAAGAGATGAAACTTTAGAATGTCTAAAATTTCGAAACTTGCATACTTATGAATATTCTATTCAAAGTAAAAATGTCCAATACACCTTTCTTTTGGAATGGTGTAAGATGTTAAGGTATTCAAGATCTCATACATATCGATGTATGTGAATCATCTATATCAGAATAAACATTATGGATATGTGATATCTATTAATGATTATTTGTGATATGAGATTTCTTCTCTTCACTTAGAAAACTTTGAAATATTAAAAGATTTCACAATTTATTTTAGAACCAAAGTTTGAAGGAAGATGAAATGAATTTGATCTAACCAAGGTAGCTTGTACCTATTAGATGAATTCAAGGAATACCTTATGGAGATGTGAATATCATTCCTATCTCAATCCTCCTAATGAACCTTAACTCATTAGAGTTGTAGGGAGATACAATTGATCATGTGTGACATGATTTGATCAATGATTACTCTTAGCATAATTATCTCTTAGTTTCCAGGTATATATATGTGGTAGAGACTACATTATATATCCTTAATAAGGTTCCATGTGATTAAGCTGGAATCTGGCACTAGAGAGTGCTACTTCATTAGGAAAATAAAGGATGGTATTGGATACCTACTTTATGACCATGAGATTCTTAAAGGATCTCATCTTTGAGAATGTGATTCTTAGAGGAGGACTCTCTTAAGAATCAAGATGAAAATGAAGTAAAGGAACTCATTTAACCTTAAGAAGATAATGAGGCTCCTGAAATTGGAAATTAAATAGAGAATTAAAGATGAAACATTAATACCTCTTCAAATAAGTTTTAGGATGGATTCCACGTGTCAGTTGAATCTGACAATGATCTGACTTCATGTGATGATGCTTCTGAAGATCATATCATGAAAAGATGGATGCTAGCAATAAAGTCTAAGGTAGACTTCATATAAAAATGTTGTATATAGAACCTCGAGGATCCAACTATATGGGTAAGGCCCATTAAGGTGTAAATGGATCTTCAGGAGAAAGAGGGAACCTAATGAGAAGGTAGAGACCTTCAAAGCGCGGTTCGTAGCCATGAGCTACATACCGAAGAGAAGACATCGCTTGCGATGAGACTTGCTCTTAAGTGACCTTGCTTTAACCCATCAGAATATTGCTAACCATAGCTACACAAGTTGACTATGACATCTTCATGATGTGAGTCAAAAAAAAATTGCATTCCTCTATGAATACCTCTCTGAGGATATTCACATGAAGTAACCCCATGTCTTCATGGTTAAGGAAAGCAAGGTGTGCTAGCTAAAGAGCTCCATCTTTGGACTCCAATAAGTTTCTTGTAATTAGAACATAAGATTTGATGAAATTATAAATGTTATGATTTCAGATAAAATCTTGATGAACCATGTAAAGCTTAGTGGGAGTGCCATTGTGTTCATCGTGGTAAATGTAGATATTATTCTAATCGTTTGGAATGATATAAGTATAATAATAAGTGTTTTATAATTTGGTTGTTCCATACCTTGAGATATGATCTCAAGGATATCTCTTAGTTCTTAGTTCTGAAGTCGTTCAGAAGCAAAGAGAAGAGGGTATTAGGACCGTCACATTAGTAGTACACCTTGGACTTATTCCATTTTCTGGAAAATTCCAAGAAAGGCTTCCTTCCCTTAAGATGTGGTAGTGACCTATCTAAAGGGATCGCACCTCAGAGAGTTGAGGAAGTGAATGCTAGAACTGCTTGCACTTGTGCATCAGTTACGAGAAGCTGGGTGTATGCTAGATATGCAAAAGAGCCAGATGTCTGCCATGCAGTGGGAGTAGTAATCTGTTACTAATCCTATTATGGAATAAAACACTTGATTGCAGTAATAATAATATCTTCATAGATGATGAAACTTAGAGATAGTGATCTCAAAGTCTTATCTTCAAAAGTTTAAGACCTTGTACATGGTGATCTATGAGGGTCTGAACCATAGATACCTTAGGATATAGAGATCTCCAGGAGTAAAGGTATTCTGATAAGGATTATGGGAATACTGGTTATGATAATTATTAAGCTATCGTTTCAAGGACACTATAACTAACAAGATTGAGTATTGTTTGCATGAGATGCAACATTCGCATTAGATCCAAACACTGTCACTAGGAGATATGCAAGTGTCGTAAAAGGACTTGGCATAGTCTCTTGGGAACAGAGTAACTGATCAGCTTACCTAGCTATTTTCTAAATAGCCTATGATTGTCAAATGAGTGGGGATTAAATGATTAGCCCATTAATGACTCTTTGGGCTAGTGGGAGATTGTTGGACATGCGAGCCCACGGAGAGCCATTACGCAATAAATGTTATTGCGAATATCATTCCTTAATCTGAAATGAAGAATACATAATTTACATAATAGGTCCCTTAGTACAATTAGGGTTATATACCATGGCCATCTTGATGATCATACAACTATTGATTCAAATATTGAATCATAGAGGCTGGTGCTCGGATGAACATCTAATGAGTTAGATTGAGGACTCATCAAGCACCGTCAAATGATTGTTAAGAGATGATCTCCAGCCTGAGAAGGAGATGGCAATCCTTTCTCAGTTAGGCAGATATCTGACCGACCTCTTGATGTAGGTCCTCTACATAGGAATAGAGATTCGGAGGTGTCATATTAGTTAGGTCAAAGAGTTGACTTAATAAGATCGAGATAACCAAAGTCCTATGTCGTATGCTGTCACGATATAGGAACGCATCCTCTGACTGGAGACAGATGTTTACTATTTGTCTGAGTATGTACATTTGGCAGACCAATAGGTTGATGACCTAATCAAGGTCTATACACCGACGAGCTGGTGTGCATATAAGGGCATGTGAGTAATACGATCTCTCAAAGGGATCATACAGGTTCATTACTGAACCGGAAGACATGAGCTCACTCATGAGATATTGGGAAGATCAAATTCCGTGCATGGTCGTCTCGCTTTGGAAGCTTGACTGAATTTATAGGTTTGATATATACTTTTTGGAAAGAATATGATCAACACCCAGTTATGATATATGCTTTTGGAAAGCATATGATCGATACCAACTCCCAATGATCGAATGAGAAACTTAATGATAAATCCCTGAAGTAGACAGTGTAAAACTGATCTTGTACTTCGGGATTATTCTGAGTATTCCAGTATGCATGATGTATAGGTACTAGGAATACCTGAGGGTGGTGTGATCATAAACGATTGTATAACCACGACACTTCCATTCCTAGGGAGTGATGAAACGGGTCTGGATTTTTATGACCCCGCTCAATAGAGAAGTAATCTGATCTTAGTCCAATTATTGGACATTGAGAAAATTAGATTTGCGGTCTTGATTCAATCAAGCATCTATGGGAGGCCCGAGATCTGGATTTGAGATGTGATCTCAATATCCAAGTCACTATACGTGGAACAATAGAATCACCCTGTCCTTATCTCCAAGTATTCGTGGAGAAAGCGCATTATCCTTGAAAGAGTTCATGGATAATTCTATTGTTGATATATGTATCCGAGCATTGAGAAAATGGATAATTAAATGTGATTTAATTATAATGAATAATATGAATTTGATTCATGTTATAAAGAGAGTTATCTAAGATAATTAAATGTGATTTAATTGTCAAAGATGTGAATAATGTGAATGTGACTCATATTATTTGGGAGCATGAGAATAGAGATCCAAGATGATTAAATGTGATTTAATTATCATCGATATGATTAATGTGGATATCACTATCCATATTATTCATAATATATTATAAATATGATTATTAATGTATTAGAGAGAGCTAATTATATTTATATTTGTTAATTAATTATTGATGTGTATTGGATACACATTGTGTAATTAATTGAAAATGTAAATTATATTTTATTTTGGGTTGTGAATGTTATTCACAATTTTCCAATGGCAAGATTGTAATATTCTCAAAATTAATTATGAATTATTTTTGAAGAATAAATCTCAACAAAAGTTGTTAGAAATTATGGGAGAAATTCATGTCGATATGCAATCTCATGAGATTGCCTCCACCATAAGGACATGGTGGATGGCTACACATTCCCACAAGGAATGTGGTAGTCGTAACCCCCTTTCCTTATGGGGAGTGATCTCCGTGCTAATCTCTCCTTAATTGCTTGATCTAATTTAGGATTGAATTATGTTTGATGTACCAAATATATTTGATTTAAATTAGATTATTATTTGTTGGTTTCTACCAACAACAATCTTGACCATTGGATTAGACATAAATCAATCTCATCCATTGATTTTATATATCCCATGAATTGAGATCCATGGATCCCAAAACCCTATAAATAGAGAGTCATACCATGCTCTCAAGATACATTCTATTGAAGCACATCTCTCTCTCTCTCTTTCTCCCTACACGTCTACTCTCTCTCCATCTCATATGGCCGTCCACCATGGATGCCTTAGAGGGAGTCTCCATCACCGCAACGTCGTCGTTATGCTGCCCAATTGCCTGCTCGTGGGTCTCCATCTCCTTCGGTGTGCCTCGCTCGTGAAGAAGATGTCGGATCTCATGTGTCGAGATCAGGAGATCCGCCGCTTGGATCATCAACATGGATTGCGAGAAGCACACGATTCATCCCCGCGCTCGCAAGCGTCTCCTCTGTCGAATCGAACTTGAGACAGGAGGTCTCTTCATTTAGAGACTCGATCGCAACCATGCTTCAAGAGGTAATCCTATTACTTGTTTGTGGTTTAGACGAAATGATTCGAGAAGTGTTCTTGGATCATGTGGTTTCGTCGCATGAAAAATTTTTAATTTCCGCTGCATAGAACAACTAGTGCGACTAGTCGTTCCTCGTCGTATTTGATACGACGTTCACGCTTCCGTGATGCGCTTGAGGATTTTCCCATATCCTTCATAAGTCCGGCCCTGTGCTCCCAACACATCTATCTTGAGGAGGACACCAAGCCATCGCGTGAGTTCTAGCGAAGGTTGAACCCGAATCTTCGAGATGTGGTCATGATAGAAATATCAAAGTGGTGGAGCGTCGATTTTATCTACCCCATCTTTGACTCCAAGTGGATTAGTCCTTTGCATGTGGTACCCAAGAAGACAGGTATCACCACAGTTTTGAGAGAGTCCGGAGAGGAGATAGCTTCCTGAGTACCCACTTCTTGGAAGGTATGTGCGGACTACAGACGATTGAATCATGCCACCAAGAAGGATTAATTTCCACTACCATTTATCGATCAGATTATCGAGAGGCTAGCTGGGAAGAGTCATTACTGCTTTCTTGATGGGAACTCAGGATACAATCATGTGGCCATAGCGCCCGAAGAACAATAAAAAACAAAGTTTAATATATCTATTTGGTACGTATGCTTTTAGACGGATGCCCTTTGGTTTATGTAATACCCCGACTACATTCCAAAGGTGCATTCTTTCCATCTTCTCGGACATGGTGGGCGAGTGTTTAGAGATCTTCATGGATGACTTTTCGGTCTGTGGCATTGGGTTTGATGCTTTTCTTGACTGCCTAGACCGTGTACCTTAGTGTTGCATCAAGGTCAACCTTGTTTTATATTGAGAGAAGATTCATTTCATGATTACTCAGAGGACTATCCTTGGCCATATCATCTCCAACAGGGGTATGGAGGTCGATCCGACCAAAGTGGATATAATAAAAAAATGAATCCACCATCTGATTTGTGACAGTTGCGGTCTTTTCTAGGGCATGTCGATTTCTACATGTGGTTCATACTGGACTTCAGTCGTAATGTCTGACCGCTCATTGATTTCCTAATGAAAGACACCGAGTTCTTTGTAGATGCTAAGAGTATCGCATCATTTGAGACTCTTAAGGATTAGTTGTTCAGGCTCCTATCCTTCAGCCACCTGATTGGTCTCTCCCATTCGAGATAATGACAGATGCGCCTGACTTCGACATAGGGACTGTTCTTGGATAGAGGAAGGATGGATTACAGTTTTCCATTCACTACACTAGCCGAACTTTGGATGCAACTCAACAGAATTACATTGTGACTGAAAAGGAGATGCTAAACGTAATCTTTGCTTTGGATAAGTTTCGATCATACATTCTTGGATCTAGAGTGACTATCTATACATATCACACAGCCATCCGATACCTCATGGCAAAGAAGGATGCCAAAGCCAGATTGACTAGATGGATCCTTCTACTTCAGGAGTTTGATATAGAGATTAAGGATAAACCTGGAGTCAAGAATGGTGGCGGATTACCTCTCCCGATTAGAGCATCTTGAGGATTCACAACAGACCACACCTATTACAGAGACTTTCCCAGATGAGGCGATTCTTACTATCACTTCGCTTCCGTGGTACGCTGAAATTGTGAACTATCTTGTTGCCAAAAAAGTTCCATAAGGTTGGCCTAGACAGCAACTTGAGACCTTCCTTTCGAAGGCCAAGTTGTACCATTGGGGAGGATCCCACCCTTTATCATGAAGGGGGGGATAGTGTCTGGCATTGATGTATTCCTCAGGAGGAGCACCACAATGTCCTCACCTACTACCAGAAGCTTGAGGCAGGAGGACATCACTTTGGGAGACGGACATCACAGAAAGTTCTCCAATCCAGCCTTTGGTGGCCTACCCTATTCAAGGATTCAGATGAGTTCATGAAGAGGTGCACTGAGGATGGTCACTTGTGAACAACGTGATATGATGGAGATGCAACCCATTCACTTCTCTGAGGTTTTTGATGCATGGGGCATAGATTTCATGGGTCCATTCCCTAAGAGTCAGGGGTTAAGTACATTTTGCTTGCTGTAGATTATGTTAGTCATTGGGTTGATGCCATCCCTGCCCGAGCCATAAATGCTAAAACCATATGTAATTTTTTGAGGAAGAATATCATTTCACAGTTCGAGGTACATAGAGTTTTAATCTCAGACGGGGGACTCAATTTATCAATAACAAGCTAAGGGCCCTTGCTAACGAGTTCGACATCGACCATCGAGTTACCACTCCATATCTCCCTCACACCGATGGTCTTGCTAAAGTATAGAATAGGGAGATCAAGACTATACTGTAGAAGGTTGGCCGTCCAGACTGAAAGGATTGGTCACAACTTTTGGACTCAGTCTTGTGGGGCTATAGGACTTCCTTCAAGACACCTTTGGGCACATCTCCATTTTGTCTTGTTGATGGAACGCCATGGCACTTACCAGTGGAAATCCAACACAAGTCACTTTGGGCAGTTACAGAGCTATTATTGGATCTCAAGTGTAGGAGATCAAAGGAAAGCAGAGTTGGCAGCCCTGGAGGAGTTGAGAGACACAACCTTCTCGAGTAGCCTATAATATAAGGATAGTGTGAAGATATGACATGATTCTCACATCAGCCATAAACAATTTGAGAAGAACCAGAGAGTATCGCTATTTGATGCTAGGTTGAGATTATTCCCAGGGAAGTTACAAAGCAAATGGAAGGGACCATACATGGTTAGAAAGGTGCACGAAAATAGAAGCATTGATATATCTGAGTTGTCATCAAATTCCACCTTTTTGGTTAATTATCAACACCTGAAGCCATATCTTGATCATGATCCGCTAATCGTTTACGGTTCCCCTATTCATTTTGCATGAGATGTGGTCTTTGACTCACATCATTTGCATCCCATGCCTGCTTTTCACTTCTCCTTCACAGCTGTATAGATCTAGATTGTCCATATCATTCATTCTTTTTGCCTGATATCCCATCATCATCTTATAATTATGCTATACTTAGGGTATACTTTGTCCTAAGTATGGGGGAGTATCAAACCTGTGATTATTCATTTGATCTCATTACCTTTGTTTAGCTACCTACACTTGGGATATTTTACCCTAAGTATAGGGAAGGAAATACATGTACATCATATCCTTCGGTTTCCCCCTTGTTCTTCAATATTTAGGATTATTTGATCCTAAGAATAGGGGGATCACCAACCTCTATTCATTATATTCTTTCATTTGTCGTTGAAGTATGGCGTTCTTTTCTCTTCCGCATACTCAACAAAAGTTATGTCTTCTCTTCATCGCTCTCTGATCACTCTGAGGACATCGTTCGAGCTAAGTATAGGAGGGTGTCTTATATATTGTATATATACTTTAGCCATATCTCGTACTGTATTTATGTTAATAATCACAAATCTAAAAATCATAAATTTTTTAAAATTTTTCCTTACATAAATGTTCGTAAAACCCTTTTGTAAAAATTATTTTTGTATAAACTTTTTCAAAAATGATTTTGATTGAAAAATTTTTGTATCAAAATTGTGTACGTAGTACAAAAGTTTTTTAAAAATGTTTGAAAAATAAAGGTTTGCAAAGATTTGTTTGTAAAAATTTGTAAAAATATTTTGCAAAACTTTTTCTTCTTGCATTCAAAAATTTTAATAAAAATTTGCATATTTTGAAAAAGTTTCCACAAAAGAGTTGTGTATATACTTGCATATACATTCTTCTGAATCATGGTTGACATTTAAACTAGTCTTGAATTAAATTGGAAAATGGAGCCTGGTTAAGACTTAATCCACTTAGCTTTAGAGGAACCTCATAGGATTTGTGGTTAAGATTTTTCAGGTCCATAGAGACTTAATTCTTTGAGTACACTAGGCTATATTCACATGTCATCTTGATAAGCCTAAGTAGAACACTTAACAACACACGCATGACTCTCAAAGACAATGGCTTGATTTGGACACACACCTTACACATAGCTCAAGATGGATGAGGTGGTAAGGAGGCAGAATTCTTTGACTTGGAATAACATATGAGGGTACTACTACTAGCCAGAACCTCTCATCTTCCTCTAGGGACGGATGTGCATCTCAACCCAGTCTTGTGGTATTGAGGTCTAAAGACAGAAGATTGTGGGTTGCAATAATGCTTCAAAAGGGGGATAGTCTACTGGCTCATGAGGAAAAACTCCTTATGTACATGTTGCACCGTGTAGATATGTTGTATATATGCACATCAAAGAAAAGTCCAAAAATATGAAAAACTCCAAAAAAGGGCACATGCCTGATTGAAAATAAAATTCCTGTCGGAGTGTATATAGTGAATAAGCGAAGCTTATGTATTCCACCATCTCATCTCATGGAAGCTTGCAGGTGGAGACTTAGCTACATTGTCTTTGTTCCAAGGGATATGTGGCTACACTGGTCACGATCCATTCTCTTCTTTTCCCCTCTTCTTGAGCTGGTTGAACTTGAACTTAGAAGGGAATACCCCGCTCCTTGAGGAAGAGCTGCTAGACTGGGGGATTAGATTTACCTTGTTGAGGGAGGCTTTTTATTTGCCAATTCTGAGGTGTAGAGCTACATATCACTTACACCATACAAGGAAAGATGCATAGTCACTAGAGTTTGCATATGTAGACTTGTTCCGACCTGGTTATTAAGGAGTCTGGACCATAAAATTGTGGAACTTGGAGGTTGCTGAGTCCTAAACCTATTTCCCAATAAGGTTCCGCCAAACTAATCATCCAAAGGTTTGACTGAGCTCCATACTCCTATTTAACAAAGATAAGTTTAATAATCAACTTTGCTTCTTCTTCTTCTTTTCTTCTTTTTCACTTCTTTTCCAAATAAGTGTTTGCTAAGGGACTAGAAAAGGTAAAGTATAGGGGATGATGAATCTACGGTTCTCATTCTTTATTCTTTTCTTTTAGCTCTTTCTTTTAGCAAAACCATCTATAAATACCTGTAAATATAATAAATTAACTCTATGCATGCCTTTGTTAATATCTCATAATTAACACTTATTTTGCAAAAAAAAGAATAAAGGGAAAAGAAAAAGAAGGACGTATTTAAAATAAATACAGAGTTACCCAAACCCCAAGAGAAGGTTAATCCCTGACCTGATAGCAAAGAAAACATGTAGAGAGAGATAACAGTACATTATGTATTGTACATAACCTATATTTGTATAAAATACTTATCTATTTATTTTTAACAAAATATAAATATTTTATTCTTTTTTATACACTTGTATATATCCCTAAAAGTAATATACAAATAAGAAAAAAATAAAATAAACAATTCCTTGTATAAAATACACATGTATATACCACAATACCCATTTATTTTACAACCATAATTAATTTATAAAAATCAAATTAAAATTATTTTATATTCCTTAAATTATTTTGTAAAAAAATAAAATATAAAATAAAAAGAATTCTAGTAAAAATAATAAAATAAAAATAATTGTACATAACACATAGGTATATTATAGCTATATATTATAATATATACTATATATACTTTATTTTTATTTTTATAAAAATAATTAAAAATCACAGAAAAATATTTTATAAAATAATAATCATTTTTTATTTTATACACTTTTAAATTTAAAATCATTTACTATTTTTTCATTGAATTTCCTTTTATTTTTGTAAATCCTGAATTCTCATTGATCTACGTGGGAAAGTTAACTCCGGTCAACGTCCCCTTCTAGCCGGGTCGAGTCCACACATGTTTCGCAAGAGTTTCTTCTCCAATTTCTAGCACCCGACTCCTATCTCCATTCTCCTTGATTCCTGTGCCTGATTAAAGCCCTAAGATCCATGATCCTCGTGGGTCCCTAGGTGCTGCCGGATCTGCCTAGGGTTCTGTATTATGTTCTGATTTTTCTGGACCATCGGGCATCCAATTTAAACACTCATCTGCCTCCAACTCTCCCCAACTTGTCCCTCACGCCTCCATTCCTGCCTAGCTACCTTTAGTGGAGTGACAACCATCAGTGGAGCAGTTCAGGACTCGTTGGAGACGCCTGGAGTCTTGTAGCTCACAACGAGGTCAGAGCTCCGCTGCGTGAAGCCTCCCAGTCAGCCGCGACCTGGTCGAGGCCATAACCACCGATGTTCCCTTTGCTTGGAGTTCTTGCTTTTGCCAGTAGCTTCAAGTACCACTCGTATCCCCCTTTCCTTTAATGTTCACATTAATATCCATTTCATCGCTGCCGTTCGCTCCTCTACTCCGACCACCAGGTCGGAGCTCTGCTACCAACCTTTATCCGCTCAGATTGAATCCCCTTTTCACCGGCATATCCTAACACGACCTGACCACCCTTAGGATCGCTCATAAAGGCGAGATTAAGGTTGAGACCTCCATCCTCCATATCCGTTGGAGGTCGACCCTCATCCACCGCTGCTTCTTTTGTCTTTCTCGCAAAATAACCCCGGCCAAAGCATGGTCTTCAAGCCTTGAGTATACCCTGCAGGTTTGGATGCATAGAGACGACAATCCAGAGTATCCGCTGCTCAGGCGGAGCAGCTCCAGCCGGAGCACCCTCGTCTGTCTCATCTACCCCTCGACCACCACATCAGCCCTGTCCTTTGACGTGGAATGTTTCCACAAACGTAATAGATTCCTCGGCATCCTCATTAGAGCACCAGATCTCCATCGTCGCTCTGTTAAAGTTCACTGGGGACAAGTTCTTCCAGCTACCTTCAGAGCTGCTCGATATGGAGTCATGTCCCAGATCTGATTCGAGCCCTACTTTAGCGTCTAATCCTGACGCTCGGATCAGATTCGAGCCCCTCATTTGATCCACCTGATAAAGGGGTTGTCTAGACCGTTAGATCAGAACTGTCTTGTCAGATCTAACCCCACATCCGTGAGAGCTCCCCAGACCGTCAGATCCACTTAGAGTAGCCATCAGAGCCGTACGTCAGTAGTCTTCCACTCGTGTACGACGTGTCCGCTTGGGCATATTTCACTTTTATCTCGTAGTTTTTCTTTATTTCACTTTAGTCCAATAAATAAAATATGTAGTTAAAGACATTTGTAGATTGGACCCTAATGTTTCTGTATTTTCATTTCAGTCCGATTGAGTTGGAGTCACGTGTGTCCCCACATGCTTGCTGGTTTATTTACACTTTCTTTCCTGAACTTTTATGTTGTTGTGAAATGAATGTGAAGTTTTGATAATTGCATTTATGTTCCTGTGAGCCTGGATCACGTGTGACGCATGCGTTGGTTGGATTATTTGCATAATTTACCCTCTACTTTATTAGTTTGTTATTTGTTTGGTCCACAGAGTTAAAATAATTACTTTTAGGTCCTAGTAAACTGTATTTAATCCCTTGTGTTTTATTGAACTTAATAAATATTAAATTAACTTTAAAAATGACCTAAAAATTATCCTTAGCTCCTGCTAGTGTGTAGTATTTAGGGTAATTTTCGTGACTTGATTTAATTGCATTTTATATTTATAAAATTTAAAAAACCATTAAAAAAGTCCTATTTCAGTTATAAAAATTACACAAATTCGAAAAATTCTTAAAAATTCCACAAAAAACTATAGAGGTGCCTTTTACTGTGTTTATTTCCTGTATTAATTTTGTTTGAAAAATCCCTAATAAAAACCCTAAAAATTACAAAACACCCAAAAAGTTATAAAAATTATATAAAATTAAAGAAAAATCCAAAATTTTATGTTTTCATTTTTTTAAAGGTTTTGATCCCTTTTTTATTATAAAAATATAAACTAGGAATTTTGGGCATTCTAACTATTTTAGTTTGCAAATTATTCCTGGTTGTGCACTGTTTTTCCTTTTTAGCACTGTTTGATTTTTAAAAATTAACAAAAACATCTGAAAAATCTCCAAAAATTACCAAAAACACTTTAAGACCCATAAAACCCAAAAATATTTTTATTCTGAGCATTTTTGGCAATTTTGAAAAATAAAAAAGAGTGTTTTGTGTGTCTTTTCTATTTTATGCTTGTTTTATTTTATTGAAAAAAATAAAAATTTAAAAATTTAAAAACCACCAAAAAAATAATTTATCCTATGAAATTTATCTACTTAGTTTTTAAATCATAGTCCTTATGTTCGACCCTGGTCGCTATACCAGGTAAATGAAATAGTGAGACCACTTACATTCACTGCTTGATTTTCTTGAGTGGTTTATTTTTCTCATGGAGCAGTTTGATTGATCGGGGACAACAATACTTGTTTTATCTATTCCACCGTAGTCGATCAGATTTTTGGGCCAACATCACCTTCCCTCCTCGAGACTGGAGGGGGGGGGGGATTGGCAGGTTATAATGGCTGAGCTCAAGGTGTCGACCTATGTCTTGACCGTCGTGTCGTGGCACCTCCGGGCACGGCCGAGCACCAAGGATGGGCCACCATCGACGTACGACGACCCCGAGGCTCCTTGAACCTTAGCCCAAGCTGCTTCATCCACCGTTCTTCCTCCTCCAATCCTCCAGGTCTGCTTCCTCATTGTTTTTTTGTTTGTTTTCTCATAATTCTTCCACCACCTACGACTATCTTCGCCATCACCTGACCACCCCAGAAGCTTTGCCACACGTCCCTCACCTTCGACAACACACACATCACAACTCCTCTTCTCCAGAACATCCCTCCTTTCTGCCCCAACTCCCCTTCGGTTCGGAGGAGATGGAGATTAGGTCTCCCACTCCTTCGCTCGAATGAGACCTCATTCCACCCCACTTCGCACCTACACGCTTCTGCTATACGAAGAACACCTGCAGGTACCTTCAATGGTCGGAGCTACATGCCTTGCTCCGATCTCCGGCTCTCTCTCCAGCGAGGTGATGTCGACCCTCCTCCCTAGTTGTCGCCGCACCTCCGCCGTGATTCTTGGTCCTTCGCCCGCACTTCAGCAATGTCCTACGATCCTCGGTGGAGCTTTGCGAGCACGGCATAGGGAATATGAGGTTGTCGGAGCACAACCTCCTCTGGTGAAAGTGGCGGAGAAAAGAACGTACAATTGTTGTTTGATCATCTGGATCGAACAACTCAAATGGCTCCACGTAGCCCGCATCAATCCTCTAGGTTTGGGTGCCCCGAGCTAGTAACCGAAGCACCTGGGGCATGCTACCTGTCCGTCCGAAGTTGCAACCCATCTGAGCCTAGCCCCGCACATGCCCGGTGTGTGCGGGTTGGGTTATTTGCTAGATACCCTCATGATTTTCAGAATTACAAGGAGGTCCAGGCGTGTGTGCCACACATGTGCGCCTAGTCAATTTACAATAAGACCCCGATAAGTTTTATTATTTATACAAAGGTCCCTATGTGCAAAAGGGAAATTTACACATAGACCCCTCTGAGTTTTGGAAATTACAAATAGTTCCCTCTAGGGTCCTATTTGTGATTAATTATCCTTTATTTTTATGCATTTTTCTTACATTTATTTCCTTGAACTTATCGTGAGTATCCAGACTCCGATTGAGTCTATTTCAGTGTCATTTTGCTGCTCTTTTCATTCTCTATCTAATAACATCATTTATTTCATTTATTGGGACCTATTTAAATATGCTAATTTTTGGAAGATCTATAGTGTCTTTTGCTTTGTAAAAATTTTCCTTTAATAGATTCTTGACCTTTTTTTAACGCTCAATTTGCCACTGAAATTAATCCATAATTTGTGCTCATTGATTTGACATTCTGTAGGGTATATTTGCATAACTTTCTCTTGCATGCTTTCCTATGCATTTCCTCATGCATTATGTTCATATTTCATCTCACTTAATTGCATAAAAATTGCATCATTTTACTCTTTTCTTGCATCATTTTATATGCATATATGCATTGCATTTAATATCAGCATGAAGACATAGGACTAGAAAATAATGACTCTTGAATCTTGAATTAAACATTAATTTTCGATAAATTATTAAAGGGGATCGTGTCCCTGTGTTCGACCTTGGTAGACTTGCCTGGTAAAATAATTTCTACATATTCGAAGATGTGGTTTTTGCTGATCCCAATTTGCCTCCTAGACTTCGACAATTCTTTATTATTAAAGAGGCAAATTTGTGCATCGTCAAATGGCATCGTTGCCGGGGACACGACTCACCTTTATTATTTGTCGAATTTTGTTGAATTTTTTTGAAGTGGATATTTTCAAAATTTTTAGACCTTTTCATCATGTTGTGTTTGCATCATTTCACGAAAGTTTTTCTTGATACTTTTTCTGACTAATTCTTTTGTGGCAGGACCCATGGAAATCGAGGATACTTGAGATCCATGGAGGTGTGGAGTTGGGAGCTCCCGCTGCAAGGAGCCGCAAAAGAAAACAAGAAGAATTCAAGGGACTATAGTCAGCATTTCTTTCATGCATGTTGTTGTTAAAAAATTGTATCATGTGCATTTTTAGCAGTCCTCGTTCGAGGGCTCGTGTGATCTAAAAAAAAGAAAAAAAAAGAAAAAAACTAGATCACTCGATGATCTACCCTCCCCCCACACACACATACACGCACACATCCATATCTGTATATCCACTCACCCCCACCATCTCTGTATATTCACACACAACACTCTCCCCCACACATCCGTCACACTGTATACACCCTCCCCTCCCACATCTCCGTCTATAAAAACTCCACACTCCCCTCCCCTCTAACCCTAATTGCCACGGGTCCCTCAACCCAAAATTCAGATCCAATACTTAGGTTAATTTCAGCCTAAGTATAGGGGGGGACCCGACTAAATCATTCTTCCCTCTATCTGTCTTCTTATGCTTAGGTCATTTTTGACCTAAGTATAGGGGGATCCCCCAACTCAGTTCCACTATATCACCTTGTATTTAATCGAAGCTAGGGCTTTATGTCACTTGTGGTATGAGGACATGACAAAAGTTAAGTATAAGGGGGTATACCGTATACACGGTATATTTACTTTAGCCATAGCTCGTGTTTAACTTTATTTGAAAACTTTGTGGGCTTTGATTAAGTTTATTGATGAACTGATTTTTGTAAAAATTAATGTAAAAAGCCGTTTGAACAATTGAGGGATTAACTTTTTATAAATAAATTAACCTTTTTCAAAAATCCCATAAAAATCTGAAAAATTTAAATTTTTTTCTTTGGTAGAGGCTTTGACTACTAGGCTTAAAAATGAGTAGCTACTCTTCAGTGAGGGAACATCAGTCTCCCTTAGCAGAGTGGGTGGTTTAGAGGACACTATGTATGGCTCCCTACTCATGTAACACACGTAGCCGTCTAACGGTCTGTACTTACGCCCATACTGTGTGGAAGTAGATGCAACTATTCATATGAGCTTGGGCCATCCATTCTCTCTCTGAAGATTTAAAAAAATGAAAAAAATTTAAAATTCTTAAAAAATGTAAAAGATAAAAATCACAAAAATTAACTAACCAAGGAGTTGGTGTATTCCTAACACATTCATTATCACTCAAGTCATAAGGATTTGAAGACACTTGATTTCTAAGATCTTGAGAGTCTGAGTTAGCCAACCTTAGTCATTAGGGTTTTGAACTTAAATATCCACACTACCCTAGTTTGAAAGATTTGAGCCCTATATTGCACTCTTTATCTCTACCTTTTAAAGAATATGCTCATCACAACACTTTCACAGCTGCATGATTGATGAGATGAATTGACTTATCACTTGAGGAACTAAGACTGGAGATTTAAGTCTAGAACCGATCTAATGATGCTCGAGGATGGGAGAAAGTTAATGAAGGCTCCAATAAACCTGCTAGCAGTATGTGAACAAGTTCGCATGCCATTGTTTGACATTGATCTATGTGCCAGGGTGTGATGAAACCTAATTAAATTGTTGATCAGTGTGCGCCAACGTTTGGTAAAAGCAGTGGATCTAGTCAAACAAATGAAATAAAAATTAGAGAGAAGTTCTCTCAAACAAGAAAAAGCTCTATCATTATAGTCAAATTACGACTTCCACCAAGGGCGAGCGCTCCCAACCATTTCAAAGTGTCCACTTGGACCAAATGCTATTAGGACCAAGGATTTGAGCTAGCACCAAAAAAAGGCTCTACATCATACAGTGATACAAGTCTGGTTCTCGAAGGTATCTTCGATACTCAAAAGAGACACACCCCGGTGTACTCTCATAAAAACAAGTACACATGACTCAAAATTCTCTTAAAGGACACATTGATCAACAAAATAAAAATATACATGTGTTGAGTAATAAGGCACATGAACGCCCCCTTGTTTCAATGAGAGGGAGTCAAAAATATACACAATCCTATGCCCTCCATCTTCTGGCCATCCATATACACTTTCAAGTCTGACAAACTAATGAGATGGTTGACTGAAGCACGAACCGACTTATTCCCTAGTGTTGAGGATTAAGTCTAGAGAAGAGTCTCCTGGACACGAACTTTAGGTGATGTCTCAACTCGATTCTCATGATGGCAAGTACACTAATTTTCATATTCTTATATTCTATGTACAAATAGAGGCTCTGATAATTAGAGAAGCTGGATTCCTTTTGACTATAGCATGGTTGAGACCAGAATTCTAGGATCACTCAAATTGAGGGTCTTCGACGAATTGAGCCTTGAAAAATCTACATGCACTATCAGGAATTAATCCGACTCCTTCATTCTTTAGATGCTCGAGGACAAGCATGGTTTAAGTATAGGGGTATGATGAATCTCAAAAACATCATGTTAAAATCTATTAATTATTCTCCAAGCTTAAACCATTCAATAAAAACCTCTTCTAATTCCCTAATATTAACTATTCTTATATTGTACATACTTTGTGTATAATTAACCTATATCTAATCCGATTTTATTATATTTAATTATTAACCCTTTTTCTTTGTTTTTATATTTTATTAAAAACCCCTAACAATTAGGTTAATTATTGTATATATTTATTTTGGATTTTAAAAGAAATTTAAAAAATACAAAAAAATCTCAAAACCACAAAAGCAGTGTTCTTACCTATAAAAAAGGCCCCCCAAAATACACATTTGTACAAATGACCTCATTTGACTTTTTGTCCAACATGAAACTTGAAAATCTCAATGAGATATACAAACATGTTTTGACTTTTCCTAATTAAGCCTCCTACTATTTCTTTTAGTTTTTTTGGTCTTATTATTTTTGAATTTTCTGGAGCGACCACATGGAACCCTCTAGGCCATCCACGTGGCCGTGCCTCTCTTCGCCACCCGGCCTCCTTTCTGCCCTTGGATCTCCTCCCACCCGCTCCCATCTCAATGTTCATCTCCAGATTGATCTTCAACCATCAGATCTCCCCCCGATCTAATCCTATCCACCAGTTCCGCTCTTTTCTAGACCACATGATCTCTGTCCTATCCTACGGCTCCGCCCTCACCAAGTCTCCCCTTTATCCTTAGCCCTTAGATCTTCCCTCCCATCTCATCCTAGCTGTTAACCAATGCTTTTCTCCCGATCGTTCGATCAGATCCTAAGGATCTGATTTCCATCCTCCTTCCGTTGCCATACCTAGACCTTTGGATCGCAAGATCCAACGACTATCCACTCTTTGTCTACCTTTAAACGCCCCTCCCCAAACATTATGCCTACGACGTCCCCACCCTTTTTTAGTTATAAATCCCAGCACAGACCACCTATGCACAACCTAAGGTCCCCACTCCATAGTTGTTACCTCCACCTATGCCTTCATTCCTCCCTCAAATGCCCTTTGCGGGAGAATAGCCTCCTTCGGTAAAGGCGACGGAGCAAAGAACCTACAGTTGTTGTCTGATCATCTAGATCGGACGACCCAAATGGCTCCACATAGCCTGCACCAAGCCTCTGGGTTCGGATGCCTCGAGCCAGCAGCCGAAGCACCTAAGGCACGCTACGTGTCTGTCTGAAGCTGCAACACATCCGAACCCGGCCCCGCACGTGCCCAGCGTGTGCGAGTTGGGTTATTTGCAAAGACACCCTTAGGGTTTTCTAGAATTATAAGAAGGTATAGGCGTGCGTGCCTCATGTGCACGCCGAAACAATTTACAACAAGGCCCCGATAAGTTTTATTATTTGCAGAAAGGTTCCTACACGCAAAAGGGAAATTTACATAGAGACCCTCTAGGTTTTGGAAATTACAAATAGGTCCCTCCAGGGGCCTATTTACGATTATTTATCTGTTATTTTTATGCATTTTCTTACATTTATGCCCTTGAACTGTTTTATTCCTATCTTGAGCATCCAGACTCCGATTGAGTTCATTTCAGTGTCATTTTCTTGCTCTTTTAATTCTCTATCTAACAACATCATTTATTCCATGCATTGGGACCTGTTTTAAATATGCCAATTTTTAGATGATCTGTAGTGTCTTTTGCTTTGCAAAAATTTGCCACTAACAGATGCTTGACCTCATTTTTAATGCTCAATTTGTCGCTAAAATTGATCCATAATTTGTACTCATTGATTTGTCATTCTGTAGGGTATATTTATATAACATTCTCTTGCAAGCTTTCTTGTGCATTTCATCATACATTATGTTCATATTTCATCTCACTTAATTGCAAAAAATGCATCATTTTATTCTTTTCTTGCACCATTTTATCTGCATACATGCATTGCATTTCATATCTGCATGAAGACATAGGACTAGAAAATAACCACTCTTTAATTAAATAATAATTTTCGATAAATTGACGAAGAGGCTCGTGTCTCTATGTTCGACCTTGGTAGACTTGCCAAGTAAAACAATTTCCACATATTCGAAGTTGTGGTTTTTGCTAATCCAAATTTGCCTCCTATACCGTGATAATTCTTTATTATTAAAGTGGCAAATATGTGCATAATCATGGCTTCCCATCTCCTCTAGTTGGAAGGTGGCAATCTTCCTCCAATCCATGAGATTACTTTATCTAATGAAATCTCCAAAATTTATAACAACACTTGTTGTAAATTATCTCACAAAAATAGTTCATAATTATCTTGTAAACATTGTGATCATGCCATTGGAAATTTGTGGATCACATTCACAATCCAAAATACACTGTAAATTATACTTTCAATTAATTATCCAATGTGAATCCAATTCACATCAATAATTAATCAACAAATATAAATCACAATAGGATCTATCTAATACATTATAAATCAAAGTTATAATATATATATGAATAATCTTGTCCATAATAATAAAATCACATTTAATTATATTGATAATAATTCTCATGCATCTAAATAATATGAATCAAATTCACATTTTTAATGATAATTAAATCACATTTAATTATCTATTTATCAATGCTTGTATAAAATCTAACAATGGAATTATTCTCGAACTCTTTCAAGAGTAATGCGCTTTCTTCGCAGATACTTGGAGATAAGGACTTGGCGATTGTACGTTCCACTTATATAGTGACTTGGATATTGAGATCACATCTCAAATCCAGATCTCATGGACCACTCATAGATGCTTGATTAAATCAAGGCTGTAAATCTAATCATCTCTTTGCATCTGAATCATATTCAGATCAATGTCTAACATTTTGATTAAGATCAGATTACTTCTCTATTGAGAGGAGTCACTAAAGTCCAGATCTGTTTCATCACTCCCGCAGAGTGGAAGCGTCATGGTTATACAATCGTTTATAACCACATCACCCTTACGAATTCCCTGTACATCCTACATACAGGAAGACCTATCATAAACCAGAAGATATATACCAATTTTCACTGTCATCTTCAGGGTTTCATTATCAAGTTTCTCATTTGATCATTGGGAGTCAGTATCAATCATATGTTTTTCAAAAGCATATATCACATCTTAAAATTCATGCCATGCTTCTAAAGAATGAGCATGCATGGAATTTGATCGGTCCCAATACTTCATGAGTGAGCTCGTCTTCTGATTCACAAGTGAACCAGTATGATCCCTTTAAGAGATTGTATTACTCACATGTCATCATATGCACACCTGCTCGTCGATGTATAGACCTTCATTAGGCCATCAATCTATTGGTCTGCCAAATGTACATACTTAGACATATAGTAACACATTTGTCTCCAGTCAAAGGATGTGTGCCTATATCATGACACTATACGACATAGGACTTGGTTATCTTGATCTCATCAAGTCAACTCTTTGACCTAACTAATCTGACACCTCCAAATCTCTACTCCCATATAGAGGACCTACATCAAGAGGTCGGTCAGATTTCAGCCCAATGAGAAAGGACTGCCATCTCCTACTCAGTCTAGAGATCATCTCTTAACAATCATTTGACGGTGCTTGATGAGTCCTCAATCTAACTCCTTAGATAGTCATGCAAGCACTAACCTCTATGATTCAACTATTGGATCAACTGCTATATCATCATTAAGATGTCCATGGTACACAACCCTAATTGTAAATAGGGACCTTATAGTGCATTCATTCATTTAATCTCAAATATGGAGCGAAATAACCAATAGCTTTTATTGATAAATCAAACATTACAAAACATTTGTTGTAGGAATAGTTCGCCTCGATATCACATGGCTAACTATCTCTTACTAGCCCTCAGAACCATTCAGGTACAATCCTTAAACCCATCCTCATTAGATGCTGGTCTAAAACCTTCCGTCTCAAAGTTTTGATAAGTGGATCAGCAACGTTATCGTCAAAGGCCACCATTGTGATGACGATGTCAACACACTTTTGAATCTCCTGAATGATATGGTGTTTTTTTCGACATGCTTGCTTTTTTATGCCATCTGGGTACCTTCGCCTAGGCAATGGCTCTCGTCTTATCATAAAATAGCAGGATGGGAGAATCAGAGGAAACTACGCCAAGTTCTAAGATGAACTTGTGCAACCAAACTGCCACCTTTGCAGCATCCGATGGGATAATGTATTCGGCTTTTATGGTTGAATCTGCTGTAATGTCCTACTTCTTTCTTCTCCAGCTCACAACACCACTGTTCAACATGAACACAAATCCTGATGTCGACTTTCGATCATCAATATCTGACTGGAAATCTGAATCTGTGTATCCCAAGACTTGGAGAACACCATCTCCACGGACCCAGATATAATCTTGCATCCATCTTAGATACTTGAAAATATTTCTTCACTGCATTCCAGTGTTCTTCTCCATAGCAGGATTGGTAATGACTTACCACTCCCACTGCATGCCAGATATCTGGCCTTGTACACATCATGGCATACATTAAACTTCCTACAGCTGATGCGTAGGGGCATCCAGCCATGGCTTTCTTTTCCTCAAAACTTTGAGGAGCCATCCCTTTAGATAGGTGGATACCATGTATTAAGGGAAGGAAACCTTTCTTGGAATTCTCCATATGGAAACATTCCAAAATTTTCTTAATGTACCCATATTGTGATAATCCTAATATCCTCTTTTCCCGATTTCTGAACAGCTTCAGACCCAAGTTGTAAGAGGCTTCTCCAAGATCTTTCATCTCAAAGGTATGAGATAGCCAAATTAGCACTGGTCATCATCATGGTATCATTCCCAATGATAAGGACATCATCTATGTAAAGCATGATGAACACAATGGCGCTGCAACAGCTTCTTGTACACAAACATTTCCTTAGGATTCTGCATAAAATCAGAACTCTTTATGGTCTCGTCAAATCTGATGTTCCATCTACGAGAAGCTTGTTTGAGCCCATAAATGGATTTCTTCAGCTTGCATATTTTATCTTCCTCGGCAATGAAGCCCTGGGGCTTCTCCATATAGATATCCTCCATGAGGTATCCATTGAGGAAAGCCATCTTGATGTCCATCTGCCATATGCCGTAGTCAAGAGATGAAACTATATCTAATAGTGCCCTGATGGACTTAAGCATAGCCACAGGAGAGAATGTCTCATCGTAGTTGATGCCTTCTCTTTGTGTGTAGCCCTTGGTAATGAGCCGTTCCTTGAAAGTCTCTACTTTCCCATCAGGTCCCCTCTTTCTCTTGAAGATCCATTTACACCCAATGGGTTTTACCCCTTTAGGTGGATCCTCTTGCGTCCATGCACAATTCTTATGCATGGAATCAATCTATGACTTCATTTCTAGCATCCATATATCCATGTCATGATCTGCAAGTGTTTCATCAAATGAAGCTGGATCATTTTTAGTTTCACCTGACACATGGAATCCGTACCTTTCAGGTAGTGTAACAACTCTCAAAATCCTTCAAAGAGGTACGGGTGTCTCATCTTTATTTTTCTCTTCACTTTCAGGTTCAAGAAGCTCATAATCCTTAGGGGACTCAATGAGTTCCTCTACTTCATTTTTGTCTTGACTTTTAAGGAAATCATCCTCCATAAATTTCACATCTCTAAAGACGAAAGCCTTCTGGGTCTCGGGGACATAAAGCTGGTATCCAATACCATCCTTAACATACCCAATGAAGTAGCACCCACTTGTGCGACATTCTAGCTTACTTGCATCCATGTTCTTTGCATGGACCAAGCAACCCCAAACTCTCAAGTGTTTAACACCGAGTTTGGTTCCATACCAAAGCTCATGAGGAGTTTTAGGTATGAATTTGATAGGAATCTTGTTCAGGATATATATAGTAGTCTCTACTGTATATCCCCAGAAACTAAGAGGTAAATGTGCTTTATTCATCATTGAACGAACCATATCCATGATAGTCCTATTGTGTCTTTCAACAACAGTATTAAGTTGGGGGATTCCAGGAGGAGTGAGATTGGAGACAACTCCATTCTCTTTAAGGTATTCCTTGAATTTATCTGAGAGGTACTCACCACCTCGGTCATATCGATTTTATTTAGCCTTCATATCAAGTTAATTCTCAATGAAAGCCTTGTACTCTTTGAACTTTTCAAAGGTTTTAGATTTATGACATAGTAGGAAGATAAGCCCGTATTGCGAATGGTCATCAATAAAGGCCAAATAATATCGATATCCATTTCAGGCCACGGTACTGAAGGGACCACATACATTCGTATGTATTAGGTCAAGAATATCCTCGCATCTTATAACCTTGTTACGAAAAGGCATCCAAGTTATTTTACCTTGAATACAATTTTTGTAGGTTGGCATAGATTGAACCTGTAGAAAATCTAATGGTCCATCCTTTATCAATCTATTGATCCTATCAACTGATAAATGACCAGTCCTTTGATGCCAAATCATATTCAATTGATTTCCATCCTTCCTGGATCTTTTAGGGTTTTTATTAGTAGTAGTAACATTCATGACATTTTCACAATGCACAATTCATAGAGTCCACTAGAAGTCAAAACACCATCTGCAATATGTTTATCGTAATGACTTGTGACTACTTTACTATAGAATAGAAACGAATATCCATTTCTAACAAGCTTAGATACAGATATAAGGTCCCTCCTAACTTTTGGTACATAAAGACACTCTTTAAGTACCGGGACTCTTCTAGTAGGTAATGATAGTCTGCAGGTCATAGCAACGACTGATGTAACAGTTGCATCAGATCCCATCTGGATGACTATCTCCCTTTCATCAAGACTGTTAGTTTCCTGAAATAGATGCAACAAATTGCATACATGAATAGAAGCACTAGATCGATGACCCAACTATATTCTCATCCAACAAGAAAATTGGTTTCAATGATGAAATATATTTCATACCTGCTGGAGCTTTACCTTTGTCGGTAGACTTTAGGTAATCCGGGCAATTACGCCTCCAGTGCCCCTACTTCTTGTAGTGGTGACAAACATAGGTTTTCTTCAATGCTATCATAGTGGATGCATTAGAAGATGGGCCAATGCCTTGACTCTTCTTCTTTCTCTTCTGGGATGGGCCTTCTGAGAGCCATGCTTCCGACCATGCTTTCCTTTGACTTGTGCAACCATTGCATTGCTAGAGGGGCTATCTTTCTTCATCACATTTTCAATAGACTTTAATGTAGCCAGTATCCCAACATTAGTATAGTCTACTTTTTCTTATGTGGTATATGACCACAAAGCTATTGAAAAAATTAGGGAGTGACAACAGAATGAAGTCAGCATGCATATCTGCTTCCATTTCAGCTCCTAGGGTTTCCAGCTAAGAAAGGTACCCAAACATTTTGAGTACATGTTCTCTGATAGAAATCCCTTCCTACATCTTGCCGTGAATAAGTTCCTTCATGATATTATAATGCTCTATGAGATTTATGTCGTCAAACATTTCCCTCAGATTCTACATGATGTCTTGGTAAGTGTTCATGATTATATGCTGCTTCTAAAGCACATTGGATAACGAACCCAGAATGTAGCATCTTGCCAAAATATGATCTTCATCACATTTTTCATTGAATTTAATATATTCCTGAGTTTGTGGGTTAGTGTACTTGTCCTTGGATAGCACATAAGAGATGCGCTCCATGTAAAGGACAAGGTCCAAATTTCGGATCCAATCTGAGTAGTTTGGTCTGGTCAATTGATTGACCTCCAGGTGCCTGCTAATTGGGTTCATGGACTTCATTTTCTGAAATTAAGAATTCACTATATTAGAACATATAAATAATTATATATTCGATTTAAATTCTTTGATTACGGATTTTTTATCAAATTAGTCTTGCCTTTTCAACTTTGAAAGCTCATTCCCTGAATCACTTCAAAGCAAGAGATATACTTATCGCTATATCTCTAGCAAGAATTGGGATCTCCTCTTTACCTTTATTACATCCCAATAATATGAGAACTTGCAACCCAGATAAAAAGAAGCGGGAACACATTCCACCTTGCAAGTCCAACTTGCATTCCCCAATTTACTCTTTAACACACGTGCCCACCACCCCTAAGGTGATGTTGACATGTCGTTAATTGAACCAATCGTCAACATGAGTAGAACTCGTTATGCACAATCCAATATCACCCAAATAATATGAGGACTCGCTATTGGGATCACTACGTATACGACCTTACTCTTTCGAGAAGTAAAGAGCCCGATCCAGATACACTTGTATGCAGGAGTTGTCACTTCGGACATGCGTCTCCTACGTAGAATCCCTGGTGATGGAACCCGCCTTGATAGAAGACCATGGATGTCACTTATGTAATCCTCCACCTCATATTCACATTATAATTAATTATCATGAATCACATTCACACAAATAATTCTTCCAAGGAAATACAACTCTATTCATAATAGAGTGTTATTAATTGGATATAATTAATTTAATCATATAAAATCAATTATCAATCAAATTCAATCAACCGGCAAACTTGATTGTTACTTGAAGGATGGTATTATCTCAAAATTATGTAGCATTTGAATTTTAATAATTAGAAAAATACATTGTGATCTCTCCAAACATTATCCCTTCCTTACTCGCTATCATGGCCAGTTTTGATGGGAATGGGACTAACCGCTCATGGAGCAACCTGCTACCCCAACACTCTCCGACTAGACACCATATCCACCTCAGGTCAGGATAATGCGATTTGACTATTTTGTATTTGAGATGATAATCGGTCTTTCAACCAAAGTTATATCATATAATATTAATCAAAACCATTTTTATCAATATTATAAGGAGATTTTCTAAACAAATCCGCAATCCTATTCAAGTAATAAAGTTTTGCATGTAGAGATTGTCCAACAACTATTGTAGTATAAACCAGGGTTTTCATGAAACACTCATTCTATGATGATTGATGTTTAATAAATTATTTCCATAAATAAATATTAATTATCAATTAATCATGGAAAATTCTCAATTTCCTTGATTGACATTAAATGATAAACAAATTAAGAAAGAGATCTTGTTGATCCAATCATCATCCGACCCATCTCCACTAAATATGGAATATCTAGGGCAAACGAAATTTGAATCGCGTGAAATAAAATCATGATGTTTGATGGTTTGATCCTCTAATTAAATAAAGTGTTTATTTCATGTTTCATAAAAGGAATGAATTAAGCAAAATTAGTTTTGTTACAGATCTGTAAATACATGCAAAACAATTTTCATAGCAGGAACTATTCGAATCAATTTCGTGCACTTTTAGGACCAATAAAAGGTTACTATTTTTGGGACATATTTAGAAACTATAAATACATTCTATTAACCAAAAAATACATCCAAACAATGCACAAACAGTAGGTTTTTTATTTCATTGAAAATCGATTCGATTCTTGCATCCAATGCAAAAACAATGATTCCGCGCAACCAAAACATGGACCATGATCGCCAAAGGTTTTAGATCACATCCAAGACCTGATCAAGGCTCTGATACCACTTTTAGTCTATGGGAGAATCCTTAATCTCATCATGGAAGTGTGATTATCGCATCATATACTATCGAGAGTGACTAGTTTCACTAGTTGCCTGGAGCAACAGAATTTAAAAAAGTTTAATCAATGAAACCACATGATCCAAGAACACTTCTTGGATCCTTTCATATAAACCACATACTAGTTACAGGAATACCTCTTGTAGCGTGGTTGTGATCGAGTCTCTAAACAAAGAGACCTCCTGTCTCAAGTTCGATCTATAGAAGGAGTCGATTGTAAGCGCGGAGATGAATCGTGTGCTTCTCGCAATCCAAGTAGTTGATCCAAGAAATCGAACTCCTGATCTTGTCTCACGAGATTAGATATATTCTTTACAAAAGAGGGGTACCAAAGAAGACAGATATCCAAGAGTAGTCGAAGCGACAATACAACGATGATGTGACGGCGGAAGCAATCTTCTCTTCTAGGATTAGAGTGGATGGCCACTCAAGGGAGAGAGAGAGAGAGAGAGATGGCGTGAGAATGAGGGAGAGAGATAGAAATTGATTGTAACTTAAATAGCAAGGGGTGCCTCTTCTTAAATAGTATTTTGGGAGTCCATGGACAACACAAATCAATGGATGAGATTTATTTGTGTTTCTTTCAATGGACATAATCTTGTTGTAAAAATACAACAACAATTAATTTAATTTGAATTAAGTATATGTTGAATACTCAGTATAAATTAATTCTAAATTAAATCAATCAATTTTGGAGATAATTAGGAAGGAGATTGCCCTCATCCCAAAAAAGAGAAGGGGGGGGGACAAACACCTTTTCATTTAGGACTTGGTGGTTGTTCACCTCCTCAAGTTGGAAGGTGGCAATCTTCCTCCATTTCATGAGAATACATTATCTCATGAAATCTCCAATAAATACAACAACGCTTGTTGTAAATTATCTCACAAAAATAATTCATAATTATCTTGTGAACATTGCAATCATGCTATAGGGAATTTGTGAATCACATTCACAATCCAAAATACAATGTAAATTATATTTTCAATTAATTATCCAATGTAAATCCAATTCATATCAATAATTAATCAACAAATATAAATCACAATAGGATTCATCTAATACATTACAAATCACAATTGTAATATATATATATGAATAATTAGATAGTGCTATCCACATTATTCTTGTCCATAATAATAAAATCACATTTAATTATACTGATAATCATTCTCATGCATCTAAATAATATGAATTAAATTCATATTATTCATGATAAATAAATCATATTTAATTACCAATTTCTCAATGCTTAGATATAATCTAACAATGGAATTATTCTGGAACTCTTTCAAGAATAATGCTCTTTCTCCGCAAATACTTGGAGATAGGGACATGGATATTGAGATTATATCTCAAATCCAAATCTCATGGACCTATCATAGATGCTTGATTAAATCAAGGACACAAATCTAATCTTCTCTTTGCATCTGAATCACATTCAGATCAATGTTTAACATTTGGACAAAGATCAGATTACTTATCTGCTGAGAGGAGTCACTAAAATCCAGACCTATTTCGTCACTCCCTTAGAATGGAAGCGTCATGGTTATGCAATCATTTATGATCACATCACCCTCATGTATTCCTGATACATGTACATCCTGTATACTGGAAGACCTATAAGAAACTCGAAGATATAGATCAATCTTCACTGTCATCTTCAGGGTTTCATTATCAAGTTTCTTATTCGGTCATTGGGAGTCGGTATTTTGATCATATGCTTTCCAAAAGCATATATCACACCTTCAAATTATTATCATGCTTCCATATCACGATGATGATGCATGGAACTTTATTAATCCCAATACCTCATGAGTGAGCTCATGTCTTCCGATTCACAAGTGAACTTGTATGACCCCTTTGAGAGATTACTCATATGCCCTCATATGCACACCATCTCGCCGGTGTATAGACCTTCATTAGTACATCAACCTATAGGTCTACCAAATGTACATACTTAGACATATAGTAACACATTTGTCTCTGGTCAGAGGATGTATGCCTACATTGTGATAATATACGACATAGGACTTCGTTATGCCCATGTATAGACCTAATCTCCATTGTGTCTACATCGTGATCTACGAAATGTACATAATTAGACATCCTCTAGTCAGAGGATGTGTGTCTCTAGTCAAGTCAACTCTTAACCTAACTAATCTGACACCTCTGAATCTATGTTCCCATTTAGAGGACCTACATCAAGTGGTCGGTCATATATCAGCCTAACGAGTAAGTATCTCCATCTCCTACTCAGGCTGGAGATCATATCTTAAGAATCATTTGATGATGCTAGATGAGTCCTCAAGCTAACTCCTTAGATATTCATCCAAGCACCAACCTCTATGATTCAACTATTGAACCAACAACTATATGATCTTTAAGATGGCCATGGTACATAACCCTAATTGTATAGAGCGACCTTATAGTGCTTTCATTCATTTAATCTCAGATATGGAGTGAAATAACTAATAACTTTTATTGATAAATCAAATATTACAATAACATTTATTGTAGGAATGTTTCACCTTGGGCTCACGTGAGTAAAAATTGTTGGTGGTAAGGACTAGTAACTTTATGCTCAATTCCATAGTCCTTGATCAATGATCTAATGTCTCAAATCAAAAAGTGGCTACCCCCATCAGAAATCAAAACTTTTGGGACCTCGAACCTAGTAATGATGTAATCCTTCACAATCTTACAGATATTCTTGCCGTATATGGCTCGGGTTGGGATAGCCTCCGTAGACCTAGACAAGTCAACTGCCAACAAGATGTACTCATGCCCTTGGTTATTGGGAAATGGACCCATAAATCTATGCCCCACGCATAAAAAACATCATAGAAAAGCACTAACTACATGGGCATCTCATCTCTTTATCCAAAATTCCTCCCATTCTCTAACAGATCGGGCATGACCATACATAATCAATGGCATCTTTGAATAGGGTCGGCCAGTAAAATCCACATTGGTGTACCTTGTGTGTGGTTGTCTTTCCCAAATGTTGTCCTCTAGCCCCAAAAGAATGACAATATGTGAGGACACTATATTATTCCTCCAAAGGAATACACCTTCTCCAGACACAATCTGACCCTTCAAAGAAAAGGAACGAATCCTCCAAGTGGTATCTCCTCGAGTCCGACTTCAATCATTCAATGCTGCTCCTAGTCCAACCATGGGGAACCCGCTTATAGAAAATACAATTCACCATGTTGGCATACCACTAGAGTGAATCAATAATGCAAATTGACTCGTCTGTGAAGGTCTGTCTAATTTGCTCCGTATTAGGAGAATATTTCTTCTCAATAAGTGAAAGGTGATTAGCTACAACATTCTTCACTCCAGGTTTATATTTAATCTCCAAATCAAATTCTTGGAGTAGCAAAATCCATCTAAGAAGACACGCCTTCTGAAAAGCAAGAAAATCATAGTCGTTAAATAATGGCTTACGCATCAGGCTCACTGTCGTTGAAGCGACTACTCGAATCCTCTTGTTATTTCAACAATTAACCCACACAAATAATTAAGCAATTAAGAGTAAGAGTTAAAATTTATTATACCCTACTAAGAATGTATAATGGAAAGCAAGTAGGGGTCGATCACATGAAGCAATGGAGTAGAGCATGCAAGACAAAGAATCAAAGCACAATTTATCACTCAACTTCATAGACAAAATTATTTTTTTGTGGATTTTAATTTTTATATTTTTATTTTTTTAATTTTGTATTTTGATTTTAAATTTTCTATTTTTATATTTCTTTTTCAATTTTTATATTTTTCTATTTCTTTTTCTTATATATATTATAGCTATATAAGAGTATATATAAAATAGATTATAGATATAAATATATATATATATATATATATATTGTAGCTATATAAGAGAATATATATAATAGATTAATATATATATAATTAAAAATTCTCAAAATTCAGAAAAAACATTTTTTCATTTTTAAATAATTTTTTACTATTTTTGTGATTTTTTAGATAATTTTGTTAATTTATATATATATTTTTAAAGTCAAAAATACCCTAAATCATGGTCTAGTTAAATAGGTTGAATTAAAATGGAGATAAAAAATAACGAACAAAATCAAAATTTCTCTAAATTTATCTATATATATAAATATTAATAAAGATAAAAGTATAAAATAGAAAACACAATTTTTAGGATTTTTAGGAATTTTATATATATTTAAAAGGTTTGTGATGTTTTCAATTTTTGGCGTTTTCTTTTGTAATTTTTAGGGATTTTTGCTCTGTAGGTTTAAAATAATTAATAAATACAAAACATTTTTTAGAAATTTTCAAAAACTTTTTATATTTTTATGTATTTTCTAATGTTTACGGGGATAAAAAGGGCTATTTTTATTTTTAATAAATAATAAAAAGTCCAAAAGTTGCAAAAAAATATAGCATGGAAGTGTGTACAATCAAGAGCATACACATATTTTTATGGATTTTGTAGAGTATTATAGCTATTTAAAATAAATAAAGGAAATAAAGAGAAACTACACTACTAGTGGGGGCATTTATAAATAAAATAAAGTGCAGGGGCCACATTGCAATTTCTCCAAAAATATTAAACATAAATAAAATGTTTCTGGGCCTAAATAAAATACAAAAAACTTCAGGAGCATGCTTGCAAAATGTCCACTCACGTGGGGGCATGACGTGAGGTGACATGGCGTGGACTGATACACACTTCCCAAAAGATGTGGGGCCTTAAATGCAATTATTACAAAACTATTTCAATGGCCAAGGGAAGCTTAAGGGGCTATTAACTAAAATACAAAAGGTGCTTGGGTGAGATTGCAAAATACCCAAGCTAAGGTAGAAGTTGACAGTCTGGATCTGTCCACTAATACACGTGCACATTCTCACACGCACATACTACTTCGCCAGCGAGCGATCAGGGTTAGATCCTGGGGAGGATCCAATGGTGATGGCTCGACTCAATCGGACAGCTGCGATCAAAACTAGGAGCCGTTCTTGATCCGACGGTGGAGAGAAGCAGAGGAAGAACATGGAAGCTCTTCCAGTGAGGCGAACTTCTCTAGACCAGATCTCCCTCCTCCGACATGATTTGCTGCTCCAAAAAGCTCTCCAGAGGCTCTTGCAGGTCTTCTCTGATGGTTGGTGGCGTCAAAAGGCTCCAGCAATGGCTGGAGAGGTCGCACGAGACCGACAGAGCTAGGATACTCCAAGAACCTCAAGTGGACCTCCACAAATGATCCAGCTGCTCCTCAAGGTTCCATCCCACACAAGAATCAACTCCGGGTCGAGGGCAAACTTCCTTGACCCGATTAAAAGGGAATGGAAGTGGGGTGGCGAATGCGAAGACCTCCGGCAAGCGACAATGAGAGGGGGTCTGATCTATGGATCTGTGCGAGATCCAGATGGATGTGGGTGCTTGGGGCGATCAAGAGATGAAGGGGGAGGTATGGAAGGTGATGGTGTAGGCCAAGATGGGTCGTAGTGGTCGGAATCCAAAGGCGGAGCTGGAGCTCTATAGGACAAAGATTTTCGATTTTACTGCAAAATAGATGAAATTAAAGGAGATAGAATATCTAACTACTCTAATGCTAATCCTACGAATCAAAAAGATAAAAGAAAAGGCATTGAATCTCATCAGGTCTTGCCTGAAATGAAGCTTTGGGCAGAGATGACTGAAGAGGTGGACCGCTTCGATTCTACACCCAACGAAACGCCTGAGACGCTGACAAGCCTCATGTTGTCACTAGGAAGGGAATTCAAAGCACGATTCTCGGGTTTGTGGGTGGAAGAAGGATCAAAGGTCGAAGGTCGTATGGAGGAAATTCTTTTTACCGGTGGTGGAGCGAGGTCCTAGAATGATGCAAATCTAACAGAGCATCGACGCAATCCCCAAGATGACGAGTAGGCATGTAATAGCAATCATTGAGGACAAAAAGTCAAGAAGGAATCGATGCAAAAAATGAAAGATACAACATGGAATAAATCGATAAATAGGGCTAAAATGCAAATCTGACAGATTAGGAGCCTCAATCTGAGAGTTCACCGAGGTCAATGGGCGGAGAAAACTGGTTGGTCCACGTGGACCAACCAGAAAAAGCCCTGCCAAAAAAATAAAAAATCGATAAAACATAATATATGATTTTATTAATTTCAAATCACAAAATAAATAATGTTTATTATTTTATAAGGTATTTTATAATGAATTTTATTTATTTTTTAGAGGTATATAATTACAAGTTACCTTTTAGGGTAAAATTATAGGTATATTGATCTATATTCTGTGTCTTTTAATTTTATTTTGTATTTTTGATTTTATTATTTTAGTTTATTATTTTATATAATTATAAATTATTTTTAGATACTTAAATATATCTTTATTACATTTTTCTGATGTAGTATATACACCTAAGTAAATCGGTGTATTATTTATATAGGTGTAGTTATAGGTATTTCATCTATTAATTTTATATACATATTTTATTTTAGTGTTTTCCTTTATGGTTTTATTCTAGTTTTAATATGTACATATATTATAAATAATATTTACAAAATTGTAAAAATATAAAATTATAAAAAGAATAAAGAATAAATAAAACAAATATTTTAATGGGGTATAATATACTTTAGGGGTCCAAAACCTAACTTTTACAGCTTAAATCCCAAAAATATGAAACCATCCTCATTTAATAGCCTATAAAAAGTTATAGACAATTAAAGTTTGATATATTTTGAGTTTTTGTTTGAGAGATATGGGTCTGGGAAGTTGGAGTTTGAATTTTATGCTGAGCATAACTTTTATTCTTTATATTATTTTTGTATGAAATCAATTTTTGCATTTTTCAATAGTTTATTATCTACAACTTTAATGTACAAATTTTCTTTATTTGAGGTATAAAAAGTGGAAAATAAAATAGGTCTTAAAAATGAATAAAGAATGAATAAATAAGATTTTTATTGTATTATTGGCCCTTATGTCCCCCTACTTTATTCCTTGTCGACCTAGTCATCAAGAAGCCTAGCTCTCGTGGTTTAGGGTAATAAAATATCTTTGATATTTTATTCTTATTCTTTTATTTTCTTTATTCTATAATTTTGGCATCAAAAACAATATTTTATACAGTATTTACACAACAACGCATGAATGTTAATTTATGCATTTAAGGGTACTTACATGCATTTACTAGGCGTTTTAAGGTCGAAATGATAGAATAAAGGTGATGAAATGGAGATTCATCAACTTCGCATCTATCTATTCCATTGAGTACATGATTGTTGTGTAATCAATAAAAATCATCACTTAGAGCCCAAAACGTAAGGCCTAAACTTCTCGGTGGCCTATACAGCAACAAGCATCTCCTTTTCAGTCACAGTGTAATTTTTATGTCCAGGGTCCAAATTTTGCCCGCATAGTGGATCGCATATAGAATCCCTTCTCACCTTTGTCCTAACACAACTCATGATAAAATCTGCAGCATCAACCATTATCTTAAATGGAAGAGACTAGTCATGATCTCGTATTATTGGCGAGTCGCAAATCTTTGTTTTTAAGAGCTCAAAGGCCTTTGGACACTTGTCATCAGCAATGAAATATGTATCTTTGCCTAAGAGCTCAGTTAGTGGGCGGGCAATCTTGAGAAACCCTAAATGAATCTCCTGTAAAATCCAACATGCCCTAAGAATGACCTCATTGACTTTTCGTTTGTTGGTGGATCAAGTTTCTTGATCACATCCACCTTTGTAGGATCAACCTCCATTCCCTCTTTGGAGATGGCGTGCCCTAACAAGATACCCTCTGTCACCATAAAATGGCTCTTCTCCCATGAGAGTACCAGATTCACCTCCTTTAACCTCTTGAGGAGTTGATCTAAGTGCGTTAAACATGCATCAAAAGAATCAACATGAATTGAGAAATCATCCATGAAGACCTCTAGGAAATCACCCACTATCTCGGCAAATACGATGATCATACACCCTTGAAATGGGCCCAGGGCATTGCAGAGCCCGAATGGCATGGACCTGAACGTGTAAATACCAAATAGACATGTGAATGTGGTCTTTTCTTGGTCCTCAGGGGTGTTGTCTACCTGATTGTAGCTCGAGTACCTGTCAAGAAAATAGAAGAACTCTTTCCATGTGAGTCTCTCCAAATCTGATCAATGAATGGAAAGGGAAAGTGGTCTTTCTTGGTTGATGCATTCAAGAACCTACATCAACACAGAAATGCCATGACATGGGTACTCGTGTCATGATCTCTAACCCCTCCTCATTAGTGACCATATGAATTCTTGACTTCTTCGGGATAACATGAAGTGGGTCCACCCACTTGGAATTAGAATATGGTATATAAATCCTGCTTTGCACCAATTCTCGATTTCTTTCTTCACTACCGATGAACCGTGAATTACCCATCGCTAATTTGTTGAAATTAATAATTTAATTTGTTCATTGTAGGCATGCAATTTGGATTGATCAGAAAGATCACTTAATTAGTTTTACAATCAAAAAGAGCAGTCCAATTTTTTTTTACTTTGGCAAGCCCAAGGTCTAACTCACGGAGGCCATTGTTTCCTTAGGTCAATTATTAGATGATCTAAATACTATGTTTTCAGAGAAGCATTCATTAATTTTTCATGTAATTAATTATAAAATACAATTTAATACAAGTTTTGGTATTAAACTGCAATTTTCAATCAAATTAAATCCAAAAATTCTAAAACGTGGCCAGATTGTGAAAAATGATGAAGTTAAGCTAATGTAATTTTTTTTGGAATTTTCAGAGCAAAATAAATTTATTATGAATTAAACATGCATGCAGTGTCATTTTTTGTAAATTAATTTTAATGAATAGCAATCCTATTTATTTCTTGGAAATAAAATTAACCTATAGAGATCTATGTGAAAGGTATACAAGAAAAATAATAGATCCTAAAAATATTGGGACTACAACCTATCAGAATTTAATTACTAAAATCATCACTTAATTTATTTGTCTCGATATGCATGCAAATGTCATGAATTTCGTGCATAATCTAAAACACACTTAATTCTACCTACTTTGAATTTTAGAGATATTTTGGAGTGATAATCTATTTAATATGAATTTAAGAGCACATAGTGGGCAAAATATGCAATTTTCCACTAGATTAATTATAATTAATCAACCATAGCTCACAAATATTCAATAAACATCCATAAGAAAGATAATAAATTGTTCTACAACATGCCATTTTTAGAATGATAAAATGATGTGAAATAAGTTAATGATGACCTAAGAGAAATTAAACTAATACAAAAATCAAATAAACTAGCAAATCTAAAGGTGTGAATGCAATTTTAGAAAATAAACTAATACAAAAATAAGTTGATGACGACCTAAGAGAAATTACCAAGACTTAAAGGGGGCATATGAAATTAACTAGGCATATGTGAGATGCACATGGGTTCCAGAGTGGGGGCTCTTTTGTAAGTTCTGGATCTATAGGGGGTTGTCCTATAAATTTTCCCAGGACGTGAATGCGTAACACGTGATGCTGGAGAGGGGACTTCTTTGGAATTTACGACTAGTGTAGGGGTGTTATGCAATTCTCCCTCACCCCCACGTGCATCTCACGTGAGGAGGGCATTGGGTGGCAGTGCAATCGGTGTCCAAGGCATGCAGAGTTGGCGGAGGAGCTCTACGATCGATGCATACTGGTGAAAATGGTTAAGATAAGGAGGTCACCAGCGACGGTCGACGAGCAGGGGCGTGTGTCGATAGTGGAGGTTGGCGATTGTCTATGGCGAAGGTCGAGCCCCAGGTCGACACACGACGTGGGGTGGCTATTGATAGAGGGCTTTTTGCAATGGTCTGCTAATCAAACACGATTAGCAATCACTGCGTAACCAAGTGTGCCTTTAATCAATAATCAGACCACAAATAATTCAAGCGATAAATGTGTGTGAGCTAAAATTTATTATAACTCTACTATAAATATGTATAGGTTTAAATATGGTAGAGTATCGAACACGGGGAGACAAGTCAATGTAGAAGGTATATTATTTATAAATAAATAATGAATAAATAATGAATAAATAATACATGTGTATTTTGTACAATATTCAATCAAATAATCAATTTATAAATTAATTAATGAATTTATGGGTTTTTAATTTAAATAAAATAATTCTTTTTATATTTTATATTTATATATTTTCTAATTTTAAAATTTTAAAATTTTAATTTCTTTTTATATTTTCTTTTTTTTACTTTCTTTTTTCAGTATATAGTAAAAATATATCTATATAAATAACTCTATATAGATATATATGAAATATAGGGTAATATAATAATTAAAATAATTAAAATAATCAAAATTTGCAGAATAAAATATTTTGTACTTTTTATGTTTTTCTAATGTTTTATGATTTTTCAGGAGTTTTTGCTAATTTTTATGTATTTTTAAAGTCCTAGATACACAAAATCATGGACTTTTTAAATAGACTGGATTGTTTTGGAATTTAAAATATTATCTAGAGTCAAAAATTTCCAAAACTTTTTTAATCGATAATATATAAATAATGAAAATTTGGATATAAAATAAATATTTTTGGATTTTTAAAATATTTTTTATAATTTTATAAGTATTTTGGAGCTTTTTATTTTTTAGTGATTTCTTTTTTCTATTTATAGGGATTTTTGTCTGGAGGGATAAAATACAATAATAAATAGCTAATAATTTTTTTAAAATTTTAAATATGATTTTATAATTTTTTTGTTTTTTTAAAAGAAACATAGAGTAAATCATGCTATTTTGATTTTTAATAAATAGGAAAAATGCCTAAATTACAAAACTAAAATTATAGCAAGATAGATCAAGCAATCATGCACAAAACCCATTTTTTTCATAATTATTGGAGTACGCTTGATATTTTCAGAAAATAAAGAGAAAAGACAAAAATTAATTGAACTAGCAGGGGTATATTTGTAATTAAAATAAAATCCAGGGGTTAATGTGTAAATTACCCAAATGGTTTGAACTAATATTCAAATTTTAATTAGTAAACTAAAATTACACAAAGCACAAGGGCTTCTATGCAAAATTCCCAGCTCACGTAAGGGGTCACACGAGCTAAGATGACATGGCTAAATGCAATATCAACAAATCTCAAGGGTCTCTTTGCAAAATGTACACATTTACTTACATTATGAATGATATTACAAGATTAAAAGCAAAGTCAAAAAGGCAGAGGGGTATATGTGATATTACCCCATTTTTACATTGTGATTAGTAGCCAGGAGTGAGCCACGCAGGCGTACTTAAACAAATGGTACGACCCAGACCGGCATTGATTCGCGTTGGATTGGATGGTCTCGATTAGACCTAGAAGCATTCCACGGTCGGACGATGGAGGGGCTATCTGGAAGAATGGGGAAGAACACTTCTCCATTGTACTTCAATCTTCAAATACTCTGATCTACTTTGACGATCCTCTCCTCTAACAAGCTCCCAGCATTAGGGATTTGTAGGTCCTTCTCGCTCAGACGACCTAGAGGCTTTAATGAGCTTTGATTCTTCGCTCCAAGGCTTTCTCTCAACCTGGTAATCTGCACAAAACAATGCAGGGCTCGAGGAGATCCTCCTCGACCTAGATTGAAGCTGAAACACAATGGAAAGGGGTGAAATGGAGTGATGAATCTCCATTTCATCACCCCTTTTCTATCATTTTGGCCATAAAAAACCTAGCTAAATGCACGTAAATAACATTATTTTGTACAAATTATCATTCATTATTTATTCCATTTATTGTATATAAAATATAGTTTTTAATGACAAAATTATAGAATATAGAAAAGAAAAAAAATAAAAAGCCAAAGGTATTTTATGACCCTAAACCCCGAGACCTAAGCATCTTGATGACATTGTCGACAAGGAAAAAAGTCGGGGGAGATAAGGGTCAAAAACAACAATAAACCCTAATTTATATTCTCCAATATTGCATTTTGGGGACCTATTTTATTCTTTATCATTTATGCCTAAAATAAAGAAACTTCGTACATGAAAATTATCATTCAACAATAAACCTTTTGCGGTAATCTGGACAATTTGGCTAGCAAGAAACGAATTGCTCTTCAAGAATAAGCCTTTTTACGCAGAAAATGTTGTATCACATTGTAGGGCTCTATTAAGCTTGTGGGATTCTAGATAACGATCGATGTAAATTCGTTTTTTTATAATATATATTTTTAGCGGTGACTCCCAAATTGGGAGATCATCCTCTTTGGCATCAAAAAAAAGTTGTAAATAGTAATATATAGAGAAAAATACAAAATTGATTTTACACAAAAATAATATACATGTACTTCTTATACTCTGAATAAAAAGCCAAAACCCAAAATTCTCAAACCCATATCTTCTCCATATGAACTCAAAATGTACCAAAATCACCTTTAATTGTATATAACTTTAATAAGCTATTTAATGAAGGTAGTTTCATCTAATTTGGAGTTAAGATGCAAAAGTTAGGTTTTGGACCCCTATTGTATAACTTACCTGAATAAAATATTCATTTTATTTATTTTTTTATTTTATAATTTTATGGTTTTACAATTTTGTAAATATTATTTATAGTATATGTATATATTTATAATATAATAAAACCATTAAGAAAACACAAAAATAAAATGCTAAATTTAAATACATAGATGAAGTATTTATACGTATACCTATATAATTAATGCCCTTATTTATTTAAGTGTACATATTAGATCAGAAAAATAAAATAAAAATATGTTTATGTATATAAAAAAAGTATAATTATATAAATTAAGAAAATAAAATAATAAAATAAAAAAGACAAAATAAAAATAAAATATACAGAACATAGATAAATATACCTATAAATAAATACTCAAAAAGTAACTTGTAATAAATGACCTCACAAAAATAAATAAAAATTGTATTAAAATACTATAGAAAATATAAACACTTTTCATTTTATAATTTTAATTTAATTAATTCATTTAATAATTAATATTGAATTTTCAAATAATTTCAAGCTGCCTTTTTTCTGGTTGGTCCACGTGGACCAACCATAGAGTTGGCCCCAATCAACTCTTCTCCCCAAACGCTAGCCCTAGCAGAACCTCACCTTTGACTCTTCTTCTTCATTTTTTGTAGCTCGATACAAGCATCATTTTGGAGAGATTCCTTCTCTACTTTTTCTCCTTGATCGATGCTCTATCACACTAGATCGTCTCCTCAAGTATTCGATGCCTACATCGAGTGCTCCACCTCGGTCTTTGACCCATGTTCACCATTTGTACAAAAAAACACATTCCTCCTTCATTCGATTTTGGAATCCCTTCCGCTTTGTTTCTCCCTTCCTATCGTGTGTTTGGGCTTGAGTGAGGTGACGATTAACTCACTCTCCCATTTGGAGCAAAGAGATAAGTGGAGAGGTTGATTCCACCATCTCCATTGATCTTCGGCATTGTTGAGGTTCATCTCGTGGCTCCAACCATTTGAGGTCCATTTTTCTTTGCTTTTTAGATAGTTTTTAGCTTCTAATTTTATTTCCCGCACTCTTAATTTAGTGTATCTCTTCGTAGTTTGCCGGAGTTCTACTCTGATGAACCCTCCATCATGCTTCCGACTGTCTCTGTCCCGACAAATGCCCTCACCTTCTTCCCTTGATGATTATCTATGCTCCACGCACCTCCAGCTCAACAGATCTCCTCTGGATCAAAGCTTGGATGCTCCACCACTACCACCTTGCTGGAGCACCTCCGCCACGCCCCACCTTTCACCCATCTACACTAATAAATCCCCCAGGGATCCCTATTTTGCTTGTGCATGCTTTTCTTGTAGGACCTAGAGGCTAAGGACTCGTTGGGGGTCAATTTTGGCAAAGCACTTGATTCCCTGGAGTTCCTTTCTTCCTCAAGCTGCTAGGACCCCATTGATGCATCTTGGAACATTTTGAAGAGATATGCAGGTGCAAAGGAGCCCCAGCTCCATTTGAGACCCCTGCGAGCATCAGAGACTACCATAGGAGAGAATAGCAACCGATTGAAGCTCGCCTACGGTCATGTTCTTCCCTGTTCTTCTAGGGGGTCCACCGTCGTTGGATCGTGCTTAGTCCCTATGTGTCCCAGCTGCCATTGGATCGCTAGAGCTTCGACCGTAGCATCCATCCGAATGATCTAATCAAGAATGTTAGTTGCGAAGCATCATCACGAGCTGTGGGTGTGATGTGTGGCAAGCTAGAAGATCTCAACCGTTCGCCCGAGTGCTTAGTGGGGGTAAATTGCAGAGCTAGCCCCACCTTTTTATTTTGTTTATCATGTGAAATATTTTTCATGTTTAATTCTATTGGAAAATTTGCAAGTTATACTTAAAGCTTTCCTCTATTTATCAGTTAGTCATGTCTACGTCAACTCACGTGCAGTCCCATGTGAGGTGGTGATTTTGTAGAGAACCCCTGTAGGTTTGTGTATTTCTCTTTAGGCAGAAACTTTAATATTAATTGAATATTTTTGGGTATTTTACAGAAATAACCTCACATTTACTTTTAGTTGCATTTATTCCCTTGCTAGTTCAACTATTTTTGTGATTGTTTTTCATTTATTAAAAACATCATCCGTGCTCCAGAGATCTCAAAAAAGATTAAGTTCCTGCTAGCATCTACATTCATGCTACATTTTTATTTTTGCATTTTATGGATTTTAGTATTTATTAAAATCAAAAGAGCATGTTTTTTCCCCTATTTGAATTTAAAAATATCAAAAAAATATTATAATGTTTTGAAAAAATCCCCAAAATATATCTTGTTTATTATTGTATTTTCTAACACCAGACCAAAAATCCCTAAAAATAAAAAAATTCTAAAAATTAAAAAGCTCTGAAATCCTTTATAGAAATATAAAAAATCCCTAAAATATGCAACGACACTCATTTCTATTGAGTAATTGTCTTTATTTTATATATCAGTTATTAAAATTTATTTGAATACATTTTGACTTTATTTTCTATTTTTAATCTTCAAATAAATTTGTCCTATTTATTTAGTACTTGTTTTGGGATATTTTCGAATTTTAAATACCTACAAACTAGCAATAATATCTAAAAAATCATAAAAATAAGAAAAAGGTATATAAAAATTAAAAACATTTTAGATCCTGTATTTTTCTTAATTTTTTGTTATAATTATAATTAGTTTACCTTATATTGTATATATAGTTATATATTCCTATATTTGTTATTTAAAAAGAAAAAGAATATAAAAACCAGAACAGATATAAAAAGAGAATAAAAATTATAAAAATAAAAATAATTAAAAAAATATAAAAATAAAAATCCAATAAAAATATAAAATTAAAACCCACACGAAAACATTTAAAATAGAAAGAAGAACACAAATTTCGGATTCCATTTCCCGATCTATCACGTTTGCTCCATGTGTTCGACATTCGACACAATGCTTACACCTACGCATACCCTTGTTATAGAGTTATGATAAATATTAACTCCACATTTTATTTTTTTTCATTGCTATATCTATTGTGGGTTAATTGTTGAATTACTTAGGGGTTTTTTGAGTGGTCGCTTCAGCGACAATGTATTTCTCCTATTGTGTAGACTACATTATGCGCTCATAATTCCCTGATTTTCATGGATGTGGCTCTAGCGTGCGACAAAGTGGGAGCCATGATCCTCTGATCTATACTAGATCAAAGGGTGCATGAGGTGAAGAAAGCATCAAGGAGTGATGTGAGGGAGTTAAGGGGGTCGTACATTGTCAGAAATACAACGGAATAGAGCCGTAGCTAGAAGCTCCGACAATCGAAAGAATTGGAAATATGACTAAGCTACAGATCTAATTACTAAGTAAAATATAGGAATGGAAAAATAAGATTAAATCTACGTAAAAATAGATAAAATAGTTGCATCTCATACTTGGAAACTAGGGAGCAGGGGCCTCTTCGTAGCGACGCCTTGGACCTCCTCCACTCCTCCTTGCTCTGCCTCGAACCTTGGGGATGTTCTTTCTGTTACTGAGAACACACACGCACAAGGCAAGGGGATTCGCGACTTGAAAAGGAATCAAAATGGAGAAAGGAGGCAAGGAGGTTTATTTATAAACATAGACGATGGACCTTATTGATCGGAGATTAGTGATAGATCAACACTATGTATAGTGTTTAGAGGATAACACGTGTATTATGATTAATGGATGTCGAATTTGGCGTAAAGAATTGAAGAACAAGAGTGTATGGACACCTGGGAAAAATGGAGAAAAAATAGGGAAGTGATGGTTCTGACACAACAGAGACGCCAAAGGGCATAGTTGATCGGAGGTCAACCAAAGAAATGCCCTGGTTGGTCCATGTGGACCAAGCAGGAAAAGAGACTTTAGATATGTTTGTAAATTCTATAAAAAATATCAAATGATCTAATTGATCTTTGGTTATAAAATAAGAAAATGTTTATTATTTTATAAAGTATTTAATTCCTATTTTTATTTGTTTTTTAGAGTTATTTTTATACATGTTAATTTTTACATGTTTAAATATATGTATATTTACCTATATTCTATGTATTTCATTCTTATTTTATATTTTATTATTATATATAATTTATATTTTAAATTATTTAATATACTTAAAATCGTTGGGTTCATCGAAGGTGCCTCAGGATGGTCAACAATAGGTTGTCACTGAGTCTGGTGATGTAGAGGCTGGTACTAGAATATTCAGACTGTGGTAGATAATGATAAGGAGTGATGAATCTCCATTTCATAACCTTTATTCTATCATTTTGACCTTACAAACCCTAGCTAATGCATGTAAAATCTCTAATTTGCACAAATTAACATTCATTCTTTGTTGTATAAATATTGTGTAAAATATTATTTTTAATGCCAAAATTATAGAATAAAGAAAAGAAAAAAAGAATAAAATGCCCAAGGTTTTTTTATGACCCTAAACCATGAGACCTAGGCATCTTGATGACTAGGTCGATAAGGAATAAAGTAGATGGGATAAGGGCCAATAATTCAATAAAAACCACATTTATTAATTCATTATTTATTCATTTTTGGGACCTATTTTATTTTCCACTTTTTATACCTCAAATAAAGAAACTTTGTACATGAAAGTTGTACACAATAATATATAGAAAATAAAAAATTGATTTCATGCAAAAATAGTCTATAGTGTAAAAATTATACTCTAAATAAGACTCCAAAATCCTAACTTACTAGACCCATATCTCTCAAATAAAAACTCAAAATTTATAAAAATCACATTTAATTGTATATAATTTTTAATAAGCTATTTAATGAAGGATTTCATATTTTTTTGGGGTTAAGGTGTGAAATTTTGGTTTTGGACCCCTATTGTACACTATACATGAATAAAATAATCATTTTATTAATTCTTTAATATTTTTATAATTATATATTTTTTATAAGTTTGTAAATATTATTTATAGTATACGTACATATTAAAACTAGAACAAAACCATAAATAAAACATTCAAATTAAATACGTATATATAATACATAGATGAAATATCTATACTTATTCATATATATTTAATATACTTATTTATTTAAGTGTATATATTACATCAGAAAAATACAATAAAAATATATTTAAGTATATAAAAATAAGTTATATATAATAAGAAAATAAAATATAAAAATAAAAAGTACAGAATAAAAATTAAAAGAACTAAAACATAGTTAAATATAATTATAAAGAAACCCTTAAAATTAATTTGTAATAAAACAACTCAAAAAAATAAATAAAAATAATAATAAAATAATATAGAAAATGACAAACAATTTTTTATAACTAAAAATTAATAAAATCACTTATTAATTATTATTGAATTTCTAAATATTTTTGGGACTGGTTTTTCGTGGTTGGTCCACGTAGACCAACCAGGTTGCTCCCGTAGTTGACTTTGGTCAGCTATATGGCCCTAGGCCCAGTAGCTCTGACAACCTCGTTGGACCCTGAATTCATCGAATTCTCCCCACTAATTCATTCACCTATTCACCTCAATTCCTTCATACTTTGTTGTCCTCCGATCCACGCTCTTCCACGCCCACTCGTTTAATCGAGGATTGGAGCTCTGCTCCACCCGTTGTCCCTCGATCTTCCCTCACACTCGACCATCCTATACAAAAACTTCCCATCACCTTCTTATCCATTTGGTTCCCCTTTGGCCCATTCTCCCCCCTCCTTTTCATGTTTTGAGGCTCGAGTGAGGTGACAGCAGGCTCACCTCGCCGATTAGCAGCGCGGAGGAGCGTCGCAGAGGCGGTTCCCAACCAACACCGGAGCTCTGCTCCAGGCGGTTCCATCTTGTGGCTCTGGCAACTGAGGTATCCATTTTCTTATTTTTTTCTCTAGCTTCGTTTAATCCCAAGGTTTTATTTTCACGTTAGTTTTATTGTTTAATCATGTTACTTAGCTGTACTTAGCACCTTCATAGTTCGCTGGAGCTGAGCACCAGCAAACATCCTTGCTGGCACTCCACCATTTCGACCACTGCAAATGACCCTCATCTGTGTTCCCTTCGCTCCCTCATTGTTGTTCACCCTTCATTCCCCTTGATCACAACCTGGTCTGGCCCATCCGACCTCCACTTCTCTACATTGTTGGAGGTCCGCTGCCACGACACCCCTACGCCACCATCCCCTCCTAATGTGGCAGAGACATTTTACCCTCTACCCCTTTTCATCCTATGCAGGCCCGAAGACCAACAAATGGCTGGGGAGCAATTTTGCTCCTCGCTAGAGATACCTGGGGCTACTCACCTTCACTGATCCCGCTAGAGAGCTCTGGCAGTCCCCAGATCTTGTTTAGCCCCACAACAGAGAGACAAAGCCTCCAGGAGACTTTTTGAGCCTTTTGCAGCGATGGAGGAGGTTAGAGGGAGGCGCTACGTCAAATCCAAACTCATGATTGGTGAGTTCCTTCGTTGTTCTTCCACCATCATCGAGAACCGTCTGATCTTCCCCTTTTTGTTGCGCGCTACAACTATCGTCTGATCAAATTAAGCCTCCACCATTGATCCTCCGTTGATGATCTGATCCTGGCTATCTAAAGCGAAGCAGTATCGCGGGCTACTGTGGCGACATGTGGCAAGTGGATCAATATCAGTCGTTTGCCCGTGTCTTAGGGTTTGGTATTTTGCACTTTTAACCCGACCATTTTTTATTTAATAATTAAGACTCAATCATACATCTGTAGTTATTCACTTTTGTGTAATTTGCAAAAAGACCCTCTATGTTATTTTATTTGCGTGTGAGCCTACGCCAGCTCACCTCATGTGTTGTCCCATGTGAAGTGGGCATTTTGCAGGCGGGTCCCTAGGATTTATTGGATTTTGACTTGGCCTTAAAACTTTTTATTTCCTTTATATATTTTTGAGAAAATTGCTACAAGGCCCTCAGTTTTAATTTAATTACATTTATGCCCCTATCAGTTCATGTATTTTTTATATGTTGTTCTATTTATTAAATATACAATTGTGCTTTAAAAAATCACCAAAAACAGGATTAGATGCCAGATAAGTCATTGATTCACACCATATTTTTGGATTTTAATTTTTTGGCATTTTTCTTATTTTATAATACTCAAAAATAACATAAATATTCCCTTTTTAAGTAGAAAATTTCAAAAAATATAAAATCTTTTAAAAAAATTCCCAAAAATATATTTTATCTATAAGTATTTTTAGCCTTCCGACAAAAATCCATAAAAATAGAAAAAGTAAACCCTTAAAAATTGAAAATCTGTAATTTTTTTTATAAAAATCTATAAAATTCCTAACCCCCCAATATTATTTTCTATTTTACAAATTTATTTATATTATTACCTACATACGAAAAATGATTTAAAGTATTTTGGACTTATTTTATTGTTTTTTATCTTCGTTTCAATTTCGAGTATTTATTTAATCTCTTATTTAGGGTATTTTTTACTTTAACAATATATAAAAATTAGAAAAATTCATTCACTAAAAATCATAAAATATTAAAATAAATATTTAATTCTGTAATTTTTAGATATTTTTAGTTATATTTATCTCTATATTATCTATTATTGTATATATAGTATTATATATCCTATATTATATATTTAAAAGAAAAAGAAAATACAAAATATAAAAATATAAAAGCAAAAATAAAATATAAAATTAAAAACAATATACAAAAATATAAAAATTAAAAACTAAAAATTGAAAAATATAAAATACAAAATTAAAAACCCACATAAAAATTAGACTAGAAGTACACAACTCACTTTTGCACCTCATTGCACAATCTGACCAGCTTTGCTCCCTATGTTCGACCTCTACATGTACTTACACTTATACACATCTTTGCTGTAGAGTTATAATAAATTTTAACTCCACAATTTATTTGTATTGTTTTATATGTGTGTGTGTGTTTGTGTTTGTGGGTTAAATGTTGTTGGAAGATTGGGTTTCATGAGCAGTCACAACATCGACTGGATCTCTCGACTTGTGAGATTTCTAAACCCTCGCTAAATCCACTTCAACAAATGGCATCGTTACTAGGGAGCAATTGCGCATAGATTGGTTTTACCTCATTGTGTCTTCTTTGTCTATATTTGTGCTTTATTCATTTGCTCTTTTATTTGATATTTATTATTGAATTGTCTAACCACTCTCTTTGTTTGAATTTGTTGCATGGAACACGAATCGAAGGGGGAACTCTTCTAGGAGCACCTGCGCACCCACATGAGGTTGTATCGTTTTTTGACCTAGTTGTTAGAAAGGACTCGGAGCAAAGAAGAACTTTGAGACACTTTGAAGACAATTGTAATTTATTTATTTTATTCCATTTGTAATTTAAAATTAGATAGAGACTATAATAACCGTAATAATTCTGGAGTCTCAGGACTCTACGACACTTCACGAGGTCCAGTGCTCGAGGGATTGTTCCCTTGGGGGCATCATTAATTTTCTCACGTTTTTCTTATCTTTGTTTTATGTTATTTCACGATTTTGTTTTCTTTATTTTGTGTGATTGATCCCTAACATAAGATCTGCTTGTCGATAGATTAAGGCCAAACACCTAATTACATTTCATGCATCCATAGTATCATTTAGACTTAATCAAATTTTGAATCATTAATTATTTGGATTTAAGACAGCATGTCGAGAGAGTTCGTATACATCACTTGCAGGACCCGTTGTGGCGGGCACCGATCGGCATCAAAGACTAGACCTTGGTCTCATTTCTGAGTAGTTAACATTTTGTTCTTCACGTTAATAGCAATTCTTGTACTTAAGGTGATTTCATCTGCTTGCATTTGCATATAGATAGGTTTCAATTCTGCTAAGCATCCTTGCATGTAGAGAGTTGGAGGAAAGGTGAGCATTTACGCTTTCTCATGCATCATTGATTTCACCTCGAGTTGCTTTTCTGACTCCCTCCGTCTAGTTTTCATCACCTAAGTGCTCAAAAGATTGATTCCTCATTAGGCATGTGCATTTATGTTAAAAATACAAAAAAAAGTGATAACAAATAAACTTGGGACTATTAAATTTACTTGACCCCAAAATCGATCAAAAAGGAAAAATCTCATCTTGGGGCGAGTAGTCCCCTCATTGTATTCATTTTACATTTATCACGTATACACTAAGGACTAGTGCCCAAATCCCATAATCCATACTAAGTGATTGTATAATTTAGTGATTCTCACTTAACTCTCAAATCGATAAGAAAAAAGACCGAACATTTTCAATTCTCATTTGTATTGAGTAGGTGAATTGAGGGGTTGGGTTTATTCCGTGTGAGTTTGTTTGTAATTGTTTGTGTGCATACTCAATCTCTCTGCGCATTTGCACCTTTCTTATAACACCTCTCAATTTAACCATTGTGCTCTCCCAATCATTTTTCTTTTGTTTTGAGATGGCTAACTGGAGCGCTTTTTATCCGGACTTTGCGGATCCTTCGTACTCTCCAACCGGTCCATCTCCATTTTTCAAGGAGGACTTTGCTCCTAATTTTTCTTTTTGTACCTATCAATCTCAGACATAGTATCGTACCTCAAATTTTTACTCACCACCACCACCCTCATATTATCCACCTTCGGATCCACCTAATAGTGATCTTTTGGAGTCACCTTTGACGATGTCCACACTTGAGACCTTGAACCAGATGATGGAGCATATGAATTCGAGGATTAACAATCTATTTAACATAAAAAAGAGCTAGAATGATGCTCCACTATTTGATGATATGGATTCACTTGAGGATGATCATGAGAGATTGCAATCACCAAAAATTTAAAAAAATGAGAAAATTTTGAAAATCAAAGAATAATTCGGGAGACACTTTGGTGATTCATTATGTGATGAGAGAGCCCATCTGCCAGATCCTTTGACCACACATCTATTCACACCTTGTCCCACCATTGACCTCGAGGATGACACTGTACAGACTGCTCTTAGTCGTCCTCATGTAGATAATGATTCCAATATCCTCCCTTGTATGGAGGAGGTCCAAAAATTCAAAAAATATTGACTAAACCTGAAGTAATGGCCATTATACAAGAGATCATTGATGCCCCACTTTGTCAGGCCATGACCCATTTATCTGCTCCTTAACCCAAGAAGAGAAAGCGGAGGAGAATATCTAAGCAGTCACATCTTGACCATGTCCACTGCCCACGCCATCACCCACCGTCCATATTCTAAGAAAGGGAACACTGCTACACCATTCATTAGATGCACTATTTCTGACTTTTATGTGATCACACTTTCCTTGACGGCGGTGCTTCAATTAGCATCATACCCTTATTGTTGGTGTAGTCTCTTCACATAGGGCCTCTCAAGAAATCCAGGATGATCGTTCAGTTTACTAATGGATCCATAAAAAGGGCGAAGGGTATTCTAGAAAATGATGTTATTTTAATTCAGGGCAAGAGCTATACTGTCGATTTTGTCATATTTCCCATGGAGATCTCCACTAGGGAGCACTCTTGAAACATCCTAGGATGACCCTTTCTCGCCTCTATGAGAGTCATCATTGATTACAGATCAGGAAAGATTCGCTTCCGTCCATATGATGGAAGTATTGTGATCATCACTGCACCTACTACCGACCAGAAACCCGCATCTGATGTGACTACACCTATCTTAGCTGACCCCGAGGACTATGACCTTGATGAAACTATCAGTGGTTTTTGTTACATCTTGGATTCTACTGAGACTCGAGAATTCCTACAAGGGAGGACGACTCGGAAAGCATAAACGTTGGAGTTCCCTCTTCTGGTACTCGTGAATGTGTTGATGACATCTGTGGGATTTACATGTTTGATACCTATGAGCAGAGGACTGACATTTATGAGACGGAAAAAGTCTAATTAGATCTTGTTGTATTCATCAATGAATTCAGGTCTTTTGATGAGAATAATGATTCATAGAGATCTCGCTAGTTGAACTTCATTTTACTTCTTCCGATGATTAGCTTGTCCCTTTTCACTTCGATATATGCGAGTCTTCACACGATGAACCTGACCTTACTTTATTCTGATGATGAGTTCGTCGCATTTCATTTTGACGATGACCTAGCTGAGACCCCCAAGGCTGGACCTAGCCACACTTTTTCCACTGACAAGTCTTTGCCTTCTCACCCTAGGACCACTGAGGATACCTTCCATGTCGAACCTGATTGGGTTGTGTCATCTGAGGACCCCGATGTCGACTTACACCTTGTTAGATTCAGTCCTTAGCGATCTCGCAAGAAGGTTCGCTTTCTACCTTCTTAACTTTTGTATATCCATCCTCTTGTATATTCACTTTCGTTTACCTCCATCCATCACCCGTATCACTCATCCACTCCATTTTCATTTATGCCTTGCTTAGGATGTAGTTTTACTTAAGTATGGGGGGAGGGGGTGGACGAGCCAAGTGTTCTTTCTCCGTTCTGTTTCATCACTCTGGTTGTTGCCTAGACTTAGGGTTCTTTTAACCTATGTATAGGGGGAGCGATGTGTACATTCTTTTCGATCTCTTCTTCCATCTTCATATGTCTTCTCTTCTTTTCTTCCTTTCTTCTTTTCATTTTCATTTTTCTTTTTCTACCGAAAAGGTGTCGCCCCTTTTTGTTAGGCTTCTATGCTTAGGACGTACTTTGTCCTAAGTATAGGGGGTGTGCACTTCGAGTTCCCTCGTTCTTTAATCCTCTCCATCGTTCCTCATCTTGTCTATACTTAGGGATATCTTACCCTAAGTATAGGGGGAGATAGTTTGAGTACGATCTGTTCATTCCCACCCTCCACTCCCTACCTTGTGTATAGTCTACTAAGGATTATTTGATCCTATGTATAGGGGGAACGGTCCATTTCTTATTCATTTATTTCTTCATTCATTTCTTCATTCGTTTATCTTTTTAGGATTTTCTATACTAAATATGAGTTATATCTTCTCTTTTTCTCTCTGATCTATGAGGACATAGCTCAAGCTAGTATGGAGGGGTCGTATATACTACGTATATACTTTAGTCATAGCTCATACTTTCGTATTTTTAATAATAAATATGTCTAAAATACTATATAAAATATACTATAAAATTCATAAAATCACTTAATAAAAATGTTTATTATTCCTCAAATTCTTTTTGTATCTACCGATTAAAAAATCAGGTAAAAATTCCTTTTTTGCAAAATGTTGGAAAAATAGTTTGAAAATCTTCTTGAATTTTTTTTTGAAAACTATTTGAAAAATGTTTTGTTAAATATCTTCAGCCTTTGTAAAAATATTTTATTTGTAAAAAATTCTTTTCTTTTTTTGAAATGAAAAGGTTTGAAAAACTATTTGCAAGCAGTTTTAAAATAGTTGCAAACATAATTTGAAAAATCTATATATACTATTTGGAAAATCTTTGCAAAATGATTTTCTAATGTATGTAAATGTTTGTAAAACTTATTTATAAAAATTATTTTGGACTATTGTTTTCAAAATTAGTTTTAAATTGATTTTCAAATAGGTATGAGGGATACACACATAACACTCAAATTCTTTATTAACTATATATACGCATCTATAAAAAAGATTACATTTCCCTTATAAATTTTTAAAAACCCAACTCTTGTAAATATAAGATGCATCACTGTGTAAATATTTCTACCTATTTTCTAAGCCAAAATCTTTTCTTTTCAAAAAAAATAAAAACATTTTCAAAACCAAAGATCCAAAAACATTTGCAAAACTCTTTTTGAAAATACCAAAAAGATTTGCAAAACCTTTTACAAAAATGCATAAAAGTTCAAATGTTTGTAAATTGCATCGCAAAAATATTTTCTGCATTGCACATAGCATTTGCATAGCATTTGCATTTTTGGATTAAGTTTTATAATTGAACAAGTCTAAGTTCTGAAGATTGGAGATTGGTTTGACCTTAAATCTACCTAATCACCAGAACCTTACAGGAACTGGAATTGTGGTACTTCAGGTCTAGTTGACATAATTCTTTGAGAATCATGAGACTTGGTTCAATGTATTCTTGACTACCTAAGTAGTGTATTTTGGAGCACACACATGACTCTTGTTGATAATTGCCTAACTTGGACACATGCACCTTTCACTTGGCTCAACTCAGTTGGAGTGATGAGCGGATTGGATTTTTCAGTATGAGATGCACATAAATGGAAACATTTTTCCTCGTCTAGGGAGGGAAGTGCACCCCAACCCGTCCAGTAGCAGAAATGACTAAAGATAGAAAGTGTGGGTTGCAATAATGCTTCAAAAGAGGGATAGTCTACTGGATCAAGAGGAAAAACTCCTTATGTAAATGATGGTGTATATATTATTTAAAAAAATAAAAGAAAAAAGACAAAACAAAAATGCCAAAAAAGTGGATAAGCCTGATTGAAAATAAAATGTCTGTCGGGGTGTACATATTTGTATAGTCAATAAGAGAGCTTGAGCTTCAAAGTCATACCTTGTGAGCCAGCAACCAGATGGCTTGACTACACCGGTCATGCATCCTTAGATAGGTTGCTTCACTGGCTACTGCCCATTCTTCTCTTCACCCCCTCCTCTTGAGTTGGTTGTCACTTGAACTTAGAAGGGAATACCGCACTCCTCAAAGAAAGAGTTGTTGGATTGGGGAATCATTGGGTTATCATGCTGGAGAAGTCAGTCTCTTTATCATTTTGGTTGGGAAGATCCACTATCACACACAATGTACAAGTGAAATTCATAGTCATAAAGGGTTTGCATATGAGTTGAAGTATTCTGACATGGTAATTGATTATACTTGAGATGAATTTTGGGATTCTCGAAGGCTTGAGTTTCAAATCCGAATCTTTATAAGGTTCGGACCGCACTAAAATTCCAAAGGTCCGACTTAAGCTCCAAACATTGATTTTGTGAAGATAAGATTGAGAAATAAACTTAATCCACTGTCTTTTTCTTTTATTTGTTTTTTATTTTATGCACTTATTACATAAGTGTTTGCAAGGGACTAGTAAAGGCAAGTATAAGGGGGTGATGAATCTCCATTTCATCACCTTTATTCTATCATTTGTCCATAAAGACCCTAGCTAATGCAGGTAAATACCTCTAATTTGCACAAATTAACATTCATTCTTTGTTGTATAAATATTGTATAAAATGCTATTTTCAATGCCAAAATTATATAATAAAGAAAACAAGTGAAAAATAATAAAATGCCAAAGGTATTTTATTATCCTAAACCCCAAGACCTAGGCATTTTTATTACTAGGTTGACAAGGAATAATGTAGGGGGAGATAAGGGCCAATAATACAATAAAAACCCCATTTATTAATGTATTATTTATTCATTTTTGGGATCGATTTTATTTTCCACTTTTTATACCTCAAATAAAGAAACTTTATTCATGGAAGTTGTAGATAATAATATATAGAAAAATAAAAAATTGAGTTCATGCAAAAATAGTCGACAGTGTACAAATTATACTCTAAATAAGACTCCAAAATCCTAACTTCCTAGACCCTTATGCCTCAAATAAAAACTGAAAATATAAAAAAATGAACTTTAATTATGTGTGTGTGTGTATATAATACTATATTTAATGAATGTGATTTCATATTTTTTGAAGTTAAGGTGTGAAAGATAGGTTTTGGACCCCTATTGTACAATATACATGAATAAAATAATCATTTTACTTATTCTTTATTATTTTTATAATTTTATATTTTTTTTATAATTTTGTAAATATTAGTTATAGTATATGTACATATTAAAACTAGAACAAAATTATAAAGAAAATATTGAAATAAAATATGGATATATAATACATAGATGAAATACATATATATATACATATATATATATATTAAATATACCTAATTATTAAAGTATATATATTACATCAGAAAAATACATTAAAAATATATTTAAGTATATAAAATAAGTTATAAATATATAAAAAAGAAAAATAAAATAATAAAATAATAAATACATAATAAAAAATAAAAGAACTAAAACATAGGTAAATATACCTATAAAAACCCTTAAAATAACGTGTAATAAAACACGTCAAAAAATAAATAAAATCATAATAAAATAATATAGAAAATAATAAACATTTTTTATAACAACAAATTAATAAAATCATCCACCAATTATCAAAGAACTTCTAAATATTTTTGGGATTGGTTTTTCCTGGTTGGTCGAAGTGGACAAACCAGGTTACTCCGATAGTTGACATTGGTCAACTATCTGACCCTAGGCCCTGTAGCTTTGACAACCTCGTTTGACCCCGAATTCATCGAATTCTCCTTACCGATTCTTTCACCTATTCGCCTTGATTCCTTCATGCCTTTTTGTCCTCGGTCCATGCTCTTACATGCCCACTCATTTAATTGAGGATTGGAGCTCTGCTCCACTCTTTATCACTTGATCTTCGCTCACACTCGACCATCCTGTACAAAAACATTCCATCGCCTTCTTCTCTGTTTTGTTCCCCTTTGGCATGTTCTCACCCCTCCTTTTCATTTTTTGAGGCTGGAGTGAGCTGACAGCAGGCTCGTCTCACCGATTAGCAGCGCGGACGAGTGTCGTGGAGGGAGTTCCCAACAATCGCTGGAGCTCAGCGCCAGGCAGTTCCATCTTATGGCTCCGACCACTAAGGTATCCATTTTATTGTTTTTTCTAGCTTCATTTAATCCATAGGTTTTATTTTCACGTTAGTTTTATCATTTAATCATCTTACTTAGTTGTACTTAGCCCCTTCGTAGTTCGCTGGAGCTAGGCTCTGGCGAACATCTCTGCTTCCACCCCACCATTTTGACCACTGCAAACCGCCCTCATCTATGTTCCCTTCTCTTCCTCATCTTGGTTCACCCTTCATTCCTCCAGATTAGTCCTTGATTTAGCCCATCATACTTCCACTTCTCCACTCCACATCACTGGAGGTCCGCCGCCACCACCCCCTACACCTCCATTCCCTCCTAATTGAATCAGGCATTTTACCCCCGGTCCCTTTTCTTCCTGTGCAGGCCCGAAGACCAAAGAATTGTTGTTGAGCAATTTTCTCCTCACCAGAGATACCTGGGGCCGCTCATCTTCTCCGACCACGCTGGAGAGCTCCGACGATCCCCAGATCTTGTTTACCCCCAACAAATAAATGAAACCTCCAGGAGACTTTTTGAGCTTCTTGTAGTGACAGAGGAGGCCAAAGGGAGGCGCTACATCAAATACAATCTCCCTATCAGTGAGTTCCTCCACTGTTCTTCCACCATAATAGAGAAAAGTCTGATCTTCCCTTGTTCATTGCGTGTTATAGTTGTCGTCAATTCCTATCGAGCCTCCACCGTTGATCCTCTGTTGATCATCTGATCCTGGTCATCTGAAGCGAAGTGGTATCGCGAGCTCCTGTGGTGACACGTGGAAAGTGGATCAATATCAGCAATTCGCACGTGCCCTGGGGTTGGGTATTTTGCACTTTTAACCAAGCCAGTTTTGTATCTAATAACTGAGACTCAATCTTCCATCTACAATTATTTTACTTTTGTGTAATTTTCAAAAAGACTATCTAGGATTTATTATTTGTATGTGAGTCCACGCCAGCTCACCTAAAAAAAGTATTTCTTTTATAGATTTTTGTGAAAATTACAGCATGGCCCTTGAGATTTAATTTATTTACATTTTTGCCCCTACTAGTTCATGTATTTTTTGATGAGTTATTATATTTATAAAATATATCAATTGTGCTCCAAAAATCACCAAAAATAATAGTATATGCATGATATATCATAGATTCACGCCATATTTTTTATTTTGATTTTTAGCTTTTTCCCTATTTTATAAAAAATGAAAATAACATAAATATTCCCTATTTTCAATAGAAAAATCCAAAAAATATAAAATAGTTTTGAAAAATTACCAAAAAAATATATTTTATCTATTTAAGTATTTTGAGATCCAGACCAAAATTTCATAAAAATAGAAAAAGAAAACTCCTAAAATTAAAAATCCACAAAATCCTTTATAAAAATCTATAAAATTCGTAAAAACCCCAAAAATATTGTTTTCTTTTTTATAACTTTATTTATATTATTATCTACATATTAAAATTTATTTGAAGAATTGTGGACTTATTTTTTATTTGTTGTCTTCATTTCAAATTCGGGTATTTATTTAATCCCTGATTTAGAGTATTTTAACAATAGAAATATATAAAATCTAGAAAAAACTTTAAAAATTACAAAGACATTAAAAAATATTTTACTGTAATTTTTAGTTCTTTTTAGTTATATTTATATCTATAGTATCCATATTATATATATAGTCTTATATATATCATATATTATGTATTTAATAGAAAAAATACAAAATCTAAAAATATAGAAAGAAAATAAATAAAATATAAATAAAAAATAAAATTAAATATATAAATTAAAATTATAAATTAAAAAATATAAATTTAAAAAAACAAATAAAAATTAGATAAGAAGTACACAACTCACTTTTTCACCGCATTGCACAATCTGACCAACTTTTCTCCCTTTGTCCGACCTCTACACGTACTTGCACCTATGCACATCTTTGTTGTAGAGTTATAATAAATTTTAAATCCACAATTTATTTTGCATTGCTATATATATATGGCTTAATTGTTATATGAAGATAGGGTTTCGTGAGTGGTCACCGCATCGACAGGATCTCTCGCATTGTGAAATTTCTAGACCCTCTCTAAATCCACTTAAATAAGGAAGAGGATGCAAAAACTTCCCAGAATATGCAAGATATTACTGATAGTAAGGTTGGAAGGATAAGCAGACTGCATTGTTATCCATTGACAGGCCCGCTAAAAACGTGATATAAATTGTACTCGTTATAATTTAGGTACTTAGCGAATCAGTCAGAACCGAGAAAAGATATCTGTGAAGAGGACTCTGCTTAAATTTATATCCCGGATAAGTCCAGGGTCGAACACAGGGAGGCAAAGGAACAACATTGAGATAATTCAGAGAACTTATGTCTAGGATTCCAATGCAGATTTTTTTTGTATTTTTTTATGCAAAAACAAAAACAAATGCAAAATGTTGGTGAATCAAGTTAATAAGAAAGAACGCAACTTAGCCAAATTAATTTTAATACAAAATTAATTTAATTTAGCCAAATTATATTTTTCCTACTAACATAATCTAGTTATGAATGGAGCACATATTTTTTTGGAATTTTATGGAATAAAATACAACAATGAAAAATGCACACTTTTTATGGGGTTTTTTGACAATTTTTCACACAAACAGAACGCAAAAATTATGAAAAATTTATTGGAACTTAAACATGATAAATGAGTCTATAGTAATATTTTGGATTTTTTTAGAATATATGAATTCTTATGAATTTTTCAATGAAAAATAGTTATAGCAAGTATTTAATTATTAATAAATCAACATTATCAATTCATCTAGAAATTAATTTATCTCAAGAAAGTATTTATATGACCAATCCAGGAAAGTAGAATTTCGTAAAAATATTATGTGTCGATTTAATTAATATCAATTACAAAAATCGCTCTACAATTAATTTAAGGCACAGGACAACTCCAATTAAGATGAAATTTGGACATTAATTAATGAATATTTAAAAGCATCATTTCTGGTTTTTGTGAAATTTTTGGAGCAATTTTGAGTCAAATGTGAATTTAATACCTCAAATTTGGTAAAATGTATACTTTTTCACTCAAATAATTTTAACTAATTATCCAAAAGTCATGAAAATCCAAATAAATATCCTAATGATAGACAATTAGTTGCTCAAGATCATAACATTTTTATTAAATACATTGTTGCCAGATTGAAGTCCAAATTGATACATGAACATAGGGGTATCCTTGCACATTCAGAAAACAAAACTAAGCATGTGGATCTCTTTGTAATTATAAAACTTGACGGGACACATATGCAATTTTTACAAAATTTAAAAAATACAAAGGAAAGAGGAAACCTTGTTCCTTGCGGTCGTTAGGGCACAAGGACTTGGGAGAGGGGCAACGGTGGGCCTCGCGCGGTGGCGAGGAGGACGTTGCCGGTGGGGCAATGCGCTTACGGTGAAGGTGCGATGCAGAGCGACCACCTGCTGCTATGGGGATGAGTTAGTGGTGAAGGTGTTGGTGATGTGGATGTGGTGACACAATAAGGGAAGAAAAATAGATAAAATGAAATAACAAAGGCAATGAGAGGGAATACTTACCTGAGATTCGCCAGATTTGCGTAGCAGCTATGCTAGACACATGTCGTGGCCTCGATTCAATTGGAGAAATAAAAATCGGAGAATCTATGCGAGCTCGATGGGAAACTCGTGACACAGGAATGGTGGTCGTCGTGGATCTCGCCTGAAGGAGGTCGTCGCTTGAGGAAGATGATAAGCCACAGTTACTGAAACCACATTCCAAGCTCTATCCTTTTTCTATAAAATGGCAGATGACAAAAAATGTGAATGAAGAGAAGAATAAAAAGAGAAGAAAAATGGGAGATAGAAAAATTATGGAATGGTGGAGTTGAATGGGAGATTGGAAAAATGGTGGAGTTGAATGGAGGTTATAAAAAAATGGCGGAGGAGATGGAGTGGAATGAGAATTTATTGTGGAGAATGAAAAACTAAAAAAGGAAATAAAATAAAGTAGGCTATTAAAATTCAATAAAATAATGAAAAGAAAAAGAGTGGAGAATTTACAAAATAAGACAAACAATATGTACACATTTTTTTGACATTTCTAATTCTAATTTTTTTTATTTTTAATAAAAGATATTTACAACAAAAATTAAAATAAAAAGTCGAAATAAAATAAAACATAAAAATGATTTTTTTGGATATTTTGGTAACTAAGAGTAAATAAAAAATGAGAAAGAAAAAATATGTACAATATATACAATGTACACCTAGGTCCCAAAACCTAAATTTTGCAAACAAGCTCTGATTTTAATGAAACAACTTTCATTGGATAGAAAATTTTCTAACTTAAAATTTAAAAGTGAGTTTGGTAAATTTAGAGTTCATACGGAGCGGGATTTTGGTCTGGAAGTTGGACTTTATGGCTTTCTGTCTTTGGGATCTAGGAGTATTTATTTGAGGTGAAAATTGTTTTCGATTTTTGTATTTTTTAAACATTTTTGTAAATAAGATAGATAAATAATTAGCTGAAAAGGAGTTGAAATGAAATTACTAAAAATACATGAATTTTTGGGCTATTTACAAGTGAAAAACTCCTTTATTTTGCGGCTTTTTATCGTTAATTTATTTTGTACAATATAATATACAATGATTAGTATATTTTGTTTACAAGAATCATTTTATAAATTTATCGATTTTATGGAAATTTATTTGAGATTTTACTTGGGGATTTTTCTAAGATTAATATATTGAGATGATGAATAGTGGATTCTCACTCCCCCTATATTTAAACCTTGGTAGTCCTCAAGCAAATAAAGAATGAATAAGTTGGATTAACCCCAGACTATGCATGTGAATACAAGACTTGATCCATTAAAGAACTCTCAGTTTTAGAGATCCTAAGATTCTAAGCTGAACCAAGCTCTAGTCAAAAGGTATCGAATTTCCCTATTCATCATACTCTCTCTGTATACATATATAATAGGGATATGACTTTAAGTGTGGATTGTAATTACAAGAGTAGAGTCACAACTTCACCCAAGGTTTCAGTCCAAGAGACTCTCTTAAGAACCCAATCCTCAACACTAGGGAATCAACCATTTCTTGCATCCAATCCACCGTCTCTTTAGTTGTCGGACTTAAAAGTGTAGATGGAAGGCCAGTTGATGTAGGGCATAGGATCGTGTCATTTCTTCTCTCCCTCTCATTGGAACAAGGATTCTCTCGAGTACCTTATTAACTCAACACTTGTATTTTTTTTTGTTGTTGATCAGTGTGTCTGTCAAAAGAATTAGGAGTCGTCTGCACTTGTTTTCCTGAGAGTACACCGGGGTGTGTCTCTTTTGAGTATCTAATATATCTTTGACACCCAGACTTGTATCACTATACGACGCAGAGCCCCTTTTGGGTGCTTGCCTGACTCATTGGTCCTAACAGCGATGGTCCAAGTTGACACTTTTAAATGGTTAAGAGCGCTCGCCTTTGGTAAAAGCTCTTTGATATTTAACTGTGTATGGTGAAAGCTTTTATTTCAACATTCCTTTCTTCTTCCTTTTTTTTGCTTTTTGGCTAGCTCTACTGCTTTTACTAAGAATTGGCGCACTCTGATCAACATTTTTTTTAGATTTCATCACACCCTGGAACATAGGTAAATATCAAGAGATAGTGCAAGAACCATGTTCTCATACTAGCTAAAGGTGCTGCCACTCAGGTTTCATGAAGCCTTCATTGATTTTATCCCATCCTCGAGCATCATAAAATCAGGTCCAAATTCAAATCCCTCATCCCAGTTCTTCAAGTGAAATTTCAACTCATTTCATCACAACTGCAGTCTTCTATGTGAGATGCTTATCATATTCTTAAGGTCGAGACTAAGCAAGCAATATAGCACAGAAATATTTCAAACTCGAGAAATGTGAATAATTAAATCAAAGACCCTAATGACTAAGGCTCGTTAACTCAAAATCTTAAGACCTCATAAACCAAGGGTTCTTAAACATCATAAGTCTTGTGTGAATGTGTAAGTGTCAGGGACTAAACCAACTCGTCAGTTAGTTTTTTTATTTTATTTTTATTTTTTTTTGATTTTTTTTTAAAAAAAGAAAAAAATTTGAAAGTTTATTTTTGAAAAAGAAGAGAAAAGAAGAAAGAATTTTTTGAAAAGGTTTTTGCTTTTTTTTCAAAACTTTTTTTTGAAAAATAAAGAGAAATAAGAAAAGACACCTTTTTGAAATAGATTTTTTTGAAAAGAAAGAGGAAGAAAGAGAAAAAAATTTGAAAAGTTTTTTAAAGAGATTTTTTTTAAAAATATTTTTGATACTTTACAAAGTGTATTTTTTAGAAAAGGAGAGATTTTAGTTTTTTTTGTTTTTTTAAAAAAAGTTTTGAAAAGTTTTTTTTATGAAAAAGTTTTTTTGTTATACTTATTTACAACAATTTACCCATAATCCCTTATTTTAATTACAAACAAGTCAAAGTACGAGCTATAAGTAAAGTATATATGTAATATATACAACCCCCCTATACTTAGTATGTGCTATGTCATCATGGTACTAGGTGACAAAAAGCCATAGCTCGTACTAAGTATAAGTGGGTGAAAGAATAGAGGTGAAAAAGAATATAAGAGTGTGTAGAATACATAATGAGCATCGCCCCCGCCCCCCATATTTAGGCTCTGGTCAGCCTGAGTATGAGATATAACATAAGAATGGGGGACCAATGAGGGTAGGAAAGAATATACAAAAAGGAAATAAAAAGAAGAGACAGAGCAACTCGGGTCACTCACCCCCTTATACTTGATCTAGTCATTCTGAGTATAGCCACAAAATGAAAACGATACGAAACTAGGGCGAGTGATGCAAATCATAGGGTAGGTAGGGAAATAAAAGAAAGAAAAATCTATAAAGGGAGGAGTGATAATGCACAAGGATCAAGAAGGTTTGTGACGGATATTCTTGCAGGAGCGAGGGGTGGGTAGTATACATATGTGTCGTTGTCAGAATCGTCCTCAGAAGAATAATAGTGATGGGTAGGGAACGTGCAACGAGGGTCGACACACGACTGCTTGCTCAAATATGGCTTAAGAACAACCGAACTGAGCTCACTCGTATAGATTACCTCATCTGGACCTGATGAAGACTCCTCAGAAAATTCCTTCTCGGGTATGTCGAAGGCAACTTTCTTAGCCAGTTTTCTAGAACCTTAAGCATCAAGAGGAAGAGGAAATTGATACGTCTTGAGGAGTTTGGAGGAACACCTCAAGGAATCAGTACTCATCTTCTTCTTACCTGATGACCAACTAGAGGATGGAGCAACTGATTTATCGAGATTGGTCAATTTGGTCCCAGTTGTCTCTTTTGATGTAGGTCCTAGATGTAGTGTACGTGAGGTGCTGACTAGAGGTTCATCATCAGATGAGTCACCATATGCATTGTAATACTCCTACAGTGTCAGCACATGTCTCTGGTATGGCATAGTGTTCTCAATTGGCTTGGCATTCATCGGGTCATGCGTCGAATCATCAAAATACTCAAGGAAATCAGAAATGATCGTGTCCGACTCAGGGACAGCTTCTGGTTGTGAGTCCTCTCTAGAAGCTATTAAAGTGGTGGTGATGCAAGCAGTGGGTTATGTGGAGGTATAGGGAGTTTATAAACTAATGGTCTTCTAGACAGTCAGTATATCATGTGGTATAGAGACGGGACTCAACTGTCTCTCAGAGGCCATGGTTGCATGCGACTTTATGAGTTACCTTAGACCGTATGTCCTCAAAGATTGGGTGAGTTCGGAGTTCTCCCAATGTAGTGAAATCGATCTCCCGAATCTAGCAATCTATAGTTGCCTTATCCAAGGCTAAGAACTTCTTCCCGAGAATGATTGAAGACTGGGTGACCTCTCCTCGGTGCTCAATGTCCATGATCGTGATGTCTATCTGTAGTAGAGCACCTTGGAAATTAATGATGACTGAAATGGTTCCTCTCAACCATTTAATGGATCGATTAGCCAACTGAATGATTTCTTTTGACTTCTTGGCAAATCTAAGTTTGAGATTGGCAAACACGGAGGTCGGTAGGAAATTAATCGGTGAGTCATTATCGATTCTTGCATGGGTGAAGGTGGTGTCTTTGATTTCACAATCAAACCTAGGCAATTGTTTCACTCTGCGGCTCTTGATTTTTCTCTCTATCATAAAAGATGTGGCTATAGACACTATGTGTCTCTCAATCCTTGACCTCTTATTGCCCGACCTTTTAGGCATCAATTTACTTCTCACAAATATTTTGAGGTCGGGAAAGTGTTCAATGGCCATTATTAAGGGAAGCTCAAAAATCAACTTTCTATCAAGTGCTTCCCTAAGCGCAGGATCCAATTTTTTCAAGTCTTTTCCATTTTCTTTTTTTATGGTATGTTCTGATTTTTCAATTTTTTTGGTCTTTTTGATAGGTGAAGGAAGAATAGGAGAATGTACAAACTCAGTTTGGAGGAAAAGTGGTTAGTAGAAAAAGGAGGTAGAAGGGACTCCAGCTGTACATGTTGTTTGGTCAATCCGGTGTCTTCCAGGTTTTCAAGATTCAATCCGAGAAATCCATGATCCACTTTCATACCTGGACTCTTGATCATTCTTGAGATGTCATCCTCCAATAAGTTCTCATGACACATCATGAGAGAACTCTACTCAATCGGAGGATACTGCTGATAACTCGGGCTCTTATACTCATCACACCTTGACTCAGATGTGTAATACTGGGTTGAGTATGGCCCATCTGTATGGCAGATGTTGGTTCAGTAGACAGGGGATCTGTAAATTGGTCGCATGAGTTCAATCCCCAGTATATGTTGGCTCTCTGAATGGGTGATATGATGGTTGGTTAATGTGAGCTTGATCACTCAGGTCAATCAAGTCAGGAAGATCATGTAGTGCAGGCCTCTCCATTTGGTTTGTTTGATCGACCATGTTGTACCCTAAGGTCAAGTTGAGATGTGTATAGGTCAATTGTTTCCCGATCCCAACTTGAGGTGAAAATACGATCTGTAGGGCCGACTGAATCTACCAATCATTCATCTCAGCAGTGGCTTGCTCTTTGATTTGTTCCTTGATTCCAGCAAGCGGACAAGAATATGGTGAGTCAATCCAGGGTGGATGTGGGTCAGGGGTGTAATAATGTGGGGAAGGTGAGAAGTACGAAGAAGTGGAGAAGTCAGTCAGAGTTCTGACATCTCGCTCAAGGTTTGGGTATGAGGAGGGATAAGAGAGTGGAGATTATCAGAAGATGGTCGAGGAAGAGTGACTTGGATATGACCAATAATCTGACATCTTTGAAGAGAGATGGTAAAATGAAGCGGATCGAGGAAGAAAGTGTGCAAGTGCATCGAATAACACACAAACAGACAAAACACTAGAGCAAACCTTGAGTTCACCTACTAGGCACAGTGATGGTCGCAAAAGTTCGACCGTTTATCTTTTCAATTTTAATTAGGTGATAAATAAAGATATACGTTAAATTACACAAGGCTTATAAGTAGGGTTTGGGCACTATACTAGGGATGCATCCTCACCTCTCAACGATCACAATAGCACAAGCATAATGAGGGTTTTGCTCTCCCAAAAACAAGCTTAATTTTAGCCAATTTTTTGGTCAACTCTGATTAGTAGTCCCATCTTTAAGTTCGGTTATCACTTGATTAATCCACCAAACAAGGCACGCCTAACCATTAGTCATGATTTCCTGTTAACTTAAGTTTCAAAATCAAGGGGAAGGGAGTCGAGAAAAACCGATGCAAATAGTGAAATCAATGGTGCATGCCCGGTTTAGATGACTTACAGTGATCCTCGCGCTCTACATGCGAGAGGCAATGTAGAATTGAAATTTTATTCTATATGAGATGCAAATGAGAAAACCGTTCCTACACAGGTAGTTCTATTAGTGAGTGATGAACAAGTTAATTTGAACTAATAGCTTTGTGGTCTAAGTGCATCTCGTTAACTGTGATGTGTGGTCCTAAAGATTACGAGCACAAGCAATAAAAATATTATAGTGAACATGCTCTAAGAATCATGAGTGTAGTCCTATTCTACATCAATCAACAATACAACCACGAACGGGTCAAATGATCAGTCCGGATACAAGCACGAGCTCTCATACAAGAGCTGCTAGAAAGAGTAAATTACCTAAATTATTACAACATAATAAGTACAAAAATGAACAAAAATTAGAAATTCTCTCAAAAAATAAATTTAAATTTTATTGCTCTTCAACAGTTGGCACGCGTCACGTCCGTCGACCTCTGATGCACTCCAAGTCCATCGCTCCCTCGCAAGGAAAATAAAATTTATATTAGAGAGATAAACAACAAAATATATACAAAAATGAGCAGGAAAATAATTTAAAAATTGGATTAATTATAAGATGGCTCAGGGGTCAGACTACTCGAGTGGGAGAAAATCTAAAAAATAATTTTCTAATTTAATCCCTAAGCTATTTGCATCCCCGACAACGACGCCATCTGACATGTCCGCTAAATACGTGATATAATTTGTACTCATTGTAATACATGTACTTAGTGAATCAGTCAGAATCGAGAAAAGATCCTGTAAAGAGGACTCGGCTTAAAATTATATCTCGCATAGGTTCGGGGTCGAACACATGGAGGCAAAGGAAAAACATTGAGATAATTCAGAAAACTTTGGTCTAGGATTCCAATGCAGATTTTTTGTGTTTTTTATGCAAAAAAACATGCAAATGCAAAATGTTAGTGAATCAAGTTAATAAGAAAGCACAAACTTAGCAAATTAATTTTAATACAAAAGTAATAATGTAGCCAAATTGTGTTTTTCCTACACACCTAATCCGGTTATGAATGCAAAACATTTTTTTTGAATTTTTATGGATTAAAATATAACAATGAAAGATGCACATTTTTTTGGGTTTTTTAAATATTTTTCACACAAACAGAATGCAAAAACTATGAAAAATTATTGGAATTTAAACATGATACAATGATTCTATAGCAATATTTTTGTAATTTTTCGCGAATATATGATTTTTTTATGAATTTTTCAATGAAAATATAGTTATTGCAAGTATTTAATTCTTAATAAATCCACATTATCAATTCATCCAGAAACCAATTTATCTCAAGAAGGTATTTATATGACCAATCCATGATAGAATTTCGCAAAAATATTGTGTGTGGATTTAATTAAAAATCAATTACGAAAATCACTGTACAATTTATTTAAGGCACAAGACAACTTCAATTAAGATGAAATTTGGACATTAATTAAAGAATACTTCAAGGCATCATTTCTGCTTTTTGTAAAACTTTTGGAGCAATTGTGAGTCAAATATGAATTTAATACCTCAAACTGGGTAAACTATGCACTTTTTCACTCAAATAATTTTAATTATTTATCCAAAAGTCACAAAAATCCAAATAATATCCTAATGATAGTCAATTAGTTGCTCAACATCACAACATTTTCCATTAAATACAATGATGCCTATTAAAGCCCAAATTGACACATGAAGATAGGAGTATCCTTGCAAATCTAGAAAACAAAACTAAGCATATGAACCATTTTGTAATTATAAAAACTTGATGGGACACATATGCAGTTTTTACAAATTTAAAAAAATTACAAAGGAAAGAGGAGACCTTCTTCCTTGGGGTCGTTAGGGTACGAGGACTTAGGAGAGGGGTGGTGGCGGGCCTTGCGCGGTGGCGGGAGGACGTTGGTGGTGGGGTGACGTGCCTACGGCGAAGGTGCGATGTAGAGCGACCGCATGCTGCTGGAGGGCTAGGCAGCGTACGACCGAGGGGGAGCAGCGGGCGGCGGGGGCGGCACTGCTCCTCTTGTTGTTTTTTTATTCTTTTTAATTTTTACAGTGATTTTTTTGATTAATTTTTTATTTTTTTTAATTTTTCTTAAACTGAAACAAATATATATAAGCAAAAAATAAAAAAATGGTAAGGGGAATGATGAAAAAGATGAAAAGATGAGTTGGTGGTGAAGGTGGTGGTGATGTGGATGTGGTGACACAACAAGGAGAAATAACTAGATAAAATGAAATAACAAAGGAAATGAGAGGGAATACTTACTTGAGGTTTGCCGGATTTGCGGAGTAGCTATGCTAGACCCCTGTCGTGGCCTTGATTGGATTGGCGAATAAAAATCGGAGAAGCTATACTCAATGGGAAACTCGTGATGCGGGGACGGTGGTCGCCCGGATCTCGCCTGAAGGAGGTCGTCGCTTGAGGAAGATGATAAGCCGCTTTCACCAACACCACATTCCAAGCTCTATCCTATTTCTATAAGAATGGCGGATGGTGAAAATCGTGAATGAAGAGAAGAATAAAAAGAGAAAAAAATGGAAGTTAGAAAAATGATGGAAAGGTGGAGTTGAATTAGAGGTTGAAAAAATGGAGGAGTTGAATGGAGGTTATAAAAAAAGGGTGGAGGAGATGGAGTGGAATGGAAGGATATGGTAGAGAATGAAAAATTTTAAAAAAGGAAATAAAAAAAAGTAGGCTACTAAAATACAATAAAATAAAGAAAAGAAAAAGAGTGGAGAATTTGACATTTCTAATTCTATTTTTTTAAAAAAATAAAAGATGTTTACAACAAAAAATAAAATAAAATAGTAGAAATAAAATAAAACATAAAAATGATTTTTTTGATTTTTTGGTAATTAAGAAAAGCAAATAAAAAATGAGAAAAGAAAAAATATGTACAATATATACAATGTATACCTAGGTCCCAAAACCCAAATTTTGCACATGAGCTCTGATTTCAATGAAACCACTTTCATTAGATATATAATTTTCTAACTTAGTCTTAAAAGCGAGTTTGGTGAATTTAGGGTTCATACGGAGCGGGAATTTGGCAGGGAATTTGGACTTTATGGCTTTTTATCTTTAGGATCTATGGGCATTTATATGATGTGAAATTTGTTCTATATTTTTGTATTTTTCATATATTTTGTCAACATGTTAGAGACAGAATTAGCCCAAAAGGAGTTGAAATGAAATTATTAAGAATATGTGAATTTTGGGGGTATTTATAGGTAAAAACTCCTTTATTTTGCGGCTTTTTATTGTTAATGTATCTTGTACAATATAATATACAATAATTAGTATATTTTATTTACAAGAATTATTTTATTAATTGATTGATTTTATGGTTATTTATTTGAGATTTTACTCGAAGATTTTGCTAAGATTATTATATTGAGATGATGAATCGTTGATTCATCACCCATATCCCCAGGCCTAAAAATGTGGTGGAGACGAATAGTGAAGCTGTGGCGGTTGTGCTAGTATTATGGTCAACTAACCTTATAATGATGAACTTGCCTCTGACTCGCTGCGAACCCAACTGACCCTGCCCAAGTGGATGGGGATGACTGCGCTCTGGAATGCTCTAAATGTCGTTCACTTCCTGAATATGAGGTGGAGGTGGACACTGTGGCTCGGGAATATATTGGTACTTCGGATAATACGGGACAATGCATGATGGAGACTGTTGCGGGACCTAATCCGAGTCTTCATGTAGTAAACTTGTTGAATAGTGGAAGGTGCTTCGGTACTCTACGGTGCTAAAGAGGTAGAAGAACTCGGCTGCTCAATTACAGGAGTATCGGTTGCTACACTCTAACTCTGACATGTATTGATCGTGCTAATAAGAAGCTCTAGGTGTTTGGTAATGTCATCCAGCTTATTCAGTTGCTTCGTCCTCTGCTCGATCACTTGTAATTTGTTTAGCTCTTGTGATAGTTTTTCGATAATATCGACTTTGGATAGGTGATTTCTCATGATGGTCAGATCTGCGTTCTCCATCCTATTCAAAACATGAGATGCCTTCATGTTGATGTCCTTGTCGGGTGCTGAAGAAGATGGTGGAAGATGTTTCTGAAATGTGCGGGAAGAAGATAAAGTTGTTGAACTCTCTGCCATTTCCTCAAATATCTATCAAAGTACATCCGCATCCTTGTTGAAGTGATATCTCTCACAAGAAGCATATACTAATCTCTTATTTTATAAACTAAAACCCCCAAAGAAATTCTGCACAAGGCTAGTCTTTGGTATATCATGATGGGGGCAATTCTTTGTCAAATGTCCGAATCTATCCCATGTCTCGTGAATCGGCTCATGAGACAACTGGGAGAAGTTGGCAATCAATGACCACATCTGATTAAGTCTTCCAAGGGGATAGTACTTGCTAAGGAAAGCTGATCTCAACTCATCCCAAAACATGACAACTCTTCCTAAATGATTAATCCAATGAATTGAATTGTCCATAAGGGTGAACGGGAAGGTTGTCATCTTCACTAACTCTAACGAGTAGTTAGGGTAGTGTATCATGCCGCAAATATGGTCGAACTGTTGGAGGTGAATAAATGGTTCCTCATGTATATGTCCATGGAATATATGGAGCAATGGTAGAATAGCGGGCTTCAGCTAAAAATACACGTGAACCACATGTATTTGAATCCATGTCAATGAGTTTCCTATGCCTGGAATATAGGCATCTCTCAGTTCTTAGGCTCCACTCTATCTATTTGTGTCTTAGCTCCGCCATTCCCACCTCCTCTCATTTGCTTATCCTCCTCTCTCCTCTCTCCTCTATGGTTCCTCAACACTAACATCATATCTCCTAATCATGCCTGGATGTTGGCTTGCTCAGTCAACTATTCCTGAATAGCCTGTATGGATGTGAAAAAAGTATTATTGACCTCATGCTGCTCAATCATGGGTACTTTCCCTTTGAGAGCCATCGTGTCCTCAGTTTCTGTCTCTGTAAAAGTGCAAGGCACTGGATCAGTCATCAGAAATAGTGGAGTCTCAAATGATAGTTTGAGATTAGGGTCAATATCAAACAACGGATTTATTAATGAAGGAAATGGAGATGTAGAGAAGGAAGTGTATTCGAGAAGAGAGTCATCCTGAATAAGTGAAGACAGTCAAATTGGGGTGTATAATGATAACCTCACAAAGTCTGAATAAAAACTACTCAAATCCGACATTGTTGATGGCAAGAGAGAAGATGTGAGAAGACGAAGTCAAAAAACAAGAAGAAATGAGAAAAAGGTGCAAGTGCACAGAGGGATCTTTACACTAGCAAACAAACACAAATCAAACCCCTGATTCACCAACTGAACACAATGTGAAGACCATGAAGGTTCGGTCATTTATCTTTTCTATTTTAGTTTAGTGAATCTCAAGAAGTTACTTCACATAGGGTGATGTCGCCCTATCGCCCACCATAGATCTCAAAAACTCCCCAAACATTGGTACCATCTACTTGGATGCCTGGTTATATCAGGCCCAAAGGGAGATAAGAGCTGGAGCACATCAAAACAATTTTCTAAGGTTGGAGGCAAGTGCTTACATCCGTGACCATACACCGAAAAGTAATGTAAAGGTGCTTAAGGCACAAGTCCAGGGATTTGGGCTCTATCCATATGGTAACATCCTAACCCACTTTGTTTGGAGGTAATTACCTACAACAATGAGGGGTTCCTCTCCCCAAAACAATGATGATAATCGCTACATTTAGTTTTAGGTAAAGTATGATTAGCAGACTCAATTTTATTTGGTTATTACTATTTTGAGTTTTTTCAAAGAAATAATCTAACCAATTTTCCAATTCCTTTTTTATCCTACGTGAGAAAATGGGGAAGGAGATCGTAAAGGCAATGCGATGAGAAATCACTGATACATGCGGAGTAAGAGATGTGTACCTTTCACCAACAGTCTACATACAAAATGATCCTCGCATCAAATAAAAAATAAAATATAACTAACCTAAATGATGCAAGAGAAACATCCTAGTAATAACTTCTATTATCGGGTAAGAACCAATTGTTTGACTAAGTCCGAGCTATGCTCTACTCTATAGGTATAAAAATTCTTATTTAGTAGATTTGGAAATAATTATTTACTTGGTTCAAGCAAAATCATAGAACCTACGTGTAAGGTCTCAAGCACAAAAACCATGAGGAAAACAAATAAAAACAAAATCGATGAAATCAAAAAAATGGTGAGGTCTCCCAAGTGCACGACACTAGGTGAAAAAGACCCCGCAATCCACATGGGTATCTAATGTCTAAGAAAATAGAAAAAGATGCAAGCACCTAAACTTAATTACAAATTATTACAAAAATAAAATGAAATAAAAGACTAAAATAAAACAAAAAATAAATTCTCCAAGTCTGTTTCTTCCAAGTCTTCTACTCTTTCTATACTACACTCTCATGTCGTACAATGAAGAAACAAGCTGCCTCCGCTTTGCTCAGATGCACCGACGCTCCTCGGAATGCCACCCTCGCTCATTGGGATCGCAAGAAAGAGGAAACAAAAGATATGTCAGATACAAGTTATGAAAATATGAGCAAAGGAAATAAAGAAGAAAATGAGACAAACTAAAGACACAAATAAAAGAGACAAATAAGAATAAAATAGAGTATATACAACCAAGGGTCGAAGGCAAAAGAGGAAATTTAGATACCCTCGTTGTGCCTCCCCTATAACGGTGACATTTGTTAAATAATACTTTTTTAGGTTTTAATTATTAATGGAAATTATTCACAAGGTGAACAATCGTTACAACCAAAGAAGCCTCAACAAAATTTTATTCTTAAAATAAAATAAATAAGAAAGAGTAATCAAAAAAAGAAGAATATGCAATTTATTTACATGTATAGCATACTTGATCGAACTCAGGGAGGCTATAAATACCTATGGTTATTTAAATCAATGAAAAATAAAAGAAAAAAGGATTCTTTTTCTTTTCAACTCTTGGTTTTTTAAGCGATTTTTGTCTTTTTATATTTTCATGGATTATATTTTTTTATGTTTTTCTGATTTTGTATTTTTAATTATTAAATTTTTCAATTTTTATATATTCTAAATTTTAAAACAAAGCAAATAAAAGAATATAAGGAATAAAGAAAAAACTATTTTTATACTTTTAAAATAAGGTAAAAATATGTAGAAAAATCAAATAAAATTGTTTTTTCGTTTTTGGTATTTTTATACTATTTCCCTAAATTTTTTAAAATTTTAAGATTTTTTTAATGTTTTTAAATCAATTAATAATAAGGAATATACAAAATAGAAAATAATAAAAATGTTTTTAGGTTCTTAAAATATAAAAGAAAAGTAAAAAAAATCAAAGAAATATGCATATCACAAGAAGGAAATTTACAATGTGTATTAAAAACTATTTTATGAATTTTTTATGATTAATTACAATTTTTTAGTATTTTAAGTTTTTGTGATTTTTTTGGTTTTTATGAGGAATTTCAAAATGAAATTTATGTAGTAAGTAAAACTAATAAAAACAAGCATACACACTAAATTCTTTAGAATTTTAAAAATATTTATAAAATATTTATTAAGTATTTACTATAAATAATACAAAATCAAGGTGTTTTGGAATTATTAAAAATAATAAGACTATTTATTAATCAAAACAAAAATTATGGATAAAAGAAGTGATTAGCATGAGTTAATGAGAATTTTAATGGAATCGTTGAGGGTGATTAAAGATTTATAAAACATAATTAAAGATAGATTAATCCAATGCAACCCATGGGCTAATATGTAAGAAAACATATTTGCAGGATTGAAGAATTAACCAAAATAAAAGTGTGAGGGTAATAGTGCAAATTTCACACTAAATATTACGTGTTAGCGCATGTAAGCCACGTTGGCACTGACTATTTCTTGATTATTATTTGTTTAAGTGCTAAATATTAATAAGAAAGTGCGGGGGATTTTATTGTAAAATACCATAAAAATCACGTGTTATGTATGTGTTGTTCATTTAGGACGCAAATGCAAATAAAAAACACACAATTGTTCAATAAACAATAAACTAATATGCATCCTCACCAGGATTTATATACAAACAAACTAAACACAAGGCAAAAGGTTCGATTATTCACCCAACAAGAGGCAAGCATGTGTGCATTGAAGGCTACGATTTAATCAGGAAGGCTTTCATCAACGACCGCCTTTTGGGGCAAATCTGATGGATGCGATTGTATCTGGGTCGGCAACGTTCTTGATCCAATGGCTCTGGATATGGATGGCAGAACTCATATTAAGGTCACTATCGATGAGTTTCAACTGGTAGAATCTCGGCCGATCTCCACCATATGCAACTCTTCAAAGGTTGTGTTGGTTCATGTTGAGCTCCTTTGTCAACTAGATCTACTGATGAGGCTCGAAGATGTTTGATCGTCGATCAGGTGCTCAAGGAGACTTGCAGCTACATGTGGAGCTTCGGTTCTCTTTTCATGTCCCAAATGTGATCCCAAGCACCTGCAACGGATTATTATGCCCAAAGATAGTATCCGACCAAGTTATTAGCTGGAAACAGAATGCATGAATGGTGGACGGTGATCTCCGGTAGAGGGTGATCGGAGTGGAGATCGGATCCCATATCTGCTGTGACTTGGGGTGGTTAGTCTATGGGAGAAGACAGAGAAATGTCAGGTGAAGGTGATCCAGGGGATCGGATGTGAAATTGATGATAGGAGAGCTTTGATCGAGCAGATCGAAGCTCGGATGGATAAAGATCGGATTTAGCCTAAAACATGAATTAAATGCAAAACTTAAAGTTGTAATCAAAAGGAAATTTCAAAAACAAATTTATACAGTAAAAAATTAATAAAAATATGCACATACTAATTTCTTTGGAATTTTTAAAATGGTTTTTTCAAACTTTTAGTAATTACTTACTATAAACAGGATAAAATCAAGGTGTTTTTGACTTATTAAAAATAAAAAGGCTAACTATTAAGCAAACAAAAATTTTGGATGAAAGAAGTGATTGGCATGAGGTAATGAGAATTTTTATGGAATTATTGAAGGTGATTAAGGATTTATTAAACGTAAATAACATTTAGATTAATTCACTATAATACAAATAATTAACAAAAATAAAAGTGTGAAGGTAATAGTGTAAATTTCACACTAAATAGTGTGTGCCAGTGCATGTGAGTCACAATGGCACGGACTATTTCTTGATTATTCTATGTTTAAGGGATAAATAGTAACAAGAACATGCGGGGGATTTTATTACAAAATACCAAAAAAATCACGTGATATGCATGTGTTGTCGTTCAATTAGGACATCAATGCAAATAACAAAAACAGTAAGGGAATTTATGTTGTTGTTCAATGAACAATAAATCACGTGATATGCATATGCTTCCTCAATTGGATTTAATTACAAAATGAACTAAAACAAGGAAAAAGGTATAATTATTTACCTAACATGCGGTGGTCACATACGCATCGAATCGCTACAATCTAATATGGAAGGCTTTGATCAATGACCACCTTTTGGGGGCAAATTTGATGGATGTGATTGGATCTGGGTCGGCATTGTTTTTGATTCAACAGCTCTGGATATAGCTGGAAGAATTCAAATGAAGGTCACCGTCGATGAGTTTCAACCGGCAAAATCTTGGTCGATCTCCACCCTATGCGACCCCTGAAAGGTTGTGCAAGTTCCTGTTGAGCTCCTCTGTCGACTAGATTTACTTATGAAGCTCAAATATGTCTAGTCGTCGATCAGGTTCTCAAGGAGACCTGTGACTAGAGGTGGAGCTCAAATTTTATTCACGTCCTAAATGCACTCCCAAGCACATATAATGGACTATTATGCTCGGAGACGGTCTCCGACCAAGTTATTAGCTTGAAAACAGAACATATGGATGGTGGAAAGGGATCTTCGACGAAGGGTGATCGGAATGGAGATCGAATCCTGGATCTGGAGTGATCTGTGGTGGTCAGGCTATGGGAGAAGATAGAGAAAGGTCGGGCAAAGGTGATCGTGGGGATCGGATGTGAAATTGATGATCGGAGAATTCGATCGAGCAGATCGGAGCGCTCCGATCAAGAAGATCGAAGCTCAAATGGATAAAGATCGGATTTATCCTAAAATGTGAGTTAAATGCAAAATTAAAATAGAAATCAAAAGGAATATACTTAAGCTACCTAAGTGGAAGAAAGGGGTGATTGTCTCGATCCACTAAGGTTGGCGAAGAAACTCAACAACCTCCAACGAACTCCGGCAGTCGTGTGGATCTTAATCTCCGATACTCCTCACGCTCCCAATTGAAGGGTATGAGGTGTTGTCACCACCTCCTTTCTCCTAAATTAATTTCAGGAGTAGAATCACAAGGAAACTAGGTCAAAATGGGGAGTAATATGGAGAGAGGGTTGTATAGCAGCTAGCGGAAAGTGAAATTCGAAAAGAGAATGCGCATGGATCAAGGCTAATCGAGATGAAAAGTTTATCGAGCGAGCTTGGTTATTAATCAAGCGAGAGAAATGAAGAGGAATCAAGTTCAGAAGATGGATGGATCGGTCGGGAAAATTAGAAGAAAGAGGTTTGGTGATCTAGTTATTCGGTTGGACTTGGGAGAGGGGAAGTCAACGGACCTGGGTCTGCCAAATGAGGTACAAGAGTGAATAAGACACATAATAAAATGATAAATGAGTATAAAAATGGAAACTAAATAGGAAAATGACTTTAGTTAATTATTTTTATAAATAAAAAATTAGTAATTAAATAACATTAATTTAGGTGAATTTTAATAATTTAAATAAACTAAATAATTAGGTTAAACTAAATATTAGCATTTATTCATAGGTATATACACCTATATATACAATATTTTTATTTTAAATTTTTTTTTTATAAATAAATATATAATTTATTATTTTATTATTTTATTAATTTAATTTTTTTAAAACTATTTTAAAGATGTTTTTATTTGTGAAGTAGTTTATTAAGTTAAATAAATAAAGATTTTTTTACAATATAGGTAGTGGTGCATAAACAATATATACAATGAATTTGTTTTAGAATATTTTTATTTTATAATTTATATTTGCATTTTATATTAATCAAATATAATATTTACAAATATTTGAAAATACAATATGTACAAATATATATAATAAATAAAAGAATATATTCACACAATGTATAATAATACAAATATACAATACACTCTAAAAAGACACTTTTTACATCTTAACTCTAATTTTTATGAAACCACTTTCATTTTAAATTATTTACTTTAGAGTACAATAAAAATGAGTTTGCTTTATTTTGAGTTTTTATGGAGAAGATATGGATTTGACAGGTTGAGCTTTGCGGCTTTTTCAAAGTGTGGTTATTTTATCTATGTACAAGTTCTCTTCTTCCAATTATTTTTAATATTTACAACTTATTTTTATGAACAAGTTCCAAGAAGAAGACATGTTTATTTGAGATGAATTTAATGGTAAATAAAAAAGTATAAGAAACTATACCTATATAAAATGATGAATGGCTCTAAATATACATGAATGGAGATTGATTTTCTCTATTTTTCTACAATAGGACTTATCTCCCCCTACTTTATTCCTTATCGATCAGGTCAAGTCTTGATCTTCTCTTAGGATTAGAGTTAGCATGTATTTATTACATATATACAGTCTTTATTTTTCTTTATTTTTCCTTTGTGTCTTTATTTATTTATATTCGGTTTAAAATAATGATAAATATACAGTATTTACAAAAGAATATATTGATAAAAATAGGTGTTTAAGATGGGATTTTAAGCTAAAATAAATAAATTAGAAGATGAAATGTAGATTCATCATCAAATCAGAATGGGTGATTACGGAGGTCAACTGGAATGCGTGCCTAAGGCAAAAACAAAGAGTGATGGATCTAAATGAACTTATGGAAATCAGAAACCGCACATACGACAACAATTTGGTATACAAGTACAAGGTTAAGCATTAGTATGATAGATTTATCTGATGAAAGACCTTTGTTCTTGAACAAAAGGTACGGTTGTTCAATGCAAGGCTGATGATTTTCCAAGGGAAGCTCAAGTCCAAGTGCACGTGTCTGTATCTAGTCCGTGCTATCCATGACAGTAGATGTGTTGAGATCTCATATCTTACAGATGGAGCACAAACGTTCCTGTTGAATGGACAACTACTGAAGAACTTTGTCGAATCAAATGAACAGTTAGTCCGTGTTGAGGAGATTATTTTCATGCGTAAGGTAGATTCAGAAGACACACATGGAGATGTGCATGAGGCCTTGCAAAATTGATCTCGAGCCGTCATCTGCAAAAAAAAAGATTCAGATCGTTGTCTCTTTGTACATTCCCAAACCCCATCATTTCTCACACTCACTCCTTCTATACTTAGGATGAACAGAGCCTAATTATAAGGGGATCGATGCCCGCCCTGTATAATTATTCATCCATACATTTCTTCTCTTGACCTTAACAACCCCATTTTTTATCATATTCTACACTTAGGATAACTAGAGCCTAAGTTTACTGGGGCGGGTCGACTTATATACTTCCATTCTTTTCACTCTCCTACGATTAGCACGAGCTATGTCTTTTCCTCGCTTTTCATGCTCTTAGGATATAGCACACGCTAAGTACAGGGGGTGTATATATTACATATATACTTTACCCATATCTCATACTTTCATGTATTTTTGTATATATTATTCAATAAATATGGGATGGGTAAAATTGATTAAAAAAGTAAAAAGGAAAATTATTTGTAAAGTACTTGTATAAGTGTATATTGTATATAAGCTGTAAAATTTCTATAATGTGTATATTACTCTCTTTATAAAACTTGTATAATCTTGTAAATCCCTGTAAGTAATTATATTTTGTAAAATTGTTGTAAAATAGGAGGTATAATAAAAAAACAAAAAAAAACTTTTGTCTAATAAAAAGATCTTCTTATTCACTCTTGCATATCATCCTTACATTCATTAAAGAAATGGGAAAAGAAAATCATTTTTGCACTTCATCCACTTGCATTGCATATCATCTACATTTCATTTGCATATCATGCATATGCAAAGTGTAAAGTTAGTGTGTTCTGAACCGAGTTATGAATAGAAATCGAGGATGCACTTGACTTGACCTTAATTCACTTAAATTTCTGAGTAACTTCAATAGAGAAGTAAGATTTTAGGAACTTCAGGTCTTAGACTTAATTCTCCTAGTTTACAAGACAATGTTTAGACTTGACTCTTAGTGTCTAACCTGGTCACCTCACTCTGAGTAGACTCATGGATAAGGAATTATTATGTACCTCTACACTGTGTACTTAGTTCAACTCAGATGAGGTGTTGGAATATTGTGTATTTCTTTCTTTGGTAGAGTGGACATCTAAATACCGGAGTACCGGGTTGAAATAAAACTTCATATGAGGGATTGACTGCTATCACAATTCTTTCTAAGACCCCAACACAGGGGCACACCAAAAGATTCTATATACGTCGGGGCACAAGAGACCAATGAAGAGCAATCACAATTTCTATCAAAAAGAAGCTCACACCAAAAAAATCAAAGCTTCAGATAGCTTGCAGATCTAGTGGAGACTTGGCTACACCGGCCACACTTCATAGGAGAGTTGACTACACTAGTCACTCTCCACTTCTTTTCCCCTTCCTCTATACATCTCCCCCCACTCATTATGAACTAGCACGTTCTTGAACTTAGAAGGAAATACCTAACTCCCTGAGGATGAGTTATTGGAGGAGAAGATCGCATGGCAGTTCGGTATCTTGGATGGCAAGAGCTAACACCCTTCACAGACCAGAGACAGTCCTTCAATGTTCATGTGGGATGCTTTGGGAGGAGGTTGATCTAGGATGACTTATAAGTCGGGTCTGGGATATTGACTTGTGCAAACTTGGGGACTGTTGTTATTAAAACCCTCATTCTCATAAGGAGTTATGTTGCATTATTAATCGAAATGTTGAGTTGACCTCCATTTTCACCTTTTGTTCATGACCTTGGTATGGAACCCAAGATCATTTCACTTTTGCATTTCATTTTAGTAGCTCAGAGACGAGAAAGGTTTAAATATAGGGGTTTGATGAATCTTTTATTCACTCTAAAAGTTGAAAATATAGCTTAGTTCCCAAGAAAATAGTTGCATTGCTTCATCTATTTAGCATTATTATCATTCATGCACTTCTAGATAATATCTACATTTTAGCATGCATAAGCATTAAATAAAGAATCCAAAATAACCTTCTAAATTATCACATGTGTATTACCTTATTTTACTTGAATTTTAATTATTAACTCTAAATAAAATAAATCAATTTTATTGTGTATATAGTATTAAAATTAATAAAGGAAAAATACTAAAAAAATACTAACATGTATATTCGCCCAATAAAACCAAAACTATTTCGAGATAAAAAGCTGTAAAATGTGAATATATCTCTCATATAGTCTCATATTAATCCCTACTAACTTTTGAATTATAGTACATTCAATTATCTACAAACAAGACCAATTTCAAAAGAATCAAAGTTCATATGTAAAACTTGGGTTTTGGAGCATCAATGTATATTGTACATACTGCTTAATTTGATCCGATTATTTTATGTACAACATAATACTTTTTTATTTAACTATTTTTTATTTGTTTTATTTGATTTATGTTTTAATAAAATGTGTAAAAATCCAAATAAAAATTTAAGCAAAAATCAAAGAAAATAAATGAACCCTAGTCTGTATATTTAGTATGTATATATGTCTCCTTTATTTTATCTCTTTATTTTCGTGATTATTAAAAATCCAAAAATTATATTAAGTTGTAAATATTTATTTTATATTTTCTATGATTTTATTTTGACTTTTCTATAATTTAAAAATTAAAATATACAAAATACAAAATTTGATATTTTATATCTATAGAGTACAATCAAAAATACTTTTTTATAGATCATCTCTTTTATTTTTGGGTCTTGCACGAAAGTTGTAGATCTCGTCGATACGGACAACTTTCATGTAGACTACTTTTTCATTTGACTTTGTTTTCTATTCGCTTTTTTATTTTTCTTTTCATTTAATTTTTAAATTTTCTAGGAGAGACAAGTGGTAGCTCCTGGAGCTACCACATCTCACCCCCTTTTACATTTTCTTTTCTTCACTTTTTATTTATTTATTATTTATTATTTCTATTATTTCTATTTTATTATTTTAATTATTATCCTATATTTTACTATATTTTTTTATTTTCATTTACTATTTATTATTTTTTTCCTCGCCACATGGACGCCTCCAAGCATACCACATGGCGCCCTCCTCTTCCTCCTTTCCCCATGTCGCTCTGTCTCCCTGCTCGACGTAGCAACCGCAGCCTCATGCGGTGGCCCCTCTGCTCGCAACTACCGTACACGACCATCACCCCTCCCACTTCTTCCTGCCACGATCTAAAACCACCCACTCCCCGCGCGACCAGCTGACCCGCGACCAATTGCCCAACCACCTCCCCAACATCATTGGAACCCTCACCTCCCAACCATAAAACCCATAGATCACTCTATCGTGTGACCATATCCGCCATTCTCCAGAGAGGAACTAGAGAGAGATCGTCGCCACCCTTAGGTGATAGCAGAAAGCATCACAACTCGAGCAAAGACCTCTACCCTCAAGAGAGATCCAAGAGACACCTCCCATTGCTGCAGCTGCTCCATGAAACTGCCCAGCTCGTCGCACACCGACGAGCTTCACCTCCCCAGGTGATTCTTCATTCATCGCCTCCAAGTATACTTCTTCCCCTTCTTCCTCTCCCTCTTCTCCTTCATGTTCTTCTTCTTCTTCCTTCATTTTCCCCCAATATTTCCCTATTACGAATCGAAACCCAAAAGCCCAAATCATCTCACTTTCTTCACCACTGCCCCCTCAACTTTCCATCTCCGATTGCCATGGAGTCGCTCTGATCATCATCCCTCACCCCTTGGACCACACCGTTGTCCTCTCCACTTTCCTTCACCGACCACCATCGAGCAGCTCCAATCATCATCCCTCATCCCCTTGGATTGCACCATCGTCTCCAGCAACCAGGCATCGCCCTCCGTTCCAACACCAAGCTCCACACACACCCTTCGTTCACCGTCGAGCACCTTGGCCCGCGCGCTTCATCCTTCAGTCACCGACCTCTCACGATTCTCCAAGCCATCAATCTCCCTCGTTAGCTGGAGACGATAGCTGATGAATCTCCATTTCATCAAATTTATTCTTTTATTTGGGCCTTTAAACTCAAGCTAAATGCATGTAAATAACATTATTTTGCATAAATTAGCATCTATTATTTATTGTATAAATATTGTATAAAATATTGTATTTAATACCAAAACAAAGTAATAAATAAAATAAATAAAAAACCAAAGGTGTTTTATGACCATAAACCCCGAGATCAAAGTCGAGAATTGATATGGTTGACAAGGAATAATGTAGGGGAGGATAAGGGCCAAAAATACAATAAAAATCCCAACTTATTTTGCCAAATAATTGATTTTTGGGGACCTAGTTTATTCTTTATTATTTATACATCAAATCAATAAAAATTTTACATGAAAGTTGTAAATAAAAATACATAGAAAAAATACAAAGTTCATTTCATGTAAAAATAATATATAGTGTACATTCTGGTCTCAAATAAAATTCCAAAATCCCAACATCAAAGACATGTATCTCCCTCATATAACTCAAAATGTACCAAAATCACCTTTATTGTATATACCTTTTAATTAGCTATTTAATGAAGATGGTTTCATTTAATTTGGAGTTAAGATACAAAAGTTAGGTTTTGGACCCTTATTATACAATATACCTGAATGAAATATTCATTTTATTTATTCTTTAGATTTGTATTTATTTTATACTTTATAAATTTATCAATAATATTTATAATATATGTACATAATTAGAATAAAATAAAACCATTAACAAAATAGACTAAAATAAATAAGTGTATGAAATACATAGATGAATTACCAATATATATACCTATATAATAAATAGGATTTTTATCAGTTATGCCCCTCTAAGATATTGCAATTCCAGTTATGCCCCCCCCCATTTTGGGAATATCAGTTATGCCGCAAACTTCTTGTCATTTTATTACTTACACCCCTCGGGTTAGTGACCGTTCATCCTCAATGCTAATGGACATTAACTTTGAGGATGCAGTCGGAATTAATTTAAAAAAAGAGGGCTGGAAGGTAACCCATCCTCTTCCTACATCTTCTCCCTCCTCTTTTCCTCCTCCTCCTAGCCTGCTCCTCCTCCTCCACTGCCTCCTCCCCTCGACCCCAGCAACTCCCTCCGCCCCCAGCTCTTCCCCCTTCCCACGTGCCTCCCCCTCCTCCCTCGTGTCTCCCCCTTCGCCCTTGCTCCTCCCCCAGCCCATCCCGAGCTCCTTCCCATCACCACCACCCCCTGCTCCTCCCTCTGCCCCCGTACCTCCCCCTCTACCCTCCCTCCATCACCGTGCCTCCCCCCTCTGCCCCAGCTCCTCCCCAGCCCGCCCCAAGCTCCTCCCCCCCCCCCTCTCCTTGTCGCCTACTGCTCCCACCACCCTGCACCTCCCCCTCCGCCCTCCATCTACCCTCGTACCTCCCCCTCCGCCCAGCTTCTCCTGAGGTCGCCCTGAGCTCCTCCCCCTCACCCCCAGCCCTCTGCTGCGCCCCTCACCCCACCCCTACTTCTCCCTCTGCCCTCCCTCAACCCGTGTGCCCCCCATCCCTCCACCCCAGTTTCTCCCCCGCCCACCTCACACCTCCTCCTCCACCCCTCCTCCCCTACTTGCCACCTCCAATCCATACTTTCACCCCCTCCTCCCCGACCCAGCCTGCTGGAGGTGCTCTTTCTCCTCTAGGAGACGATAAAGAAGATGAAGGAGTGATATTGTTGTACTTAGATTCGGTCTACCTCCACCGATTTAGATCACATCAACCAAAAACATAGGAAGAGAATAGATGAATCTAGAGGTTTGATGTGAGATTCCAAGTGATTTCCCTCCAAATTATTATTAGATGATTCTCCTAGGCAGAAGTCCAGCTCCAGATGATTCGCTTGTGGGGCTAGGACAAAGGAGGGGGAGATTTTATTTTGACCAAATGCCCCTCTTAACCACGCCAAAGTTTGAATAAACCATGGTTATTTTAATTTTTTGATGGTCAATCTGATAGAAGGGCACATGTGATAACGGAGAAATAAGTCAGGGGCACAACTAATATTCCCAAAAAGGGAGGGACATAATTGAAACTGTAATATCTTAGAGGGGCACAACTGATAAAAACCCTAATAAATATCTATATTTATTTAAGTATGCAAATAACTTCATAAAAATATAATATAGATATATTATGTTTATTTAAATAAGTTATAAATATATATTATAAATATAATAATAAAATATGAAATAAGAATAAAATACATAGAATATAGGTAAATATACCAATATTTAAACATGTAAAACTTAACATGTAATCAAGTAACTCTAAAAACTAGGAATCAAATATGTTATAAAATAATAAACATTTTTCTATTATATACTCAAACATCAATTAATTCATTTAATATTTTTTATTGCATTTACAAACATTTTTAGAGTCTCTTTTTCCTTGTTGGTCCACGTGGATCAACTAGGTCCATTCATTGATTGATCTCTGGTCAACTACGCCCTTTGGCACCTCTACTGCATTAGAACCATTACCTCTCCGAATTTATTCCATTTTTCTCGGACGTCCCATCACTCTTGTTCTTCAATTCATTATGCCAAATTCTACATCCATCAATCCTAATACACGCCTTATCCTCTAAAACCCTTTACAATGTCTTGATCTCTTACTAATCGCATGTCAATAAGGGCCATCGTCTATGTTTATAAATAAACTTTCGTGCCTCTTTTTTCCATTTTGATCCCTCTTCAAGTCACGAATCCCTTGCCTTGTGCATGAGCGTGTTCCCGGTGATAGAGAGAATATTCCCAGGGTTCAAGGAGGAGCAAGGAGGAGTGGAGGAGGTCAAAGGAATCCCTCCAAAGAGGCCTCTACTCTCTAGTTTCTAGGTATGATGTGTGCCTATTTTATCTATTTTTAGGTAGATTTAATCTTAGTTTTCCATTCAGGCATTTTACTTAGTAATTAGATCTGTAGCTTAGTCATATTTCCAATTCTTTTGATTGTCGGAGCTCCCAACTCTGGCTTTGTTCCGTTGTATTTCCGAGAGTGTTCAAGCCCTTTGACACCCTCACATCGCTCCTTGACACTTTATTCACCTTACGCACCCAGATGCGCCATTTAGTATTGTACAGATCAGCGGATCATGGCTCCCTCTCCGCTGCACGCTGGAGCCACCACCATTTTACCCATTTCCACTGTGTTTCAACTTCAATCTGGGTCGAGGAGGATCACCTCGATCATTGCGTTATCTTGTGAAGGTTACTAGGTTTGGAAAAGGCCTTAGAGAGAAGAATCGAAGCTCATTAAGGCCTTCAGGTCGTCTGAGTGAGAATGACCTCTAGATCCCTAACGTTGGGATTTGGACATCTTTGGCTTGTACTAACGGGTATGGAAGAAGTCCAGAAATCTCCTGGCTTGTTAGAGGATCGGATTGTTGGTGGAGCTCGGAGTATTTGAAGATCGAAGTACAACAGGGAAGTGTTCTTCCATGTTCTTTCAGACAGGCCCTCGGCCATCCGATCGAGGAATGCTACAAGTCTAATCGGGATCATCCGATCTAAGGCGAATCAATGCGGGTCTGGGTCGTACGATCTTTTTATGTGCGCCTATGTGGCACACTCCTAGCCTCTCATCATTCCACAAAAATGAGGTAATATAACAGATACCCCTTGCCCTTTTTTACTTTGCTTTTAGTCCTGTAAATATCATTCAGAATTTAAATAAATGAGTACATTTTACAAAGAGTCTCCTAAGCTTTGTTGATATTGCATTTAGGTCCTTGTCAGCTCAGCTCACGTGTCCCCCCACGTGAGTTGAGAAGTTTGTGTAGAAGCCCTAACAGTTTGTGTAATTGTAGTTTAGTATTTAATCGAATATTAGTTCAAACCTTTGGGTAAATGGCATGTTAGCCCCAGACTTTTATTTTAATTGCAAATATACCCCTGCTAATTTAATTAATTTTTGTGTTTGCTCTCCATTTTTAAAAAATATCAAATGTGCTCCAAAAGTTATGAAAAATAGGGTTTGTACTTGATTGCTTGACCTTTAACATTATAATTAAAGTTTTGCATTTTAGGCATTTTTCCTATTTATTAAAAATAAAAGTAGCACATTTTATTCCATGTTTTCTTTGAAAATCCATAAAATTTTAACCGTATTTAAATTTTTTTAAAATAATATATGTTTATTATTGTATTTGGTTTCCTGCACACCAAAAATCCCTAAAAATAGAAAAAAGAAAATCACTAAAATTAAAAAGCTCCAAAATTCTTATAAAATTGTAAAAAAATAAAATCTAAAAAGAATTATTTCTATCTCTGATTTTTTTATATTATATATTATATATTAAAAATAGTTTTGGAAAATTTTGACTCTAATTATTATTTTTAAATTCCAAAAAAATCAGTCCTATTTAAAAAGTCCCTGATTTTATGTATTTAAGACTTTAAAAAAACTTCAAAATTAGTAAAAACTCATGAAAATCACAAAAAAAGGAAAAAATAAAAAGTACAAAAATAATTTATTCTACGAATTTGGTTATTTTTAATATTTTTTTTTAATTTTATTACCTTATATTGTATATATATGTATAGAGTTATATATATATATATATCTTTACTATATATTAAAAAGAAAAAGAAAATTAAAAAATAAAAAACATAAAAAGAATTAAATATATAAAAAAATATAAAAAATATATAAATATAAAATATAAAAAAGAATTAATTTATTTAAACTAAAAACCCACAAATCCACTAACTAGTTGATTCTTTGATGGACCTATATATTTATTCATTTTTTACTTATAAATAATATACCTACTACACCGATTTGTCTCCCTGTGTTCGATACTCTACCATACTTACGCCTATGCAAATTTATAGTTGAGTTATAATAAATTTTAACTCGTGCACATTTATTGCTTGAATTGTTTTTGGGTTGAATGTTGATTAGAGGCACACTTGGTCATGTAGTGATTGTTAATCATGTTTGATTAGCAGACCAGTGCAAAAAGCACTCTATAAAATGGTGCCATTGTCGGGAAGCAACATCGCATAGATTGTATTTCTTTCTATATTTTGTCTAGTCTATTTGTTGTCTTTGTTTCTTTATTTATCATTTTGTTTGATATTGTGATTTTTACACCCATAACCCTGAGTAATTTTGCAATAACATTCATAACCCTGCAAAATCGTGAATTACACGAGAAATCCTGAGTAATGGTTAACTCTTACATGACATAACCCTATGTCATGTTCTGTTTGGGATGCCCGTTATGTTTGACGATATCCGTAAAAGAATGACAAAACTGCCCCTATTGTCCATTCTTATTTGGAAAACATGCCATCAACACTCCCCTCTCCCACTGCCGAGCACCACCTCAGCCTCCCATGCAGGCCATGCGTCTAACGCCCCGCCGTCCGAGCTCATCTCCTTCGGACCCTTCGTCGACCTCTGAGCAAGCCCGCTCCCCTGCATCGCCGAGCTCCATTCCCTTAGAACCTTACCCTCCTGGGAGAGCAAGCTCACTACCTGTTGGAATCCCACCGTCCAAACCCCCCACCCGCGACAACCGACCTGCACCTGCATCCCCCCGCCCACCCAAGCTCCAATCCCTCCCACCTCTCCCCCCTGGTCCCTGCGACCAACCTAGCCCACCCCCCGGGCCCCTGCGACTGACCAGTGAAGCTCGTCGCTTCCCCCCTTCCCTCCCGAACGTAACTGCGAAGCCCCCCTCCTCATTCCTTCCTGAGCGTTCCCCCCCACCCCTGGGTCCCTGCAATCGACTGTGAAGCCCCCCCAGCCCCCCTCCCCGAACCCCTACGACCAACCGTAAAGCTACCTGATCAAAAAACCTGCAACACCCACCCACCCCCCATTAACCGAACTGCATCCCCCTCCCAAGCCTCGATCGTGCCTCTGAAGCCCCCCCACCCCGGTTCTTGTGACTAACCGCGAAGCTCCCCCCTCCTTCCCGAACGTACTCCACCCCCCGGGTCCCTACGACGGACCAGTGAAGCCCCCCCACCCCCCACCCCCGCACGACCTGATTGACAGACCTACAACACCCAACCGCGTACAGGATCGTCAGCCGAAATTTCGCGCCATGATGGATGTAGGGGTTGGCTCTAGAGAAAGAGATGGGGTACTTATTTTTTTATTTAGATTAAATTCTAGTCATTAGATTGTTTATTGATTATATTAACTCAATCATCTGGTTGAGTTAACATAGTAAAGTAACGGAAGGTTATAGGTGTAAGACGACACATTTATTCATGGTCCTGAGCGTAATTCGTGATTATGCAGGGCTATGAATGTTATTGCGAAATTACTCAGGGTTATGGGTGTAAAAATCCCTTGATATTATTTGTGAACTGTCAAACCCTCTTCCTTGTTTGTGCAAGGGAATACAGAACAAGGGAGGCGCTACTAGGAGGCCTACGTGAAACATGAAGCGAAGTCAGCTTTTCAACACAAGCCGGCAGGAGAGAGAGCGGCAAGAGAGGACTTGGAGGAATTTTGAAGATAGTATCATTTGTATTTGTTTTATTTTGTAATTTAAAGTGAAATAGAGACCTTTATTTGTAATAATTAGACTCTACATAACACTTCTACATTACGAGTCCACTTCCTGGGTGATTGTTCACCTAGTGGCCTCGTCAGATTTTTCGTGTTTTCTCGCCTTTCTTTTATTTTGTTTCATGAGTTTTTTTTGTTTTTCGCATTTCTTTTTATTTATTTTGTGTGATTGAGCCCTAGCTTAGGATTGTTTACCCGATTAATTTAGGTACAAACCCCTAATTAATTCATGTGCCTATAGTCTCTGATATGTTTGGACTTAGATCAAATATGGTTCATAACGCATATCAGAACCCATGAACCGCGAGAGGCTCTGTGCAACGCTAGCAGGATCTATTGTGGCAAACATCGATGAGCCTCCAAGATCGGACCTTCAAGGTTTTGTTGGACATGCGAGCCCACGGCGATCCATTATGCAATAAATGTTATTGCGAATATCATTCCCTAATCTGAAATGAAGAATACATAATTTCCATAATAGGTCCCTTAGTAAAATTAGGGTTATGTACCATGGCCATCTTGATGATCATACAGCTGTTGATTCAAATATTGAATCACAGAGGCTGGTGCTTGGATGAAGATCTAAAGAGTTAGATTGAGGACTCATCAAGCACCATCAAATGATTGTTATGAGATGATCTCCAACCTGAGTAGGAGATGGCAATCCTTTCTCAGTTAGGCTGATATCTGACCGACCGCTTGATGCAGGTCCTCTGCATAGGAATAGAGATTCGGAGGTGTCAGATTAGTTAGGTCAAAGAGTTGACTTAACGAGATCGAGATAACCAAAGTCCTATATCGTATGCTCTAACGATTTGGACATGCATCCTCTAATCGGAGACATATGTGTTACTATATGTCTGAGTATGTATATTTGGCAGACCAATAGGTTGATGACCTAATCAAGGTCTATACATCAGCGTGCTGGTGTGCATGCAAGGGCATATGAGTAATACGATCTCTCAAAGGGATCATACAGGTTCAGTTACTGAACCGGAAGACATGATCTTGCTCATAAGATATTGGGAAGAATCAAATTCCGTGCACGGTCGTCTCACTTTGGAAGCTTGACTGAATTTGTAGGTTCGATATATACTTTTGAAAAGTATATGATCAAGACCTAGGTATGATATATGCTTTTGAAAAGTATATGATCAAGACCTAGGTATGATATATGCTTTTGGAAAGTATATGATCGATACCGACTCCCAATGATCGATTGAGAAACTTAATGATAAAACTCTGAAGTAGACAATGTAAAATTGATCTTATACTTCAGGTTTATTCTGAGTCTTCCAGTATGCAGGATGTATAGGTATTGGGCATACTTGAGGGTGATGTGATCATAAACAGTTGTATAACCATGGCGCTTCCATTCCTAGGGAGTGATGAAACGGGTTTGGATTTTAGTGACTCCTCTCAGTAGAGAAGTAATCTAATCTTAGTCCAAATGTTGGACATTGATCTGAATGTGATTCAGATGCAATGAGAAGATTAGATTTGCGGTCTTGATTTAATCAAGCATCTATGGGAGGCCCGAGATCTGGATTTGAAATGTGATCTCAATATCCAAGTCACTATACGTGGAACAATACAATCGCCCTGTCCTATCTCCAAGTATTCACGGAGAAAGCGCATTATCCTTGAAAGAGTTCAGGATAATTTCATTCTTGATATAAGTATCCGAGCATTGAGAAAATGGATAATTAAATGTGATTTAATTATCATGATTAATATGAATTCGATTCATATTATAAAGAGAGTTATCTTAGATAACTAAATGTGATTTGATTATCAAAGATGTAAATAATATGAATTTGATTCACATTATTTGGGCACATGAGAATAATGATTAAAGAAGATTAAATGTGATTTATTTATCATTGATATGAATAATGTGGATAGTACTATTCATATTATCATATATATTATAAATGTGATTTATAATATATAAGAGAAAGCAATGGCATGAGATTAATGGAGGACCCTCTATCGAGAAGAGTACAATCAAACACCTAATGAAATATCAGACAACGGATGTGAGGTGCTTCTTTATATTTCCTTTTAAGCAGGAGGTTGCTAATGGCATGAATTGTGGCCATGGTCCATATGTGCTTCTCTATTCGTGGGCATCCATTTTGCTTGGACTGACACTTCCTAGTACATGCTTCTTTCATTCTCTTTTTTATTGTGGACATGTACTCCACGGCCTTAAGGAGTGGCATCTACTATAGGATCTGATAGGATTGTTTTCAATTTTTGAAATTTTCTCTTATTCAAGGCAGTTGGAAATGGAACAAAATCAGAAGAAACATCAAACTTCTCATTTCTATTAATAATATCAGAATCAACATGTACAAATGGATGATTAGAATCATTATGTACAATTACAGCCAATACAAGTGTAGAAGAAACAAAAGGAAAAACTAAATGGGCTTCGGTCTACTGGTGCGGAAGAAGACTCCATGACGGATATGTTCTCCTTTGTGACAGACGCGACAATGCATCTTCCTTTATTATCTTTTTGGAATTTTCTGAATAATGATGGTGGTGGTGGTTGCGGTGAAGAAGAAGAAGACGGTGAAGATCCTCCATGCTCTACAACATTGAATAGCTGCTCAACTGGTGAAGAAGATGAAGTAATCAGTGTACCTCGCTACTCACTGAGTTTGGGTTGGGTCCTCTTAGATCGACCATGATAGATCCTTGATCAAGCGGTAGAAGGGAACTCTTGAGGACATTGTCGTAACAGTTCAGGGCATGAGATTTCATGTTTATTTTGTTGTCATGGGCATGGATACCTCTACACCATTACTACATACCCAGATTATACTTGGTATGTCGTTCCTTAGAATAACCAAAGTGGTAGTAGATTGTGGGTCTGGAGAGATAAACTTTCACTTTCATAGTGATAAGGTTAGGATTGAGACGATCCCAGATCCAAGGCTATCACTTCCAGAAACAACAGATGAGAGAGAGTCAGCTACAACAGATTATGAGGACTATGATTTTCTAGCTAAGATACGGGATACTGATCTTTTCACTGATTTTATAGATACCTAGGAATTCCTTCCTCATAAGGAAAACCATGAAAGCACAACTGATATTTGCTCCCATGTTGATCATTCTGAGTTATGTGCTGATGGATTGTTTGAGATGTTCTTTGAGGATCATTCTAAGTTTACTGAGATTTTATCTGTAGAGATTACTGATTTTACTACTGAGATATCTAGTACATTTATTGATGAGTTCTCTAGGTTCTTTGAGAGTCGCGATGGGCCATCCCTTTCTGAGCAGAGATTATTAGTTTCAGACCTTTTATGAGATAATTCATGCTAAGCCTAAAGTAGTCACGATGGACATTTCATAGTGTACATATCATATACCTTCTACTAGTGCTATTGAAAAGGTTGTTGTAGAGCAGATTCATACCCACCTGAGTTCAAAGATTTACCCTCATCTCTTAAGTATGCCTTCCTTACGGGTGCCCCAAAATGTTTCCGGTCATCATCACTTCGTAATTGATCAACGGTTAGGAATCTCGCTTGCTATAGGTTCTTGAGAGAAACCACAAGGCTATTGGCTAGAGTATTTTGGATCTCCGTAGCATTAGTCCAGATTTATGCTTGCATCATATCTACTTAGAGGATGACTACAATCTATCCCATGAGTTTCAACGCCATCTGAATCCTAATCTCTGGGATGTTGTCATAAAAGAGATCAAGAAATGGTGTGATGTTGACTTTATTTATCCCATTTCAGATTCTATGTGGGTCAGCCCATTACATGTGGTCCCCAAGAAATTCGAGATAACAACTGTGACGAATGACCATGGTCGGGAGATTCTGACTCATGTATCCACTTCCTGGCATGTCTGCGTAGATACCGACGCCTGAACTCAGCGACCAAAAATATCACTTTCCACTGCCCTTTATTGATCAGGATATTGAGAGGTTGACAGTGAAGGAGTTATTTTGTTTCTTGGATGGGTACTCGAGGATCAAGAGAAGACTACTTTTACTTGTCCGTTTGACACCAACACCTTTAGATGGATTCCCTTTGGATTGTATAACGCTCCCACTACACTCCAGATGTGTATGTTGGTTATTTTTGTCGATATGGTAGGTAGTTTTCTAGAGGTCTTCATGGACGATTTCTCAGTCTATGGGGATTGTTTTAACACGTCTTACATATATGGACAGAGTACTCAGAGATGTTGTGAGGTAAACTTAGTGCTCTCAAGGGAGAAGAGTCACTTTATGGTGACTAATGGAACTATATTGGGCTACGTCATCTCCAAACATGGTATGGTGGTGGACCAGGCTAAGATTGATATGATCTCCAAGTTAGACCTGCCACCGAATTTGAAGCAGATAAGGTCATTTCTTGGTTACGTTGGATTCTATAGGTGTTTCTTTAAGGACTTCATCAAGATCGCCATGCCTGTGACTGAGCTTCTGTGCAAGGAGAGTGAGTTTATTGTTGATGAGAAAGTCCTCCTTGCATTTCATCATATGAAAGACATGGTTACTAGAGCTCTTGTCCGTCAGCTACCTTATTGGTTTCTCCCTTTTGAGATCGTGATGGACATGTCAGATTATGTAGTTGGATCTGTTTTAGTGCAGAGAAGGGATGGGATAACATTTTCCATACACTGTGCTAGTAAGACTCTGGATGAGGCACAACGCAATTACACAGTTACAAAGAAGGAGATGCTAACAATGGTGTTCGCTTTAGAGAAGTTCCGCTCTTACCTACTTGATTACAGAGTCATTGTGTACATAGATAATATACCATACGGTACTTACAAGCAAAGAAGAATGCCAAACCACACCTTATTGTATGGATCCTTATTCTCTAAGAGTTTGATTTAGAGATTCGAGATAAACTTGGAGTGAACAATTTTGTGGAAGATCATCTTTCTCGAATTTCAGATGCAGAGTCCCTTGGGAAGCTATTACTTCCTATATTAGAGACCATTCTAGATGAGGCTATCATGTCTATTGTCTCACTTCCATGGTATGCTAATATTGTGAACTATCATGTCTCCAAAAAACATCCACAAGATTGGCCCAAGTTGAAGGTAGACAAATTCCTATCAGAGACTCATCTTTTGATTGTCCTTGAGGGGAATGGACTGACACGACTAGCTGGATCTCTATGTCATTGAAGATGTAGGGGGATGCAATATCTATATGATGTGTGCCTTGTTCTTTCCGAAGGATCTCATGAACTATATCATGTACAAGATTCTATCCAGATGAGAGGGATTCATATGTGCCGATTGGGTTCTATCTCCATGGACCAACGGTTTCTACATGAACACAATCTACTTCTAACGAAGAGCACTCAGTGCTGGATACAGAATCTAGCCTCTGCCACCTTGTATGCTTCATCTCAAGTTCCTCATCTCCGCATGTAGTTTGGAACTGAATCTTCCCAATCTTATAGTCAAATAATGCCCTTGTTGTCCTCATAAAGGGCCTTCTAAGTATGTTCTGGGAATCTCTCCAATACAAGGGATCTCCATATCAAGGACTGTAAAGTCCACCATGTAATCTCATCCCTTAACATTTATGATAATGTTCCTCAACTCTCCCCTAGACCTGTTAGTGGACTTGTCAGCAAACTGAAGTAAGGCTCTGGATTTCCTAAGGGATGCTGGCATTAGATTAATTGAGGATCCATTATCTAGGAGAGTTCATGCAAACACAGTGTCATCGACGTGACTTACCAAATAATGGGCACCAATGTCCCTTCATTTCCTTGGAAACACATTCTTAATGGTGAAATTAGTGGCTACTGACAGAACATGCTTCTCAACACAACTTCTTGTTTTTCTGCTAACCCTTGTAGGTGTGCATCTTGTCTTAAGGTATTTTTGAAATGCATGTATCATATCCAAATACTTATCAAAGTGGATTGTGACCTTGATATGCTTATTACAAATCTCTGCCATCTCAGGGTCATCTTTTTGGATTTCTTCGTTCCACCCTTATGAGCACAAGGGAAAGGGATCGTTGAAGACTACTCAGATTTTGAAACTAAAATATGTTTATTCTTATTTAAATGAGAAAATGAGTTCTGCCTAGACTAGAAATCTGACTCTACCTTGAAAGAAATTCATGGAAAGAAAATCAAGGCACATATTATGTTGTTGCTGGTGCATCCTCCTTAGATGGAGGTTCAAGCCCTTCATCGTGCTCACTTGATTCATTGTTGGTGCTTCTCTCCTTCTTTTTGTTAATTTTTTTTGACTTATTTAGGGATTTGCATCTTGCTTATTCTGCTAAAAGTGGTGGTGTTGGTGGTGATGATGATGCTCCTCCGCCTCCAAGTTCTCCTGAGGTAGAGACTAAGCGACGTCCTCCTCCTGCTCTCGTTCCTAATCATGTATGGTCACGGTCCATCCACTCTTGAGGGACATATGATTCACATTATCATACGAAAGGATATCATGTTCAGATCTGGAGTAATCTAAATAGTATACCTGATCTTGTGGTCGCTGCTAATTACGATTCAGGATGTTGGGACTTTCCTGAACTTGGGCGGAAATCAGAGTCGTTGGTGTCATCTGTCATCCTTGCGGCGTGAAACACAGTTGATATATGCCCTTATGTCATGATAATCATTCTGTATTTGTTGAACCCTATCTGTCAAAGACTGAATAACCAAGGTGAGGGACCCCAAATCGCTCATGGGTGGGGTCTGCTGCTGCTGGCTAGAGGATAGGTGATTCTACTATCTATATTGGCCCTACTAGCCATGGTGGTACTGCTACTGTTGATGGGGTTGTGAGGTGTAAGGTGGTAGTGGACCCTGTTGACCTGAGTGAAAAGTGTGCTTGTATTACTGGTGCGGCTGAGGCTGGTATCATTGTCCTGGTTTGGACTATACAAAGTATTGTGTGGAGATGAATCTGGTGTTCTGGTAAGCTAGTGTTGGACATGTGATCCCACGGTGAGCCATTATGCAATAAATGTTATTGCGAATATCATTCCTTGATCTGAAATGAAGAATAACTAATTTGCATAATAGGTCCCTTAATACAATTAGGGTTATGTACCATGGCCATCTTAATGATCATACAACTGTTGATTCAATTATTAAATCATAGAGGTTGGTGCTTGGATGAATATCTAAAGAGTTAGATTGAGGACTCATCAAGTACCATCAAATGATTGCTAAGAGATGATCTCTAGCCTGAGTAGGAGATGACAATCCTTTCTCACTTGGTTGGTATCTGACCGACCTCTTGATGAATGTCCTTTACATGGGAATAGAGATTCGGAGGTGTCAGATTAGTTAGGTCAAAGAGTTGACTTAATGAGATCGAGGTAACCAAAGACCTATGTCGTATGCTGTCACGATATAGGCACGCATCCTCTGATCGGAGACAAATGTGTTGCTATATGTTTGAGTATGTACATTTGGCAGACCAATAGGCGGATGACATAACCAAGGTCTATACACCGGCGCGCTGGTGTGCATATAAGGGCATATGAGTAATACGATTCATACAGGTTCATTACTGAACCGGAATACATGAGCTTACTCATTAGATATTGGGAAGAATGAAATTCTGTGCACGGCCATCTCACTTTGGAAGCTTGACTGAATTTTTAGGTATGATCTATACTTTTGGAAAAGTATGTGATCAACACCTGGGTATGATATATGCTTTTCGAAAGCATATGATCGATACCAACTCCCAATGATCGAATGAGAAACTTGATGATAAAACTCTGAGGTAGACAGTGTAAAATTGATCTTATACTTCAGGTTTATTCTGGTTCTTCCAATATGAAGGATGTATATGTATTGGGAATACCTGGGGGTGATGTGATCATAAACGATTGTATAACCACGATGCTTCCTTTCCGAAGGAGTGATGAAACAGATCTGTATTTTAGTGACTCCTCTCATAAAGATGTATTCTGATCTTAGTCCAAATGTTGGACATTGATCTGAATGTGATTCAGATGTAATGAGAAGATTAGATTTGCGGCCTTAATTTAACCAAGCATCTATAGGAGGTCCGCAAGATCTGGATTTGAGATGTGATCTCAATATCCAAGTCACTATACGTGGAACAATACAATTGCCTTGTACTTATCTCCAAGTATCCGCGGAGAAAGTGCATTATCCTTGAAAGAGTTCATGGATAATTTCATTGTTGATATATGTATCCGAGCATTGAGAAAATGGATAATTAAATGTGATTTAATTATCATGAATAATATGAATTTGATTCATATTATTAGAAGAGTTATCTAAGATATTTAAATGAGATTTAATTATCAAAGATGTGAATAATGTGAATGTGATTCATGTTATTTGGGCACAGGAGAAAAGAGATCCAAGATGATTAAATGTTATTTAATTATCATAGATATGAATAATGTGGATAGTATTATCTATATTAATCAGATATATTGTAAATGTGATTTATAATATATTAAAGATATCATATTATGATTTATATTTGTTGATTAGTTATTAATGTGAATTGGATTCACATTGAATGATTAATTGAAAATATAATTACATTTTGTTTTGGGTTGTGAATGAGATTCACATAGTTTCAATGGCTTGATTGAAGATTTTCACAAGATAATTGTGAATTATTTTTGTGAAAAATATTTACAACAATTGTTGTTGTAAATCTTGGAGATATCATGAGATAATGAGATCCCATGAGATAATGAGATCTCCTGAGATGATGGTAGCCGTCCTCCTATTTTTAGGAGATTAGCTTAGTCTTCTAATTATCTCTTCTCTAGTCAAATGTGATTTAAATTGGAATTAATTATGTTAATTTATCAATATGAATTAATTCAAATTAAATCAATTATTGTTGTATTTTTATAACAACATCTTAGCCATTGAAAGAAACACAAATCAATCTCAACCATAGATTGTGTGTTGTCCATGGATTGAGATCCATGGACTCCCAAAACCCTATATAAGAAGAGGCACCCCTTGCTCTTCAAGATAGGTTTTCGACAACAATGAATGCTCTCTTCCTCTCTCTCTCTCTCTACATGTCATGTGCCTCTCTCCCTCTATCTCTTATGGCCGTCCACCATGGAGCTATTGAGAGAGTCGTCATCGCCACAACATCGTCGTTATGCTGCCGGAGTACTTGCTGGTGGATCTCCATCTCCTCCGATGCGTCTTGCTCATGAAGAAGACGTCGGATCTCGTTTGACGAGATCAGAAGATTTGTCGCTTGGATCATCAACATGGATTGCGAGAAGGACGCGTCTCATCAACATGCTTGCAAGTGTCTCCTCCGTCGGATCGGACTTGAGACAAGAGGTCTCTTGGTTTAGAGACTTGATCGCAACCATGCTTCAAGAGGTAACCTTAATAGCTATTGTGATTAGATGAAATGATCTGAGAATGGTTCTTGGATCATGTGGTTTCATCACATTTAAATTTTTTAAATTCCGCTGCCCGGAGCAACTAGTGCGATTAGTCGCTCCGGATCGCATTCGATGTGATCCACACACTTCAGTGATGTGCTTGAGGATCTTCCCATATCCTTCAAGTGGTATCAGAGCCAGATTGTAGGTTTTGGATGTGATCCATATTCCGAGGAAGACTTGGGTTCACAAGGATTGTGAAGGTTTTATCACATTTCAATTTTTGCAGCCCTGTTTTGTGATAAAATTTCAGCCCTGTTTAAAATATTTAAACACGAAATTTTTAATTGGATAATGTTCCCCATTAATTAATGAAATAGTAGGATTTGAGTTTTCGTGATTTGGAATCCAATAACTCAAGATATGATCATTTTATTGAACATATATCCACTGTTTCGGGGATGACGAATGATGACATAATTAAGGAGTTAATTACTGTTTTAAAACCCTGTAAATATGTTATAATCATGTAGGTTCTATTTTAAATCAAGTTATCAAACTTTAGAAACTGATTTTGCTTAATTTGGATTTAAAATGAATGGGATATGCTAATTTTAGTAAGTAAGGGTCACTGCTGAAAATTGCAATCCTAATCATGAACCTTGTGATAGTCATTTAAGAAACTTGTGAAATTAATGGTTAATTTCCTTGAATAATTATAAATAATATTTGGGAAATATTAGATGATAATTGCCTCAACCAATAAATGATTACATTTGATCTAAATCATCAATTGGTTAGTTGATACACTTTCAACAAACATGTTACTTGAATAGGTTTGGGAATTTGTCTAGCAAATTTCCTTATAATCAAAATAGTTTTGATTATTACTATATGATATAAATTTGATTGAAAAATCGATAAAATCTCAAATACACAATGATCGTTTTGGCATTATCCTTTCCTGAGGTGGATATGGTGTCTAGTCGGGGAGCGTTGGGTTGCACCGTGTGCGGTCTGTCCCACTCCTGTCGGTACTGGCCATGACAGCAGGTAGGGACTCGATAATGCTGGAGAAATCATAATGTATTTTCTAATTATTAAAATACGAAATAATACGTATTTGAGATAATACCATATTTCAAGTAACAATTAAAATGTTTGTTGGATATTAATTGGATCATTAATTTAATATGAATAGATTAATTGGAATCCAATTAAAATTAAAACACTCTATTATGAATAGAGTTGTTATTTCCCTTGGAAGAATTAATCATAATGAATATAATTCATAATGATTAATTAGAATTTAAATATGAGTTGGAGGATCACATAAGTGACATCCATGGTCTCACGTCAAGGCGAAGGGTTCCGTTGCCAGATATTGTATGTAGGAGACGCATGTCCGAAGACAGCTCCTGCATACAATCCATTTGGATCATGCTCTTTTCTTCTCGAAAGAGTAAGGACGTATGCGTAGTGACCCCAATATCGGGTCCTCATATTATTGGGGTGATATTGAATTGCGCATATCGAGTTGTATTCTTATTGACGGTTGGTTCAATTAATGACGGATCAACATCACCTTAGGGGTGGTGGGCCCGGATGTTAAAGACCGAATTGGGAGATGCAAGTTGGACTTGCAAGGCGAAATGTGATCCTGCTTCTTTTTTTCCGAGTTAGAGGTTCTCATATTATTGGGATGTGACAAAGATAAGAAAGGAGATCCCAGATCTTGTTAGAGATATAATGGTAAGTATATCTCTTACATTGAAAGTGATTAAGGGAATGAACTTTTAGTGCTGACCAGCCAAGACAACTTTGATATAAAAATTCCTAAATCAAAGTAAAATGTGTATATATATTTATATATATTTATGCAAATTTCTTATTTCAGATAATCCTTCATTAAACCCACTCAATAATATACTCAATAATGACCAGTAAAATATCACGGATTAGATCCATGATAAAGGTATTGTACTTGAAGTTGGACACATAATGTATGTGGTTGCAATGTGCAAGTTTTCTTCATAATATTGAAGAATGACAATTGAATAGACAATAGGTCTACAACCCTAAGGTTTGTATGTCTCTATAGTCTTGATCTCATCGAATGTACTTTGGAAGTGACATACGATGATGATCGCAATTGTCAAATAATCCTTATAAAAAATCTAAGAAGATGTTTCTGGCATACATATGTGCTCTCGACATTTGATCATGAATGACATGGTTAACTGCATCATGCAGAATGGTAGCTCTATAAGAGATGATGTATTCAAAATGTTTGAGTACCTACCTGAACCAAAGTCTTTAAGAGTTAAGATGTATGTACATATGATGAGTGTCATCATCCTACTATCTATACTCTAGTCACTCATGAAGCTCCATAATATTCATATTGTATCGAAATACTCTTATATTAAAATCTTTTGAATTCAACATAAGAGATCCTTTGTCTTAAGCAACAGTTGTTTAGATATGAAAGGAGTGTAATGGAAGCGTGGGTCAGACCGAAGTTAGAAGAAAAGTCAAAGAGTTGATTGTACTTCTATGTTTTCCACACAAATGGCATTCAAAGACTTGGATGAATGTCAATACTGCAATGAGATGATGTGTTGATAGTATGACTATCAAGTCTATATAGATCCTTAGAGAAGGACTATAGTGCATCAAAATAATCTACATTTAATCATTGAAATTGACTTTCTTATTGGATACATTAAAAGACTAATAATTGTATCTCATTTTTTCTAGTAACACTTGCAATTGGTTGCACGTTTTAGAAGACTAGAAAATTTCATCTTAAGGTTTAATAGTCATCCACATGGATATTGATGCAATTGTTGCAACAATCTCTATTGGATAGATAGACTTCATATTTTCAGTGGGAGAGCCCTTAGTCTTAGAGAATGTCTCTACTACATAGATATTCGAAAACATTCATAGTTTATTTCTAAATGTTGGAAATGGACATGATTTATGGAATAGACCTATCATAAAGAGTTATGATGGATATATTTCAGATAGTATTTTGATATCTAGAGGACTCTACAAAACTAAAAATTAATGAATGGTTCATTAGCATTTCTAATACTGAAAACTAAACCTTAAAATATCAATAGGAGGAAGAAGATCATTTGAGAATGATCTGGCATCAAACCTGGGACATATGTCTGTTGATGAGATCAATATACTAGTAAGAGATGAACTTTAGAATGTCTAAAATCTCAAATCTTACATACGTTTGAATATTGTATTCGAAGTAAGAATGTCCAATGCACCTTTCTCAGGGAATGGTGTAAGATGCCAAGGTATTCAATATCTCATACATATTGATGTATGTGGATCATATGTTTCATAATAAACATCGATGATATGTGATATCATTTGATGATTAATTGTGATATGAGATTTCTTCCCTTTACCTAAGAAAGCTTTGAAATGTTAAAAGATTTCATAATTTCTAGTTTAGAACCAAAGTTTGAAGGAAGATGAAATGAATTTGATCTAACCTAGGTAGCTTGTACCTATTAGATGAATTCAAAGGAATACCTTATGGAGATATGAATGTCATTCCTATCTCAATCCTCCTAATGCACCTAAATTCAATAAAGTTGTAGGGAGATACAATTAGATGATGTGTGATATGATTTTGTCAATGATGAATATTAGCATAATTACCTCTTGGTTTCCAAGGTATATATGTAGTAGAGACTACAATATATATCCTTTAATAAGGTTCCATGCTAGTAAGCTGGAATCTAGCACTAGAGAGTACTACTTCATTAGGAAAATAAAGGATGGTATTGGATACCTACTTTATGACCTTGAGATTCTTAAAAGATCTCATCTCTAAGGATATGATTCTTAAAGGATGACTCTTTTGAGAATCAAGATGAAAATGAAGTAAAGGAGCTCATTTAATCTTGAGAATATTAAGAGGCTCTGGAAGTTGGAAACTAAAAGGACAATTAAAGATGAAACACTAATACCTCTTCAAATGAGTTTGAGGATGGATTCCATGTGTCAAAGAAATCTGATATTGATCGATCTTCATGTGATGAAGCTTCTAAAGATCACGGCATGGAAAGATGGATTTTAGCAATAAAGTCTATAGTAGACTTCATATACGAGTGTTGTATATGGGACCCTCGAGGATCCACCTATAAGGGTAAGACCTGTTAAGGTGTAAATGGATCTTGAAGTAAAAAAGGGAACCTGATGAGAAGGTACATACCTTCAAAGCACGGTCCGTATCCACAAGATACACACCGAAGAGAAGTCATTGCTTGCAATGAAACTTGTTCTTCAGTAACCTTGCTTAAACTCATCAGATTATTGCTAACTATAGCTACACAACTTGACTTTGGCATCTTCAAGATGGAAGTCTAGTTTGCATTCCTCCACAAATATCTCTCTAAGGATATTAACATGAAATAGCCCCAGGACTTTATAGTTGAGGAAAGCAAGCTGTGCAAGCTAAATAACTCCATCTGTGGACTCGAATAAGCTTTTTGTAGTTGGAATACAAGATTTAATGAAATTATAAATGTTATGATTTCAGATAAAATCTTGATGAACCGTGTGAAGCTTAGTGGGAGTGCCATTGTGTTCATCGTGCTAATGTAGATAATATCCTAATCATCCGAATTGATATAAGGATAATAATAATAAGTGTTTTATAGACTAGCTATTCCATACCTTGAGATATGATCTCAAGGACACCACTTAGATCTTAGTTCTAAAGATGTTCAGAAGTAAAGAGAAGAGGGTATTGGGACCTTCACATTAGTAGTACACCTTAGACATGTTCCATTTTCTGGAAAATTCCAAGAAAGGCTTCCTTCCCTAAGATATGGTCCTAACCTATCTGAAGGGATAGCACCTCAAAGAGTTGAGGAAGTGAATGCTAAAACTGCTTGCCCTTGTGCATCCGTTATGAGAAGCCGGGTGTATGCTACATGTGTACAAAAGTCAGATATCTGCCATGCAGTGGGAGTAGGAAACGTTACTAATCCTACTATGAAGATAAAACACTTGATTGCAGTGGTAACAATATCTTCAAAGATGAAAAGATTTTTGAGATAGTGATCTCAAAGTCTTATTTACAAGAACTTCAGACTTTATAGATAGTGATCTAAAAGGTCTTAACTGTGGATACCTCAGGAGATAGAGATCTCCAGGAATAAGTATATTCTGATAAGATTATGGACATACTGGTTATAACAATTATTAAGCTATAGTGGCAATGACACTATAACTGACAAGATTGAGTATTGGTTGCATAAGAGGCAACATTTGCATTGGATGCGAGCATTGTTACTAGGGGATACGCAAATGTTGTAAAAGGACTTGGCGTAGTCTCTCAAAAACATAGCGACTGATCAGCTTACCTAGCTATTTTTCTGAATAGCATATGATTGTCACATGAGTGCGGGTTTAAATGATTAGCCCATTAATGGCTATTTGGGCTAGTGGGAGATTGTTGGACATGGAGCCCACGACGAGCCATTATGCAATAAATGTTATTGCAAATATCATTCCCTGATCTAAAATGAAGAATAACTAATTTGCATAATAGGTCCCCTAGTACAATTAGGGTTATGTACCATGGCCATCTTAATGATCATACAAGTGTTGATTCAATTATTGAATTATAGAGGCTAGTGCTTGGATGAATATCTAAAGAGTTAGATTGAGGACTCAACAAGTACCATCAAATGATTGTAAAGAGATGATCTCCAGCTTGAGTAGGAGATGGAAAACCTTTCTCACTTGGCTGATATATGACCGACCTCTTGATGCAGATCCTCAACATGGGAATAGAGATTCAGAGGAGTCAGATTAGTTAGGTCAAAGAGTTGACTTAACAAGATCGAGATAACTAAAGACCTATGTCGTATGCTGTCACAATATAGTCACACATCCTCTGACCAGAGACAGATGTGTTTCTATATGTTTGAGTATGTACATTTGGCAGACCAATAGGTTGATGACCTAACCAAGGTCTATACACCAGCATGCTGGTGTGCATATAAGGGCATATCAGTAATACAATCTCTCAAAGGGATCATACAGGTTCATTACTGAACCGGATGACATGAGCTCACTCATGAGATATAGGGAAGAATCAAATTCTGTGCACGATCATCTCGCGTTGGAAGCTTGACTGAATTTTTAGGCATGATATATACTTTTGGAAAAGTATATGATCAATACCTAGGTATGATATATGCTTTTGGAAAGCATATGATCGATACCGACTCACAATGATCGAATGAGAAACTTGATGACAAAACTCTGAAGTAGACAGTGTAAAATTGATCTTATACTTCATGTTTATTCTAGGTCTTCCAGTATGCAGGATGTACATGTATTGGGAATACCTGAGGGTGATGTGATCATAAACGATTGTATAATCATGACACTTCTATTCTGAGGGAGTGATGAAACAGTTCTAGATTTTAGTGACTCCTCTCATAGAGAAGTAATATGATCTTAGTCCAAATGTTGGACATTGATCTGAATGTGATTCATATGTAATGAGAATATTAGATTTACGGCATTGATTTAATCAAGCATCTATGGGAGGTCCGCAAGATTTGGATTTGAGATGTGATCTCAATATCCAAGTCACTATACTAGGAACAATACAATCGCCATATCCTTATCTCCAAGTATCTGTGGAGAAAGCGCAATATCCTTGAAAGAGTTCATGGATAATTTCATTGTTGATATGTATCCGAGCATTGAGAAAATGGATAATTAAATGTGATTTAATTATCATGAATAATATGAAATTGATTCATATTATTAGAAGAGTTATTTAAGATAATTAAATGTGATTTAATTATCAAAGATGTGAATAATGTGAATGTGATTCATGTTATTTGGGCACATGAGAAAAGAGATCCAAGATGATTAAATGTGATTTAATTATCATGGATATGAATAATGTGGATAGCACTATCCATATCAATCAGATATATTATAAATGTGATTTATAATATATTAAAGAGAGCATATTATGATTTATATTTGTTGAGTAATTATTAATGTGAATTGGATTCACATTAAATAATTAGTTGAAAATATAATTACATTTTGTTTTGGGTTGTGAATGAGATTCACATAATTTCAATGGCTTGATTGAAGTTTTTCACAACATAATTGTGAATTATTTTTGTGAAAAATATTTACAACAATTATTGTTGTAAATCTTGGAGATATCATGAGATAATGAGATCTCATGAGATAATGAGATCTCATGAGATGATGGTAGCCATCCTCCTATTTTTAGGGGATTGGTTTAGTCTTCTAATTATCTATTCTCTAGTCGATGTTATTTAAATTGGAATTAATTATGTTGATTTATCAATATGAGTTAATTCAAATTAAATAAATTATTGTTGTATTTTTACAACAACATCATAGCTATTGAAAGAAACACAAATCAACCTCAACCATTGATTGTCTGTTGTCCATGGATTGAGATCCATGGACTCCCAAAACCCTATATAAGAAGAGGCACCCCTTGCTCTTCAAGATAGGTTTTCGATAACAACGAATGCTCTCTTCATCTCTCTCTCTCTCTGTACATGTCATGTGCCGCTCTCCCTCTCTCTCTTATGGCCGTCCACCAGGGAGCCATTGAGAGAGTCGTCATCGCTGCAGCATCATCGTTATGCTGCCAAAGTACTTGCTCATGGATCTCCATCTCCTTCGGTGCGCCTCGCTCGTGAAGAAGACGTCGGATCTTGTGTGACGAGATCAGGAGATTCATCGCTTGGATTATCAACATGGATTGCGAGAAGGACACGTCTCATCAACGCACCCGCAAGCGACTCCTCCGTCAGATCGGACTTGAGACAGGAGGTCTTTTGGTTTAGAGACTCGATCGCAACCACGCTTCAAGAGGTAATCTTAATACCTATTGTGGTTTATATGAAACGATCTGAGAAAGGTTCTTAGATCATGTGGTTTCATCACATTTAAACTTTTTAAATTCCGCTGCTCGGAGCGACTAGTGTGACTAGTCGCTCCCGATCGCATTCGATACGATCCACACACTTTCCTAATGTGCTTGAGGATTTTTCCATATCCTTCAGCTAGGGATGGTCGGTGTGGTAGACCACTCCCTATCCCTAACTGTCTGCTGACAGGGTCATGCGTATACCACAACTCATTGATCTCAAACACATGTAGAGTTTCCTCATAGACTATCTCCACCTATGGTGAAGCATGTTGCTCCTCAAACCAGATACTCTGAGGCCCCTGTACCTGCTCCAGTATGAGGTGAACTCAGTGTACAAGTGCATGTGGAGCATAAAGGGTAGGTATTCCACATCTTGGCTACCTTCTCAGATAATTCCTCTACTTGCACGGGTAATCATGAAAGCACCTCAAGGTCAGTGACCCTCTTGTGGATCTGCTCCACCATGGTAAGCTTATCAATTGTTATCCATATGCTGGGATAAGGTCATTTGTCAGATCCTCTACATTCCTCCTAGGTGTCTTATGAGATAGGCATGAGAGAGACACCTGATAGGCCCTGGTGGCCTGAGATCTGCTAGTTTCTTCCATCTGCTCTAAGATTTTCCATACTACATCTTCATTCTTATTCAAATATCTACCTCAACAAGCTGCACTCACTAACCCCTACATCTCAGGGTCATGCCAACAAGATCTGGACTAAGATCGCTTTGGTAATGCCATGGTAGGAGAATTTCTGTGTCAAATCATTGAGTCTATCCTAGGCTTCACAGAATGGCTCATATGGAGCCTAGGAGAAGCTAGCAATATTTGTTCTCATATGGTTAGTCCTATTGAGTGGATAGACCTTATTCAAATATAAGTCTTTGAATTGCAACCAGGTTGCACATCTAACCCCGAGATTCTTCAACCAATGTGCAACGTTATCTCCTAAGGCAAACGAGGTAGCCTTCAGCCTAATGTAATCTTGTTCGATCGTAGGATAACTAAGGTTGTTACAAATCAACTTGAAGTATCTTATCAATGCATATGGCTCTTCTGTTGCATTCCCACTAAACTTCGGTAACAACCCAATGAAATTGGGCTTCAACACAAATGCATCATATGGACTTTTCGGCACTGACGAGCTGTGCATTTCATTCTCTGACTGGTTGTAAGCATCTGCCATAGGTCAGTTCATTTCACAAACCTCAATCACATTTCCCATTCGAGCCATATCGGCATTGTGTTGCTCAATACTAGCTAAATAGGCAAGGACCCTTCCATGGGGTCATCTCTGTGATCCTCATCCTTAGGGTTTCTCTTAGGAGGCATATTGATCTTTGGTTCATCTTCTTCACCTCCAGAATAAAGAGGATTTGAATTAATAGAATTGGAATAATTAGATTTAGAAGCATCGATGTGAGGGTCTTCCTCGATGTGGTGAGAAAAGAGCGGATGGGTCTGGCTTTTACCATACTCTAGACGAAAAAGTGACTTATTGGACATGGTACCATGGGAACAGTTTCCATGGAACAACTAGGGCTTGTGATAAAAGTGTACATTAGCTTGTGAGAACGGTCGATTTGGTGTGGTCAATGAGAGGCTCGTGAAGTCCGAGCAAAAATTCATCCCAATCATCCATTCTCAATGCCAAGCAGTTCAGAGAGAGATCACGAATAATGAATTCAAGAGAGATGGTGTCAGCACAATCGTGAAGTCTTCAATGATTGATCTCTGATAAACACACACAATGCTAACATAATACAATCCCCAATTTAAGCAGTTGCACACAGTAAAGGCCGCAAAGGTCCGACCAATTATCTTTTCAATTTTATGTTGGTGATAAAACTATCTTATACGTCCATTACAAATAGTGTGTCTCCTTATGCCCAATGGTACTCATGTGCTCTCCCAATCAATGAGGTGATTTTCTCAGGCTACCAGATTCAATATCACATCCCAAAGGAGATACATATGCTTAGACAACAAAAACACATTCTAAGGTCAAAGGCAAGCCCTTGTAGCTCCCAAATACGCGAGAGTCAGAGATGGAGAGTTAGGGGGCAAGTCCAGGGATTTGGGCTTTAATTTAGTGGCTATGTCCTCACCCACTCTATCTAGGGGTATGTACTTGTGCCCTAGGATGGGGTTACTCTCTCGAATACAATTGTTGATTTTATTCATTTTATTTAAGTTGACCTTGTTTAGCAGTCCCAAATTTCAAAGGTTATCACTTAAATTTTTAACGAGCCAAAATAATCACATCTACCATCCAGTCCCAATTCCTTTTGTTGACTTATGTGAGGAAATCAAGGGGAGGAATCGAGAAGAACCAATACATGTGAAAAACAATGGTTACATGCCCAATTAAGTATACTTACAATGCTTCCTCACTTTCTTCATGTGGGATAAAAAACAAATAGTTGAAATTATTCTAAATAAAATGCAAGCTGACAAAAACTACTCCTAGCATAAAATTCTACTAGTCGGGAAGAATTAGATTCAAATTTAACTAAATTGAATGATCTAAGGTGCATCTTGTTATGTAAAGTGTGGCCCTAATATAGTATGAGCACGAACGATATAATATTCTAATGAAAATGCTCTAAGAGCCACGAGTGCAAGTCAACCCTACGAACCACTCAACTCGAGCTCCACCCTTTACATAAGGGAAAAACATGCCTCGACACACCACTAAAAGTAGAAGAATTTCCAAAGTCATGTTCGGGTACACACGTGAGATTCCAAACAGAATTCGTTAGAAGTAGTCAATTACCTAAATTATTATAAATTAATTACAAAAATCAAATAAATGTATAAATAAAATCCTAGGGACTCTACAAAATCTCACGACTTGACTCGATCTTAAGTTTTTTCCTTCCTTTAGTCCACTTATTCCCTAAAATACCAGCCTCTAATGATCCTGAGTTGCACGGCTACCTAAGCAGTCGCTCCGTCACATTGAGTTCCTCACACAAAAAATATGGTGGTCAGAGAGATATACATAATATACAATAAATAAATGAGTAAAGAAATAAAATAAAAATTTTAACAATAAAAGGAGCAAAAATTACTAGAAAAGGTCGAGGTCAAACTACTCGATGAATGGAAAACTTAGTGTATAAATTCCCTAAAAATCAACCTAAGTCACACTTTCCCAAGAACGACGCCATTTGACGAACTACAAATTACCCTTCACTAATTTCTTGAAATTAACGATTTAATTTATTCATTGTTGGCATACAGATTAATTGGAAAGACCACTAAATTGATATTACAATGAAAGCGAGCAATTATAATTTATTTCTTGGACAAGCCCAATATCGAACTATGGAAGGATACTATATACTTAGGTTAATGATTAGATGATCTAAATACTAGATTTTCATAGAAGTATTTTTTTATTTTTATATGCAATTAATTATGAAATGCAATTTTAGGCAAGTTTAGGTACTAAAATGCATTTTTCAATCAAATGAAGTCCAAAATTCATAAAATTTTTCCAGAATGTGAAAAATTATGAAATTAGTCTATTATATTATTTTGAAATTTTCCGATGCAAAATGAATTTATTATGAATTAAACAAGCATATAGAGTGATTTTACGTAAATTAATGTTAATAAATAACAAACCTATTTATTTCTTACAAATAATATTAACCTAGATAGATCTATGTGAGAGGTATAAAAAATACTGCCTAAAAGTAGTATCTATAAAACCTATTAGAAATTAATTATTAAAATCACCATTTAATTTATTTTAGTCCTATATGCATGCAAATGACATGTTTTTTAGGTAGAATGTAAAATACATGTAATTTTACCTATTATGAATTTTTGGGAATTTTTGGAACAATAATCAAATTAATATGAATTTAAGAGCACGTAGTAGGTAAAATATAAAATTTTCAACCAAATTATATATAATTAATCAAACATAGCTCACAAATATTGAATAAACATCCACAAGATAGAGAATAAATTGCTCTATAATATGCCATTTTTGGAATGATAAAATGATGTAAAATAGATGTGCAAATAAACATGCAAATCTAGGGACGTGAATGTAATTTTAGAAAATAAAATAAATACAAAAATATGCTTACGAGGATCTAAGAGAAATTACCAAGACTCAGAGGGGGACTTATGCAAATTGACTAGGTATACGTGTATTGCATGTGGGTTCTAAAGCAAGGGCTCTTATGTAATTTCTGGATCTACAGGGGGTTGTCCTACAAATTTTCCCGCAACATGTGTGTGTAACACATGACGCTGGAGCATGGAATTCGTTAGAATTTACGGCTAGCGGAAGGATGGTATGCAATTCTCCCTACCCCCCATGTATGTCTGACGTGCAGAGGGCCTTAGGTGGCGATGCAATCAACATTGTAGGCACGCAATCCTGCTACCGAGGCTGAGTTGGTGGAGGAGCCCTATGATTGATGGAGGCTGGTGATGATGGCTAAGGAGAAGAGGTTGTCAGTAATGGTTGGTGACACGGTTGAGGAACAAGGGTTGTGCACTGACAGTGGAGGTTGGCGGTCATCTATGGCAAAGGTAGAGCCCCCAGTTAACACACCACACGGGGTTATATCATCTCCAGCTGACGAGGATGGTTGGTGGCTTGGAGAATCACGAGTGGTCGATGACTAAAGGATGAGGCGCACAGGATGAGGTGCTCGAAGGCAAACGGAGGGCAAGTGCAGAGCTTGGTGCTAGAAATAGAGGGAGAAGCCTGGTGGCTCAAGGCGACGGTGTGGTCCAAGGGGTTGAGGGATGATAATCAGAGCGGCTTGATGGTGGTCGGAGATGGAAAGTGGAGGGGTGAAAGTGTGGTCCAAGGGGTTGAGGGATGTTGATCGGAGCAGCTCTATGGCGGTCAGAGATGGAAAGTGGAGTGGGCGGTGGTGAAGAAGGTGAGATGTTTTGGGCATTGGGTTTCGATTCGTATGAGGGACAGATTGGGGAAGAATGGAGGAAAAGAAGCAATGAAGGAGAAGAAGGAGAAAATGAAGGGTAAGAAATATACTCAAAAGTGATGAATGAAGAATCTCCTAGGATGGGGAAGCTTGAGGTTTCCCGATTGTTGCTCGAAGTGGCTGAAATGCGACGAGCTAGGCGACTTCGTAGAGAAGCTGTAGCAAGGGGATGTGTCCCGTGGATCTCGTTTTAGGGAGGAGGACTTTGCTTGAGCCGTGGTGCCTGCTGCTATCACCTGAGGGTGGCAACAAGCTCTTTCTCATTCCTCTCTAGAGAATGGTATATAGGGTCATGTGACGGAGTGATCAATGGAGTTTGAGGTTGGGAGGTGAGGGTTCCGGCGAAGTTGGGGATGTCGTTGGGAGATTGGTTGTAGGTCAGTTGGTCGTGCGGGGAATGGATGGCTTCAAATAGTGGTTGGAAGAGGTGGGAGGTGTGATGGTCATGCGTGGTGGTTGCGGGCAGAGGGGCCACTGCAAGAGGCAATGTCTGTTGCATCGAGCGAGGGCGATGGAGTGTCGTGGGGAAAGAGGAAGAGGAGGGCACCATGTGGTGCACGGAGAGGGGGCCACATGGCAATAAAAAAATAAATTTAAAAATAATAAAAAAATTAATAAGTAAATAATAAAATAGAAATATTAGATAATTAATTAATAAAATAAAAAAGAGAAAAAAATAAAATGAAAGTAATAATAAGGGTGTGACATGTGGCATCAGGAGCTACCATGTGTCGCACCTAGAAAATTCAAAAATTAAATTAAAAGAATAATAAAAAATAAACAACAAACGAAGTCAAATAAAAAATTGGTCTACATGAAATTTGTTCGTCTCAATAAGATCGATAACTTTTGTGAAGGATCCAAAACCAAAATAGATGATATGTACAAAATGTATTATTGGTGGTACTCTATATATATAATACCGAATTTTTGTATTTTACAATTTTTTATTTTTAAATAAGATAAAAGTAAAATAAAATCAGAGAAAATATCAAATAAATATTTACAACTTAATTTAGTTTTTTGGATTTTTAATAAGTATGAAATTAAAGAGATACAATAAAGGGGACATATGTACAGACTAAATAAACAAATCCAGATTGGTTTATTTTCTTTCATTTTTGCTTCATTTTTTTGGGATTTTTGCACATTTTATTTAAACATAATTCAAGGAAAACGAATTAAAAATGAATAAAAAAAGATTTTTTGTACATAATATAATAGGGTCAAATTAGGCAATATGTGCAATATACAATGAGGCTCCAAAATCCAGTTTCACATATGAACTCTGACTCTTTTGACTTTGATTTTATTTTATAGATAATCGAACGTACATTAATGCAAAAGTAAGTTGGGGTTCCTAGGAGATTGTACGAGAGGCATTCACGTTTTACACCTTTTTTCTCGAACTAGGGAGTGGGTTTTATTGGATGAATTACAAGTTAACATTTTTGGTATTTTTACTTTACTAATGTTAGTAATATATACACAATAAAGTTGATTTTATTTTATTTAGAGTTAGTGTAAAACGCCTCCTCCTCAAAAGCCTGAATTCCGCTTGCTAAATAAAAATCAAGGAAATTAAGGTAATATAAAGGTGATAAATTATTTGGTTATTCTGTCTTCCTTTATTTAATGCAATTATGCATGCTAAAATGTAGATATTATCTACAAGTGCATGGATGATAATAATTCAAAACAGATGAAAAAATGAAGTTAATTATTTGGGAACAAATCTCTATTATTAACTTTTAGAGTGATGAATCACAGATTCATCAACTACTTCCCCAAGATTAGGGTTAAGTCTCCTCTGAAACTCACAAGAAGGTCTCACACTATGCTAAACAAAAATATGGTGCGAGCAGAAAGCAGGGTTAATCCCTATGAGATCTGATTTTGTCCAACCTATAGCTTTGTGGTTCCTCTCTAAGACATCTAGAGGCTTGGACTCATGTTCTAAGGCTAGGTCAGAACTAATGATGACAAGAAATCTCTCTTTGGGTCATGGAAGAATGACGTACTTCAGTGTAAGCGGGAGCGGCTTCAGCTCTGGAAGTGTTTTCATCGGTCAAGTCTGTCTGAACTACCTTTGAATATGGTTCTGTACTGCATGATGGTGGGTCCCACTATGCATTACTTGCCACCAACTCTGATGTGTACGGAGTTAGGTCTCCAAAGAAATGTGATAGCTCAACCAAGGTGGTGTCCGACTTGTCATCTATGTCCCTTGACCATTCCAAAAGAAGTGGAACTGACATATCGAAAGGGATCTCTGAGTCATCAAGGGAATAGGGGGGTGGATATCTCAAGAGATCAGGAAACACTTTGCAAACTGCATCGTGTACTAAATCCTCTCCAGATGAGAGGGTCCCGCTCTTCCCTAGTGGGGCATGTTTTCAAATCACAACTATGATGATTATCTTGCAACATGTCTCTGAAGATGAATACTCTGTGTTTGTCTCGAAGTTAGGTCGCTTCCACTTCATTTGCTTAATCTCTAATTCACTTCTTTATCTGGAGAACAAAACTTCATCATTCCCATATGATAATCAAATGCTGCACTAGCAGTCCTAAGGAATGGCTGCCCAAGAATGATTTGAGACTCTCTCCAATGATTGGGGATCTCCATGTCAAGGACCATAAGTCTTGTCCCTCATTCTTCACTTCTCCCTTAGGTCTCTTCATTGACTTGTCTATGAATTGGAGTAAGGCTCATGATTTCGGAAGTGGTCCTAACTCCAACATCTCAAAAAGCGCTAAGGGAAGGAGGTTGATTGAAGAACTGTTATCTAAGAGAGTGCATGCAAACACAATGTCATCATTATGACCCACATAGTGAGCACCCATGCATCTCTTCTTTCTTGATAATTCCTTATTTTAAGACTATGTAGTGGCCATTGTTAAGATATGGGTCTTTATATAATGATCTGTTTTCTTCCTACTAATCCTAGTAGATGTGCATCTCATCATAAGGTATTTCTGGAATGCAGGATTGTTAGCACCATACTCTTCCAATGGCACCTTAACCATGATGTTTTCCTTACAAAAACATGCCATTTGTAGGTCATCTTTTTGAATCTTTTTCTTGTTGTGCTTTCCTATCGTAACAGCACAGGGAAAAGGGATTGAACCTAAGGAAACAGATGATGAAGAATCTGAATCGTAAATAGAAACATCATTCTTGGCATTAATTAAAATAGAGTTCCTTGTACATAAATCTTTATTATACAACTTGGAATTTAACTCTTAGTTGTCTACGACATGTTAGGGGATAGTTGCTAAAGGTATATATCCACAATCGAAGGTGCAATGTCCTCCGTAAACTCGAGGGTGTCCACATGCTACCGGTGTTGCGCTCATGTCCTCCTCCTCTCTATCCCCTGAGTGGATATCCTCATCCTTTACTGAATGGGATGTGAAACATGATGCATCTTCTTCTCATCCTACGAAGTCTCTTCAGGACGAGCGCTAGAGGCGACCCTCTCCATGTCCCCCAGTCAGGTACATCTATAGTCCTTTCGCTCCTAAGTGACATATTATTAAAATCTTCACACAAAAGAATCTCATGCCCATACCTAAAAGTATTTGAGTACTATACCTGACCAAACTGTTGCTACGACTGAGACGTGTTGAGGCTCTTAGGGTTAGCCTAAACATAAGCGGAAGTGGATGTCACTACAAACTCAATGATCTTTAGGGATGCATATTGGGGATGAGCAAACAATGATTGTCCCCTTTGAGCATGATGGCAAAAATCGTTCTTTGATCGTCCCTCCTGACCACTATAGGAGACAATCAATAATGGTCATCCCATCTTAGATGACCATTTGGGATGATCTTCAAACCATCCCTTCCATTCCTCCGTACTAGTTATTTTTTTATAGTGTTGGGACCAGACGGGATGGGTATGACCATCCCCTCTGGTTTTTTATCGGCATTGCGGTTTGCACAATGAAGGGGACAATCAAGACCGTCCCTATTGGTAAGTAAGAGGGACGATCGTTAGGACCGTCTCCTTCATTCTTTCTGGTGGTGAAGAAGCCAAACATCTGAACCCCAAGGGGATGTTTCACTAGAAACTGTCCCTGATCATTCTATAGGGGACGATCGTGAGATTGTCCCCGATGGTCTTATACATGGGACTATGGTTCCTTCCTTTCCCATTCAACTGATCGCATCCTCCCTTTCTCCCTCTTAGCAACGTCCCTCTCATTCCCAGCCTCTGACATCTCCTTCGTCGACGCCTCCAATCTTTTCAGCTCTCGACCGGCGACTACCTTCATCCCCTCCTTTATTTGTGCCGCCAATTCGGTAACGTTAATTTCTATTTGTGTTTTTGTCCAATACTTATTACAATTTTAATTATTTATATTAGTTGTTTTTTGATAGAAAAGTATATGGTTGCTAATCTTTTGGAGTATATAATGTCTATCTAGTTATAGTCGATGATTTTGATTTAATTGTTAGTTATTTAGTTTTTATTGTAGATAGAATCTCCTATGAGTAAACAATATTTAGTCAATATGTATAGAGTTGATGATCTTAATTAATCTATTGATTTTTGTTTGCATGTTATAGTTATTTAGTTGTTAAGATTAGATAGGAAATACATATATATTATAATTCTTAGATTTTATAATGCTTTTAGTATATAATGCTTATGGTGTATTATGCTTAGAGTATAAACACTTTATATTGTTTACAATATTTACACTATGAACACTATAATGTTTAGATTATATAATGCTTAGAGTATAAACACTATATGATGATAATTAGTATGATGATTTAGGAAAATAAAGTGTGTTTCTGATTTACAATATCCATATTTAAATCATACATGTGACTTTTCGGATTGGTAAGGATTTAGTACTTGATATTAACCTTACTTATTTCTCAGGACCTTCCATTTTAGGAAATGGATAAAAGTTGGATGAACAAAAGATTTGATGATTATCAGACATACAACAAAGGTGTTATCAAATTCCTATGCTGGGCATTTCGGTGTGAGTCACTCTATCATATTGTAGGAGGTGAAGGAGATAAGATTCATTGTCCATGTGTTAGATGCAAGAACACTCTGACTAACAATCAAAATGTAGTTTATGAGCACCTGATATTAAATGGTATTTGGCTTTATTATAGGAATTAGACGTATCATGGTGAAGGAAAGTATCTGGAATGCAATAATATCTTAGTTGTTAATGGAAGAGATTTATTTGAGACAAATGATCATGGGTAGTATGTTGGAAATGTTAGAAAATATTCGAGGGCATAATTCCGATGAAAGGACTGAACTGATTCATAATAATTTACGTGAAAAATACAAAAGATGCAGAAACTTCTCTATCCCCGAGAATTGAAATGTCTCGTTTACGATTTCTATTGGAGCAGTTTAAGATAAAAGTGAAGAATCGATGTACATCGGTATGATGACTGATGTATTGCATTTATTTAGGAGGTTATTAAATAATCTTGAACGGTTTCCAAAGGATTGGAGGGATGCTAAATCAAGATTTCACTCACTTGGGTTCAATTATGAGAAAATTGATGCTTATCCCAATGACTACTTTTCATATTGGAAAGAACATTCAAATTTAGATGTCTATCCTGAATGTAAAGCTTGCAGATATAAGAATGCGAGTCATGAATCGAATAGGAAAAAACCAGAGAAAATTTTACGGTTCTTTCCTTTGATACCCGATTATAACGGTTATATCCATTTGAAAAAACAACGAAATTGATGATATAGCATAATAATATCGAGAAGAAGATACAGTTGGTCTTATGTTTCATCCATTAGATGCTGACAAGTGTATGAAATTTGACGAAAGATGTACATCATTCTCTGAAGAAATAAGAAATATAATATTAGGCTTTGGAAATATGAGTACAAGCTACTCTATTTGGGCTGTAATACTTGTTACATACAATCTCCCTCCCTGGATGTCAATGGAATCTTCTTTTATGATGATGTCTTTACTGGTTCCCGATCAAAAAGGGGTAGTGATGAGAGGAGTTTTGCGAGGGTCTAAAAATTATCCTCATTGAAAAGCAAAGACAAATTAGATTGTAATTGTATCTCGTAAAATAAACTCAATCAAGCTAAGTGGAATGTTTAGTTGCTTAATATCCCATGAAGAGTTTAAGAGTGCTACTAGTTGCTCAGGTGATCTAGTTAGATACAGAAGTTCATTCACCAGTAGAGTTAGTGGAACTGAGAGAATAAAGTCCATATGGGCCTGAAGAGAGCTTAAAAACTCATGCCTAGTGAAATTCTGATGAAGTTAAGTGGAATAGGGTCAACTCAGCCTCAGTCTATAATCTATGTAGTGAAGATCAGTTTTCTCAACAAAATTGGGAAGGCCATATTCTTGGTGGTTTTCTTTTCCTTTTCTCCTTTTTTTGGAAAAATATTTTGAAAACATGCAGACACCCTCCCATGCTTATCAAAAACCGTGTCCTCATGGTGAACAAAAGGACCATCAGATTGGGTGGGTAAGATATTTTTGTGTTTCCGTTTTGTGATGTTTTTTGGAAAAAAGTGTACCCCCATACTTATCTAATCCAATGTAGTAAAAATATGCGGAAAAAAAGAGTAAAGATAAAAGAAACCTGTGAGGAGAGACTCACGAGAATGCATGATTTAACGCCTCAGCTCGGCGATGTTGTGGCTTACTTTTCCTGCAGAAGGTATGGTATGCAGACAGGCATGTGACTAGATGGTTCAACAACAGGTTTTAATCTTTGACCATTGACTCTAAAAGTGGCTTTGGTGTGTGGGTCATAGATTTCTATTGAACCGTTATCAAAGACTTGGGTTACAGTGTATGGTCCTTTCAACATCGATCTCAGCTTTCCTGGGAATAGTTTCAATTTTGCATCGAAAAGTCATCCTTTTTTATTTTCCCGAAATGTTTTCCTCGAAATGTTCGCATCATGCCATATTTTGATTTTCTCTTTGTACAACAAGTTGTTGTCATAGGCTTGTGATCTTAATTCCTCTAATTCAGATAAATTCAATAATCTTCTTTTTCCAGCCTCATCATAATCCAAATGGCATTTCTAGATCGCCCAGAGTGATTTGTGGTCAATCTCAACGGGTAAATGGCATGGCTTTCCAAAGATCAATCGGTATGGGCTCATTCCTAAGGGTGTGTGGAAGGTTGTACTTTAGGCCCAGAGAGCAGAAGGTAAGTGTTGAGACCAGTCTTTATGATCTGAACGGATAATTTTCTGGAGTATGGTCTTGATTTCTCGACAGCTCAGCCATTCCATTTATCTGTGGATGATAGGCACTTGAGATACGGTGTTCGACTCCATTCTTCTTAAGTAAATTCTTTATTGAAGCATTCAGAAAGTGGGTTCTACCATCAGTAATGACCACCTTTGGTAATCTAAATCGAGATAAAAGGTTGGTCAGGAATTTGACAACAGTGGCGCTATCAACAGCGCGAGTGGGAATGGCTTCAAACCAACAGGACACGTTGTCAACATCGAGTAGGATGTGTTGATAGCCTTGTTATGTGGTGAAAGGTCCCATGAAGTCTATTCCCCAAGTATCATAGATTTCAACTATATGTACTGGTTGGAGGGGCATCATGTTGTGTCGGGTCATTGTTCCATTGGTCTAACAGTCAAGACAAGATTGAGCAAAATGATGGGCATCCTTAAAGAGTGTAGGCCAGTAGAAACCACATTGTAAGACCTTAGCGGTTGTGCGCTTCCCTCGATGGTGTCCTCTACACCCAGAAGTACGGTAGTGAGATTGGACACTAGAGACTTCAGATTCAGGGATACAACGTCTCCAAATTAAATCAATGCCCTCTTTGAAGAGAAGAGGTTCTTCCCAATGATAATATCGGACGTGGGCCTTGGTTTTGTCTCTCTTATGTTTCGGCCAGTCATTAGGAAATGTGGAAATGGCAAGGTAATTGGTGATGCCCGCATACCAAGGGAGTTGAGAGACAGACGTTATATTCTCATCAGGAAAACTTTCAAAAATTGGGACCACATTAGCGGTTGGTGAAGATGATGAGGGGAGCCTCGATAAGTGATCAGCTACGACATTCTTTGCACCTGCTTTGTCTCCGATTTCTAGGTCCAATTCTTGTAGAAACATCACCCACTTAATAAGTCTAGGCTTGGCATCTTTCTTTGTGAAGAGGTATTTGAGAACGGAGTGGTCTGTGTAGATTATAATTTGGAGATGTAAGATCAAAATTTCTCTAGTGAAAATACCACAGCCAGTAGTTCTTTCTCAGTCATAGTGTAGTTCTTTTGAGCATCATCCAGGATTTTGCTAGTATTATGGATGGCATAGGGTTTTCCATCTTTCCTTTGACCCAATACTGCCCCAACAACATAATCAGAAGCATCACACATGATTTGAAATTCACAGTTCCAATCAGGGGTTGTAGTATGGGTGCTTCAGTGATGATTTTTCTTAGTGTATTGAAGGATTCGAATGCTTCCTCGGTAAATGTGAAATCTTGGTCCTTTTCAAGTAGTTGAGTGAGAGGGCGGGAAATTTTCGAGAAATCCTTGATAAATTAGTGGTCAAAACCAACATGACCTCGGAAGGATCGAACTCCTTTCATAATCACGAGTGGGCCTAAGTGGGTGATGGTCTCAATTTTTGATGGATCCACTTCCATCCCCTTCTTTGACACAATATGTCCAGCACAATCCCTTGCTTCACCATGAAGTGTGATTTCTCCGAAGATAATATCGGGTTTACTTCAATGCATTTTTGTAGGACTTTATCCAAAAATACGAGTATTTCCTCAAAAGATACCCTAAAAATAGAGAAATCATCCATAAATACTTCCATGAAATCGTCGATCATATCGGTGAAAATTCCCATCATGCACATTTGAAAGTTTGCTGGGGCATTACATACTCCAAAAGGCATGCGGCGAAAGGCATAAGTCCCAAAGGAACAAGTGAAAGTGGTTTTGTCTTAATCTTCTAGTGATATGGCCACTTGGTTATAACCGGAATATCCATCCAAAAAGCAGAAGAATTCTTTTCCGTCTAGCTTCACGATGATTTGGTCAATGAATGGCAACGGGAAATGATCTTTTCGGGTGGCCTTGTTGAGTTTCCTATAATCGACACAGACTCTCCAAGATGTTGCTACTCGGGTGGGTATGCCCTCTCCTTTTTCATTTTTGACAATTGTCAATCTAGCTTTCTTGGGGACAACCTGGAGAGGATTGATCCAAGGACTATCAACAAAAGGATAAATGATTCCTGCACTTGACCACTTGTAGATTTCATTCTTCACAACCTCTCGTAGATTGGGATTTAATCGTTTTTGCATTTCTCGAGAGGGTTTACTATCATTTTCCAGATATATGTGGTGTGTACATAATGTTAGGCTTATTCCTTTCAAATCAGTTATCTTCCATCCAATAGCCTGGGAATGTCTTTCCAAAACCTCCATGAGTTGGCTTTCCTAAGTGTGATCTAGGTTGGCATTGATGATGACTGGTAGAGTGTGTGCATCATCAAGGAAAGCATACTTCAGATCTTGGGGTAGGGGTTTCAATTCGATAATGGATGTCTGTGGAGTCAGAGGTGTAGTTTCTTCTGATGAATCTATCAAAGAAATGGTCTCAAAAGGTGGCTCCATCATGGGCATAATCATGGCTGAGGTCAATGCAAGTTTAGAGTTTAGTGTGTCCCAGGCATTATCAAGCTCATCAATTTCTTGTCCGGTGAGAGGGCATGGTGGAGCTTCGAGTGCGAGATTCAGATTGTATGTGGAAATTTCAAGAGAGGTATCCTTATAAGTGGATCTAGAGGTGTTCAGACTAACCTCTAAAGGTTCTTTGGAGAGATGGATAGGAGCAAAGTCATCTTGTATGTCAAGGACAACACAACTCTCTATCCAACCACAGTCTTCGATCTCGGAGTCAACAGAAGTGGGTATGACAAGATCACCAGGGACGATTGATGAATCCACATTTCATCATCTTTATTCTATCATTTTGGCACCAAAAACCCTAGCAAATGCCTGTAAATAGCATTAATATCATCATCTTAGCATTCATGCATGTGCATCTATATAGTGTATAAAATGATGTAATTAAAGCCAAAATTATAGAATAAATAAAGAAAAGAAAAAGAATAAAATATTGTAAATATTTTATGACCTGAAACCTCGAGACCTAGGCATCTTGATGAATAGGTCGACAAGGAATAAAGTAGGGGGAGATAAGGTCAAAAATGCAGTATAAATACCTATACTTTCTATTCATTCTTTATTCATTGTGGGACCTATTTTTGGTTCCACTTTTTATACATCAAATAAAGAAACTTTGTACATGAAAGTTGTAGATAATTTTATAAAGAAAAATACAAAATTGACGTCACAGAAAAATAATGTTCAGATAAAAAGTTATGGTCTGAATAAAAATCCACAATCCCAACTTCCCAGACTCGTATCTCACAACTGACAACTCCAAATGCATCATACTCACCTTTAATTGTATATAGAATAAAATAATCTATTTAATGGTGATGGTTTCGCATTTGGTGGAGCTACGGTTTGAAAGTTGAGTTTTGAACCCCTATTGTATACTTGTACATATTAAAATATTCATTTTATTATTTATTTATTATTTTTATAATTTTATATTTTTAGAATGTTGTAAATATTACTTATAATAATTATGTGCATTAAAATTGGAATAAAAACCTAAATAAAATTCAAAATAAAAATACTTATATACACAATATATAGGTACCCTACCTATATGTATACTTATACTTTTTATACTTATATTTTATTAAATATACAAAACACATCAATAAAATAAAATAAAAATATAATTAAGTGTATAAAAGTATTTTATAATTATATAAGTTAATTAATATAATTAATAACATTAAAATACACAAAATAAAAATAAAGTAATAGAATACATAGATAATATACCTATATAGGGGTATAAAAGCAACTTGTAAAAATACATCTCATAAAAATAATTAAAAATCACAATAAAATAATTTATAAAATTATAAATATTTTTTATTTAGTAACCTAAAATTAATAAAATCGTTTACTATTTTAAAATGAATTTTTACTCTTTTTTCAGGCTTTTTCCCGGGTGGTCCACGTGGACCAACCAGGGGGCTGGAGAGTTGACCCGCGGTCAACTCTCTGATCCCAGTCTGTTACTCGGTCAGAACCACTTTTTCTTGGTTTTCGCCCCTTTTTGGTGGTCGTGCCTTGCATCCATTCATGATGCGGTCTTCACCAATTTTTCTCCTCGATAAGCCACCATACACGCCCAATGATAACATCGGGGATTGGATCATTGACACCTCTGTTCTTCCTCATTCTTTGCACCACCAGAGCTAGCCATTCAAAAACCCATCGCCACCTTCCTTGACTCTTTGAACTCAATTTGACCTTGGCTTTGGCTCCCTTGGGCGTGCTCCGGATTGATCTTGGTGACAGGAAGGTCTCTAGCTAGCTAGAGAGGGCCAGGCAAAGGCGAAGCGGCGCTCCACCCATCTCCGGCCAAGCTTGGCCGCGAGGTACCCATCTCGAGCACAACGCTTTTGAGGTGTATTTTCCTTCTTATTCTTGCGTTTTATAACTTAGTTTACCCTTAGGATTAGATAGGCATCCTTGATTTCGATCCATATCTGCCCCCAATCCGCAACCGCGTTGCCGGAGCTCTTGAGCTCCGGCCATCTCCAGCACCTTCCGTCACTACTCCCACGCGCTTAACAAGCCGGCCGAGACGCGCTCTCGAGCCTCTTTTTGCCTCGCAGGTGCTGGACTTCACGCCTAACCCCGGTGGGGGTATCTCGAGCCGCCGGCGAGGGACGCCGCCGCCGCCCACACGCCACCGCCGCCCGCACGCATCTGTGCAAGAACAGAACGAGGGGGAGGGGGCATGCTACAGCCACCGTTGATCTCACCCCTCCCCTTTTGATCACAGTCGTCCGCATCTGAGGAAAGTCCACCGTCCGATCTTCTTTCATCAAGGCCATCCACGCATGCCACGTGGATTAGTGGGGGATTTTGCGCCCAGGCCCCCCACGTTTTTGTGTAATTTCCAGACAATCTTTAAACTTTCAATTGCGCTTTAATTAGTCTGTAGAATTTGCTAAGGACCCCCCCTGCGTTTTGTAATATTGTGTATTGTCCCCGCCTGGCGCACGTGCTCGTCATGTGTACTGGGCATTTTGCAAGGGGACCCCTGCTGCTTTTTGTTTTGACTTTTAATACAGTAAATATTTTCGTCTGTATAAATTTTGAGTACAAATTGCGCACAGGCCCTCTGATTTCTGGCCATTTGCATAAACACCCCTCCCAGGCGTGCGTGTGACTCACGAGCGCTTGGGGATTTTTGCAATCAAGCCCTAGCGGCTTTTGGTTTTTTTTGTTTGGCCCAGCAAAGTTTTGTTTCAGTTCAAACTTTTTGTGAAAATTTCTGACGAGCCCCTGGACTTTTAGATATTTGCATATATACCCCTGCAAGGCCTTTACTTTTTGCTTGCTTGTAGTATTTATTTGGAGGCTCATTTTAATTCCAAAAATTCTCAAATTTTGAACTTAAGCTCTTGTGCACCTGTTCTTCCATGCCAACAATTTAGTTTTTGATTTTATTTTATTTTTATATTTATTAAAAATCAAAAACATGCTTTTTATTCACTGTCTAGCTTAGAAAATGCCAAAAAATATTAAAATACCTTGAAAAATTCTAAAAAAATTCCCTAGTGTCTATTTTAACCTATTTTAGTGTCTATCCAAAAACCATTAAAAATTTCAAAAGAAAAACACTAAAAATTTAAAAACACTCAAAAACTTCAAAAAAATCTATAAAATCAAGAAAAACTCCAAAAAATACAAACTAAGTTCCTGTTTGTTCTAAATTTCATTCTCTTTATTTGAAAATTAGTGTGAAAAAAATTGAGTGTTGTTTGCTAATTTTAATTCCCATTTTACTCACAGCCAGCACATATTTCACTGTTTGCCCCTATTTCAGTATTTAAAAATACCAAAAACACCTTGAAAAATCCCCAAAAATCACAAAAACGGTAAAGAAATCCTAAAAATATCAAAAACATTTTATTCCTGAATTTTTGGTTATTTTTGCACATTTTTATAAATATTTTGTCTTGTCTTTTATTACATTGTCTTTATTTTCCAATATTGAAAATTAAAAAATATATATATATAAAAAATATAAAAAGAAATTATAAAATCAGAAATTATAAAATCAAAATACAAAAATACAAAATTGAACATTATAAAAAAATTAAAAATTAAAAACCCACAAAAATTCCTTTGATTGCTTGCTTAGTGTAGACATCACACACATTCACTTGTGCACATTTATTTGAATTAACCTGTTTGCTCCCTGTGTTCGAACTCTCTGCATACTTGCCCTTTACATCATTTGTGCAGAGTTAAAAATAAATTTTAACTCCACATTATTTCTAATTTATTGATCTTTAGTGTGGGTTAATTGTTGATTTTAGTCCGAGATTTATCGTGAGTCGTCACAGCGACCGGTGTCTCCGCCTTGTGTGAGATACCACTTTTAGACTCCGTGAATTTTGGCTAAATCAAATGGCGCCGTTGCCGGGGAGCAACAGCGCGTAGTTCGAGTTTTTGCTTCGTGTTGTGATCATTTGTCTACCTTTGCGGCTTTTATTTCTGCTTGTTTTATTTTCTTTATTTTTGTTATTTCTTGTTTGAATTGTCTAACCTCTCTCTTGTTTGACTTCTTGCGAGGAACGCGGATCGAGGGATGAGCTCTCTTCCAGGAGCACTTGCGCACCCACGTGAGGCGACTTGACTTAGCACGAAGGCGGGCTAGGAGAGAATTTTGAAGACAGTTCTATTTCCTGTATTCTCTTGTATTTAGTTTGTAATTTAAGTGAGAGAGAGACTCCTTTATTGTAATAATACAGGTACCCTCGGACTTGGACTCTTGAGCCTAATTTCCAAGTGATTGTTCACTTGGGGGCTCACCGCGGTTTTTTTTGTCGGCTTTTCTCGCATTCTTTTTATTTTGTTTTGTTTTTTCGATTTTATTTATTTTGTGTGATTGAGCCCCTAGTCTTAAGATTGCTTGCGTAGCATTAGGTCCAAACACCTTAATCAACATTGCATGTACCTATAGTACGTTTTGGACTTAGTCAAATTTTAAACAGTTGATCATCACCTTCAATCCGCCGTGCCGCGAGCTCTCCCCGCAAAGCGCTTTCTCCTAAACTCAAGTGTGTTGAGCAGAGGAGGGGTGAGCCTAGACCGGACTCTAGGGTTGAGGATTGGCGGTCAACTTGTGGTTCTTCCCGCTAATAGCAATTTCCGAAACTTAGGGCGATTTCATCGGCTTTGCATTTTCATATAGTAGGTTTCAATTCTGCTGAGCATCCTTGCATGTAGAGTGCTGGAGGCAAGGTGAGCATTTACGCATTAGCATACATCATCGTTTTGTCGCTTGCATTGCTTTTCCGACTCTCCCTCTGATTTTGCCAACCTAGGTGCTCAAAGGAATTGACTCCCTGATAGGATCGTGCATTTCATTAAAAATCCAAAAAAAGTGATAATCAATAAAATTGGGACTGCTAATTTTACTCGACCCTAAAATCAATCAAAAAGAAAAAGCTTGTATTTGGGCGAGTAATCCCCTCATTGTCTTCGTTTTACATTGCTCGCGCACACACTAAGGTTAGTGCCCAAATCCCATTCAGTCCCCTAAGTGTTTGCGCAATTTTGGACTTCTCACCTAACTCTAAAAATAGACAAGATAAAAAGACCGATCTTTGCGGTCTCTACCGAGTTGAGTAGGTGAATTGAGGGTTTGTATTCTTTTCATTTTGTCTGTGATTGTTTTGTGTACGTCCTAGATCACCTCTGCGCATTGGCGCCTTCTTCTTCGTTCTCTTGACTTGACCATCGTGCTCTCCCGATCATTTTCTTTTGTTTCGAGATGGCCGACTGGAGCGTATTTTATCCGGACTTTGTGGATCATTCGTTCACTCCAGCTGGTCCACCTCCTTTTTTCCAGGAGGACTTCGCTCCTGGCTTTTATACATATCTGCCTCAGCCACAGTATCAGACCTCGGATTTCTACCCACACCCACCTCCACTTCCGTATTCTCCACCTTCACATCCACCCGAGGCCGAGCTGTTGGAGTCACCTTTCATGGAGTCCACCCTTGAGCACTTGACCCAGATGATGGATCATATGAGGCAGAGGATTGACACCCTCACTAGTACAAATAAGAGCGACCATGATATTCCACCATTTGATGATAGGGGTTCACTCGAGGATTTCCATGAGAGCTTGCAATCGCCCAAAATACAAAAAAAATGAGAAAAATTTAAAAACATAAAAAGAGATTGGGAGACTTTTGATCAAGTCAGACTTAAGGAGAGCGTCCACTTGCCAGACCATTTGACCACACAACCTTTCACACCCGGTCCCACCTTTGACCCCGAGGATGTCGCTGTACAGACTGCTCTTGGCATGCCTCGTGTATATGCTGATTCCGACCTTCTCCCTTGTATGGAGGAGGTCCAAAAATTCAAAAAAATGCTGACTGAACTCGAAGTGGTGGCCACCATACATGAGATTATCCGTGCCCCACTTCAGCAGGCCATGACCGATTTATCTGCTCCTCTTCCCAAGAAGAGAAAGCGGAGGAGCAGATCTGAGCGTCATATTTTGGCCATGGCCACTGCCCACGCCATCACACACCGTCCCATTCCTCGGAAGAGGAACACTGCCACACATTTCATTAGCTGCACCATCTCTGACCACACATGTGATCAAACTCTCCTAGACGGCGGTGCATCGATCAGTATCATACCCTTCTCGCTGGTACAGTCTCTTCACTTAGGGCCTCTCAAGAAGACCAGGATGATCGTACATTTTGCTGATGGATCAATAAAGAGGCCGAAGGGTATCCTTGAAAACGCCGTCATTTCGATTCAGGGCACGAGCTACACTGTTGATTTTGTCGTATTGCCCATGGAGACCTCCACAGGGGAGCATTCTCCAATCATCCTGGGACGACCATTCCTCGCCTCTGCGAGAGTCGTTATTGACTACGGATCAGGAGAGATTCGCTTCCGTCCTGCTGACGAGGGCGAAGCAGTGATCACCGCACCCACTGCTGACCAGAGACCTGCACCTGATGTGACTTCACCTATCTTGGCTGACCCCGAGGACTATGATCTATATGAGGATATCAGAGAGACCTTCTTCATGACCGATGATGAGACCCGAGAATTCCTCTCCAAGGAGGAAAGCTCGGAAAGCATAGACCTTGGTGTTTCCGCTTCCTGTGATTGGCGATGTGTTGATGACATCCGCGGGATTTACACGATTGACACCATTGAGCGGAGGGCAGATGTAGAGACTAGACAGGACGGACTGGTTTCGACTTCTTTCACCGATGGGTCCGTTCCTGTTCACATAGATACTGATGAGCCTAAGGCCGAATTTGATTTAGTTGCTTTTCTTCGGAAATTCGGGCCTTTTGATGAGAAAGATGATCCGGTTAAAATTATAGAGGACGAACAGAGTTCGACTACTTCCACCGATGACTTCGTGCCTTTTGATTTTGACCTGGATGACACCTCGCAGGACGACTCCGAGTACACTACTTCCGATGATGATGAGTTCGTCCCATTCCACTTTGATATCAGCGAGACTCCCAAGGCCGGACCTGGTCGTACTTCTTCCACTCACTCGTCTGTGCCTCTTCACCCTAGGGCCACTGAGGACCATCACCCTGTCGACCCTGATCAGCTTCTGTCATCTGAGGACCCCGATGTCGACCTGCACCACACTAGATCTATCCCTCAGCGGTCCCGCAAGAAGGTTCGCTTTCTACCTTCTTGACCCTCTGTACATCCATCCTGTTGTACATTCGTGTTGTGTACCTCCGTCTATCTTCCGTATTGCTCGTCCACCCATTCTCGTGTTTTCCTAGCTTAGGACGTACTTTGTCCTAAGTATAGGGGGGTGGACGAGCCGAGTGTTCATTCATCGTTCCTTGTCATCACTCCTGTCGTTGCCTATACTTAGGGCTTCTTTTACCCTAAGTATAGGGGGAGTGATGTGTATATCCTTCTCTATCTTCTGCCGTCTTCCGATTTATTTTCTTCTTTTCTTCTTTTCTTCTTTTCCTTTTCTATCTTCTTTATCTATCAAAAAGGTGTCGTCCTTGTAGACAGTTTTCCATACTTAGGACGTACTTTGTCCTAAGTATAGGGGGGCGTGCACCTCGAGTTTCTCTATTTTTCGATCCCCTCCATTGTCTCCTCTTCTTGTCTATACTTAGGGATATTCTACCCTAAGTATAGGGGGAGACAATCTGAGTACGATCCGTTCATTCCCACCCTTGACCCTCCCTGCTTTGTGTACAGTCTGCTATACTTAGGATTACTTGATCCTGTGTATAGGGGGGACGGTCAACTTCTCATTCGTTCATTTGTTTCTTTATTCTTTAGACTTGCCTATACTTAGTACGAGTTATGTCTTCTCTTTTCTCTCCGATCTATGAGGACATAGCTCAAGCTAAGTATAGGGGGGTCGTATATACGGTGTATATACTTTAGCCATAACTCGTACTTTCGTATTTTCTTAATAATATGGCTAATAATTCATTAAAATCCTTAATAAAATGTTGTCTTGTTCCTCAAATTCTTTTTGTAATTACTGATTAATAAATCAGGTGAAAATGTTTTTTGCAAAATGTTTGAAAAATAGTTTGAAAATCTTTGTGAACATCTATTGAAAACTATTTTGAAAATATTTTGTTACATATTTTCAACCTTTGTAAAAATGTGTGGTTTGTAAAATTTCTTTTCTTTGTGTGAAATAAAATGTTTGAAAAATGATTTGCAAATGGTTTGAAAAATGGTTGCAAAAATATTTGAAAAACCTATATATACTATTTGAAAAACCTTTGCAAAATGATTTTCAAATGTGTGTACACTTAAGTACCACCACCATAATCTTGATATTTCTACAAGTTGATTGGAGTCCACAACGGTATACAATTTCTGACACCCGATCAATAATCATTTCTCGTATTATTTTAGCATGTGCAAGTACGCGACTCGCAGGCCTTTGCTACGCGGGAACTTGGTATTCATCTTGAGTAAACCCTCAAGAACCTGTGTTCAACTAGAACAAGAAAAAGATCATAAGCCCAATTTCTCTAACTTCAAACCACATCCCGGAACACCTCTCACAATATCATTACTCGAAATAAAATTTAATGCGGCCACACTTAATTCTACTCCGAGTCTTAATATCGTGTATAAGTGCGAAACCAAGAACGCCAACCGTGTCACATGCCTACTCCGTCGAGCGACTCTGGATACACCCGGGTTGCTAGGTGCAACGACACCCAACTCATCTGTTAGGGTAGCGACCTTCATGACATCTATCCAGGGCCTAAGGGTACATGCCCAATCCCTTGAGGCACCTATCTCTATCTACTCATTCAATATGAAATCTTATTCTCGAAATGAACATCAACAAAGACACAAGCATTTTGGATTAACTAATGAGCTATTGGAACTGTTTAAAATATTCATTGTTCGTTATTTGTCTTCTTTATGCGCAAATTCTATCAACTATTGTATTTGTTTAGTGATCATTGGCCATGTAGCATGTCTCAAAATCGCTACCCATAACATCCGCATTGATGCGATGTATTAAAAATCCCTATGAAATTAAGAATCATCCCAAGAGTGTAGCTTTACCCTTAGTCAATGTATATATTGAAATATGCAATCTATTGATAGTAGGAAAAGTATCATTTTGTAGGATTTAGATAGAAATATGAAAAAGATAGAGTGCTTGGGACATCTCAACGCATTGAGAGGAAAACTATAATTGATGGACTCGTAAATTCTAAACATAAAATAAATCACCGTATGGGTACATATTGTAGCATGAGATTTGTCACATATATATACCTTGCTTCGCTTGTATATATATGATACCGACTGATAAAATGAATAATTTTCTATGTGTAATATACTTAAATCTACCACTATGTACATTTGATTTAACCAAGACATTTAAAAAAATCAGGATACAATAATGGATGGAGATATTACTATTGTTATCATGATCATGAAAATTTGATGCCAACATTTAAAAATTTTGAACAAAATGATAATATCCTAAAGAAAAGAACAGATGCATTAGATATTATTGTAACTGCAACTTTCACTTATTTTTTTATGTATAACATGGTTTCAACTTTTTCCAAACCCTTAGATAGTAAAAGATCTGTGAGTTTTCTTTTGTAGGAATAATTCCTTATATCTATGGATATTATATGTGGTTATTGGCGAATATAAGTATAGACATATTATAGAGAATTGATATATTAGTACGTACGCATGTAGTATAACCTTCCAAAGAAGCCAACATGCATAGGTTAGAAAGTCGTAACGTTTCTTTCAATCATAGTTAAAAGCCATCAAGTATTAATATAATTGATGTCTTAAGTTATGTATGTAATTAGCTAATACGTTAAGATCACCCGTCATAAATGTGGCAACATTCATTATCAATAAATCAAATTTCCTCCTTTAGTTTTCACAAGTAAAAAACGTTTATCAGCTTTTGATATAGTATCATTGCTGGAAAAATCAAATAGATTGTATATTACAAAAACAATTGAGTAATACAAGCAAAACACGGATAAGGAGGGTATAAATCTTTCCTCCAATTGATATAATCTAATATATACTCGACACATCAGAGAGAGTTGTAATGAAATCATCTACAACTTTAGAACATATCAAATACTTATACTACTTGAAATGATGAGTAAAAGAAAGTACTAGATCTTGTCTATATCCCATTTGTAACTCAGTTCATGTGAGAGTCGTATATCTTTGATTCCTAACATGCCCATTCTAATATTTCGTCTAAGAAAAATAAGAATGTATCCTTAGGTTGTACCCGGTTGATCAAGCATATATGTATAATGATTCGTCTGAAACCGGCAACAAGAAAGGTATGAGACATCGTTAATAGTATATGAATCATAGCAAAAACAACCAAGGCTCTAGCATGTTCAAGTATATGGGAACAAAAATACGTGGAACCCAATAGCAATAGGATGGTATCTGTCGTAACCTCCGAGGATGTTCCCTCGGGATCTCCTCTCACGCGGAATGATATTTTCGTCGCTCGATTGTAGAGCGAATGCGTGTACGAAGGTGACCTCGAGGTTTCCTACGTGATGGTGGTCGCAGATCTTCGATCGGAGCTCCTTCTCCGACGTCGACAGCGGCACTCCGATGACTACACTGACCAAGATGGTGGTGCTCCAATGAGAGGGGAGGATGGTGGTGGCTAGGGTTTTGGTGAGGACAACCTATCATAGCATATTTATAGAAGAAGAGGTGTAAATGGATCAACTTTCGTATCCGATTCGGATCCATATATGGATCTCGATCATCCAACATAAAACATTGATATCTTGGGCTAGGAATGTCAGAATTGGATGTTCTTGGGCTCGTATAAAAGATCTCGACGAAATCTACGAAAAGGCATGATTATTTGAATTTTTTTGGATGTCAAAAATACTCCAGATTTTTGGAAAAAGAAAATATGGGTTTTACACCAAGTCACTATACATGGAACAATATAATCGTCATGTCCTTATCTCCAAGTATCCGCGGAGAAAGTGCATTATCCTTGAACGAGTTCATGGATAATTTCATTGTTGATATATGTATCCGGACATTAAGAAAATGGATAATTAAAGGTGATTTAATTATCATGAATAATATGAATTTGATTCATATTATAAGGAGAGTTATCTAAGATAATTAAATGTGATTTAATTATCAAAGATGTGAATAATTTGAATGTGATTCATATTATTTGGGCACATGAGAATTGAGATCCAAGATGATTAAATGTGATTTAATTAGCATGGATAAGAATAATATGGATAACACTATCCATATTATTCAGGTATATTATAAATGTGATTTATAATATTTTAAAGAGAGTAAATTATGATTTATATTTGTTAATTAATTGCTGATGTGAATTGGATTCACATTGGACGATTAATTAAAAATATGATTTACATTTTGTTTTGAGATGTGAATGTGATTCACATTTTTCCAATGGCATGATTGCAATGTTCACAAGATAATTATGAATTATTTTGTGAAATAATTTACAACAAATATTATTGTAAATCTTGGAGATATCATGAAATAATGAGATCTCGCCAGATAATGAGATATCATGGGATTTTGAGGAGATAGACCCATTCCAACTCAAAGGAGTAGTTGTCCCCCCTTTTTAGGGGATATGGTCAATCTTCTCATTATCTCCAAGTCTAGTCAATTGATTTGATTTGAAATTAAATTATATTGATTTATCAATATACAATAATTTAAATTAAATTAATTGTTATTGTGTTTTTTACAACAACATCATGGTCACTAAAAGAAACACAAATCAATCTCATCCATTGATTGTGCGTTGTCCATGGATTGAGATCCATGGACTCCCAGAACCCTATATAAGAAGAGGCACCCCTTGTTTTTCGAGTTACACACATTTACAACGTAAACTAATTCTCTCTCTCCCTCTCTCTCTCTCTCTCTGCATGCCAAGACTTTCTTCTTCTCTCTCTCTCTTATGGTCGTCCATCATGGAGCCTTAGAGAGAGTCGTCATCGCCGCAGCATCGCCATTATGTTGTCGAGTATTTGCTCGTGGATCTCTGTCTCCTTCGATGCGCCCGCTCGTGAAGAAGATGTCAGATCTCGTGTGATGAGATCAAGAGATTCGCCGCTTGGATCATCAACTTGGATTACGAGAAGGACGTGTCTCATCAACGTGCTCGCAAGTGTCTCCTCTGTTGGATCAAACTTGAGACAAGAGGTCTCTTAGTTTAGAGACTCAATCGCAACCACGCTTCAAGAGGTAAACCTTATACCTATTGTGGTTTAGATGATCTGAGAAATGTTCTTGGATCATGTGGTTTCATCACATTGATCTTTTTAAATTCCGCTGCCCAGAGCAACTAGTGCGACTAGTCACTCCCAATTGCATTCGATGTGATCCACATGCTTCCGTGATGCGCTTGAGGAACTTCCCATATCCTTTAGTACTATCATTTCGATCATCATCCTTTATGGCATCAGTACCACCATCATCATCATGGTTAGCGGCATCAGTATCGCTCCTGACTCCATCTAATGCCCTAGAATTTGCAAGTGGGATGTCGCCTAGAAGAGTCATCGTCGGCTGGCTTCCTACTGCTCCTAAGTGTCACAAAATCAGCGTCAAATAAATAATGAATGTCATCAGAATATCATTAGGAGAGTGGGTCTCTGTTGACTGTACCTGCTCAGACTTTCTCTTTATATTGTTAGGATTAGGTTCAATCTGAGCGGGTATAGTGGCCTTGTCCTTTATTTTTTCCTTCATTTCCTATTGAAACTCGTCCACCTCTCGTCGAAAGGTTTCTTGCCACTCAGAAAGCATACGAGAGAGATCATCAAGGGTTGGGTTCTCACACGAGTGTGTCTGAGAATCAGACGGGTTGCCTCGTTAGAATTGAGGCTGTGTATGTTACTGATGGTGGTGAGGAGGAGGCTAGGGATACTACTTATGAGGTTGTTGTTGCCTCCAATGTTGGCCTTGAGACTGGGGTCAAGGGCCGTGTTGTTGTTGCTGCTAGGAGTATTGGGGTTGCTGCTACTTTTGGGTGCCCTACCCTGCCTATGCTGAAGGCTGCTATTGGGATGAAGTGCCTCCATCGGAAGTCAGGGTGGTCACGACCGATCTTAGACTGTGTTTGGTACTTGGAGTACCAGATCCCGTTGACTTCCATCAACAGCTCCTTCCGCTCGTGGAGTGGAGGGGTAAGGGTCGCCAATGGTTGATTTGAATGGTATACCACCAATTAAGTATCTGAAGGGGGTGGTGGTAACTGGTATTGCTGGAGTGATTAGATCGCCTCCGTCTGAATGTGATGGACATGCCGATATGAGGTGCATGTCTGAGACGAACTATTCTCTGGATCAGCTCGTGACCTGGAATGGGGCTGCGAAGCCGTCTGTGCCTCTTGGAGACACAAGATCTGGGTCTTCAAGTCACTAAAAGTTTGGGCTAGCTCATCAGTTTTATTGAGCTTGTTAAGGCGCCGCCATGCCTTCTTCTCAATGATCTCTATCTGGTCCAACTTCTGGCTGATGATGTCCATATCAGCAGCTGAAGACTCTACTAATGATGCTGCCATAAAAGGGGTAGAAGGAATGGCCTCAATGTGTGCTATCCTCTGGTATGAAACTACCAGCGGGTGAGGCTTCCCCTGAGTGTAGACCCTAGTTTGGGACATCACGGTGTAGTTTTCGACCATCTCCTCATAAACAGCTCAGACTTGATCTTCATCCTTAGTGAAGTGGGAACCTCCACATGAGGCGTTCACTAGCCCCTATAGCTCAGGTGTCAGCCCACAGAAGGAACTCTGGATGAGGTTGGGCTTGATGATCTCATGGCAGGGACACCTATTGATGAGCTCTCAGAATCGATCCCATGCTTTATGAAATTTCTCATTAGGGATCATGGTGAAGTTGCTGATCATGGCTCTAGCTACGTTGGTCAGGACGAGTGGATAGTACGTGTTCAAGTACTCGATCTGGAGTTGCTCCCAAGTGGTGACCACCCTCCCCAAATGTTTTAGCTAGTAGGTTTCTCGATCAACAAAGAGAATGGGAAGGTAATTAACTTGATGGTGTCCTCGTCCAAAAATCTATCGTGGGTAGTGCTACATTTCATCTCAAATTGTTGCAGATGGAGATGGGGCTCTTCGGTGGCGTGCCCATGGGACTTGGGCAGAAGCTGGATCATCTATGGATGAAGCTCGAAGACGCCCAAGATGGCAGGCAACTGAATCCAATGGTGGATGAGGGTCGCACTAGGGTTGTGCAGCTACCTCAAGGTGTGGGCTGGTTTGGCTAGATCGTGTGGCTCGTCCTGGCATCGTTTGTCTACTCGGCCCTCCTGGCGTGGTATCTCCCCACCACCGGCTGGTCTCTCTAGTTCTTCTCGCCCGGCTCGCATCTGCGTGATTTCTCTCCTCACCTCTGCCATGAATACCCCTTTGTCCATGTTTTATCTCTACATGGTCTCCAGGAAGCTAGTAGTGTATTGTTGATGGCCACCTAGTCTAATATGAACGATGAAGTCTAAGGCTAGTCATCTATTCTGTCATCACTGGCCATCTCTCATGTCTCTGCAAAGGCAAAAGACCCTATCTCAAGTGCTGTCAAATGAATGTATATCTGTGTTGGCCTATCTGACTGTACCTCAGGAGTGGAAGAAGGATGGTCGAGGGGGAACAGGACGGAGGCGAATTTGGGCTCAGAGAGCAGGTCTGAGCTCTCTACAGCTATCCTAGTTGAATAGGGAGGAGTGCTGGAAAGCGGTGCTACCAAAGGTAGCTTAAGAGACCTCCTTTCCATCATCTTGATATGGGGATTAATGAAGATTTGATATGGACTGATAGTACGATGAGAAAACAAACCCCCAGTTCACATACTCAACATAGTGTGATGACAGTGAAAGCTCGGTCGTTTATCTTGTCAAATTTTTTTAGGTGATAATACAATCTTACAGAGCGAATTAACGAGTTGTTAGGAGCCCGATTCTCTCTAGAGATTGGTCTGGATTTTACGACTAGTTGGGCATATTTCTAGCCAGTATGGGTGTAAGTACAAACTGTTTCTTACTAACCGATTTTACTTGAGGATAGAACCTTACACAAAGTCCTCTAAACCACCCACTCTGCTAAGGAAGTTCTGACCGTTTACCATCTACCCTAGAGTCCTCACAAGACAATAGCTAATCGTTTTTGTTAGAACCAATAGTCTGCAGAAAGTTCAGGTGTGGCTCTATCCTAGTGTGCGAGTCGCACAACTCTCAACAGTATAATTAGACAAGGAGGGGGTTACTCTCCCCAAAACAGAATTTTTGAGTGAATTTAGATTTTAGGTAAAGTATGCTTTAGCAATCTCGATTTTATTGGTTATCTCTTTTTAGATATTTTATGAATAAAAGCAACGTCTAACGAATTTTTTGATTTCCTTTTTATTTAAGTCCAATAAAACAGGAGGAGGAAGATAGAAAAGTCGATGCGCGATGGAATCAATGATGCATGCAGAGTAAGAAATGCATACCTTGCTCCAGAAGTCTACATGTAAAATGATCCATGCGTAATTTAAAGATAGAAATTAAAATGATCTAAATGATGCACGAGGAAATCGTCCTTAGGTGATAGCTTCTTATACATGAAGAATTTGTGCTAAGTAATCAGAAAAGAGACCTGAGTCCAGTTTTAGATGCTGATCGGTGCCCACCACAGTGGGTCCTACAAGCACTGTATACAGCCTCTCTCGGCGCGTGGTCTCTAGTCCAATTAAGTTAGCTTTTTATTTGACTATGTCCAAAGCGTGATCTAAAGGAACATATATTCTATTATGGAGTTTGGACCATAGTTTCTACCGAGTTCAACCGGAATAAAACCTAAGTCCAAGGGATAAAACCTCATGAAAAAAATAAAAATAAAAAGGTGAAAAATCGTGAAAAACTCAGTGAGGTCCCCCAAGTGCATTGGCACTCGGCAAAATAGACCATGAATAAAGTTCAAGTCCAAGAGTGTTCAAATGTCTGAGTTATTACACGAATATTTGCAAAAATAAAACCAAGGCTAAATTCTCTCTACTATAAGTGCTACCCCTACTCCTCCTCTGGCACAGGTCCCTCCAAAGCGAGCCGAGTTGTCCTCCAAGCGGTTCCTCGCATGAAAAACAAAATAGAAGATGGTCAGAAACAATTATAAATAAAGAAAAAAATAAAAATAAAATGAATGAATGAGATCTAATGACTTAGCTGTGCTCCCTAACAACGACATCATTTTGAAGAAGCGATTTTCGAGCTGGTTAGGTGGATTAAATTAAGCAAGTGTCATTGTCCTAAATCAAATAAATCGATTAACGAGAAAATGGACCACTAAGAGATTAAGCAAACATATCAAGCAGCTTTGCTACTTTTATTAACCTGGTATATTGACTAGGGTCGACACAAGGAGCACAATTATACACTAAGTAGTAGATTTCAGAAATGAAAGGCTTTTTAGTGGTTTTTATTTTTTCGAAATTTAAAACATTCAAGGTGAAGAAAATGTGAACAATGAATAAAGACACACACACAATCTTTTTGGATTTTTCAAGTAAGTCAAAAATGCTCTGAAAAATGTAGTAAAAATATTTTTGGGTTTTATATATTTTCTAGTATTTTTGATATTTTTTATGTACTTTTCGTATATTTTTATAATTTTCTAAAAATCAAATAGTGAGAAAAGCAACAAACAGTGCACAGCAAAGAATTTTTTGCAAATTTAAAAAAAGTAAAATGCTAAAAATCTTTAAGATTATTTTTAAAACAAACTAGAGGGAAATATCTACAAACAGGGACTAAAATCAATATTTTTTCTTTTTATTTGATTTTATATAATTTTTAGAAGTTTTTTTGTGTTTTACAAATTTTTAGGTTTTCATAAAGTATTTTTCAACAAAATCAATACTGAAGTTAAAAGGTAATGAAGTACAAATATATAAATTTTTGTGGATTTTTTAGATGATTTTTTGAATTTTTATGAATTTTCCAAACACAAATAAGGACTTTTTAGGGTATTTTTGAATTTTTAATAAGCTAGAAATAATTTTTAGGTAATTTTTGGAGTTAATTTAATATTTATTGCATTAAATAAAAGACAAGCAATTAAAAACAGTTTACAAGGATCTAGTTGTAATTACTTAAGTTTTTGTGCCTCTGGAATAACACAATCAGGAATTTTAAGGGCTACTTTTCAATTTGTCCAGAAAAGGCACACACAGCACGTGAAATAGTACGCATAGGTGTATATATGCAAAAATCAAATCATTTAATTCATTTAGTAACCAAATGGAAGTTCATGGTAGATTCTGCAATTGACACACAGAAGCACGTGTGGATGCAAGTGATCTCAACTCGGCTTGACTAAAATGCAAATAACTAAAACACAAGGTCCAAAATGCAAAAAGTTTTTATCTACTTATTACAATTAATGTATTAAAATGAAATAAGATAAAAGGTGAGGGTTCAAGTGAAATTTACCCTTTGCTGGAGGCACGTGGCAGGCTCTGGTGATGGTAGGCACGGATGGGACTGATGTTGCTCTGTTAAATATCTGACGGCTCAGGTGTGTGGAGCAGGCATATGGTCTTGATGATCGTTATTGAGCAGATCTGACGATCGTGAAAAGTTGATGATTTGCAGCTCAAATCTGCAAAGGGACCTGATCTGACATGCAGGAAAAAGGCGTCTAGGTACGGCTCAAATCAAGACTGGAAGAAAGGATCCTTCATCTAACGGTGGATCAGGATTCTGCAAGAATAGGAAGAAGGAGCAGGTCGGTGAGGTTCGATCGCAGATGTAGGGTGCTCTGGTGCTATGATCGCCTCACTGATGGGTCCAACACGATCCTGATGGCTCTCCACGTCGCAAGGGGCTCTAGGTGGAAAGACTGACGGTCGGATGGTCAAGGCGAAGCTTAACCACCTGGGAGTGCTCTGCCACCTCAATTGAAGATCATATTGAGCCTCTCATGCATGTCGTTTCCTACAAAGGGAATCTCAGCTCGAAGACATGACCTCGACCGTGATTATTAGCAGCTGAGAAAGAAAGAAGCGATGGTGGGGTACTAGTGATCTCCGGCAGAAATGAGGGAGGAGATCTATCCTAATACTGCTTTGATGAGCATGATACAGGGGGATAAGGGCGTGTGAAGGGTGGCGATGAATCGAGGAGTCGAACGATGTGGATGGATAGGTAATACAGAGTTCCGAAGACGGTGTTAGAGCTGGAAGGTGGCGGATGGTTGATGATCAGAATCGAATTAAAAATCGAAAAATGAAGGAGAATGGAGGATACTTGAGTAGCCTACGGTGAACGACAAAGTGAGGTGAAGGTGGAGGTAAGGTCGTGGCCTCTATCCTATGACGGAAAGCAGAAGAGGATGATCGCAACGGAGCTCCGGCCACGAGATGAGCAATGTCCAATCCGACACCAATTCGAGCTTCTAAAAGTTCCTCTAGAACCATGTCACTGTTATGGAGATGAGAGTGGAGGAAAGAAGGTGCAAGGGACAAGCTACTAAGCTAGGGTGGCGGAGGATAGTATATATAGGTTATTCCAGGGTTTTAGAAATATCGACGTGAAGCTCGTAACCGTAGAATGTTCTGACTCCACCTAGGTATCCGTGAGGATCACAGATCCTAAGAGGTGAATCAAGTACTAAAGTTAAAGCAAACGAAGGGTCGGACTCGAGCGGAAAATATGTAGAAATCGGGTCTGTCGACAGGTCTATCAGGTCGGGGCTGGTGGAGGAGAAGGTTGACCCCAGTCAATGGACCTGGGTCAACCAATCAGAAAATTTGAGGTCGATAAATCAAAGAATAATAAAAATAAAATAATAAATGAATTCGAAATAAGAAATGGTAAAAATAAATGTTTATTATTTTTAAAACTATATTTCTGTGATTTTTAATTATTTTTAAGAAAAATAAATATGTGGTATATACAGGGTAGTGTAATATGTATATGTATAATAAGCCTATGTCTTATATACATGTATTTTTATTTTATTATTTTTACAAATAAATCTTTTATTTTATATTTTGTTTATTTATAACATAATTTGAGTAGTATAAAAGAATTTTTATTTGATTTTTACAAATTCAATAAAGGTATTAAATAAATAGGTATTATATTCAATATTTATAAGTGTGGCAAATGTTCAACATAGTTTTGATTTTTTTTGCTTTATTTTATGTTTTATCATTTTTATTTTATTTTTATTTTTTATTTTGGAGATATGTGCAAGTATTTAATATAGTATGAACACAAAATATAATTTGAAATAATTAGGTATAATTAATAAAAATAGGCATCATATGATCCTATCTCTCCCTACTTCATTCCATATCGATCAGGCCGATTATTGACCTTCTCTCGTGATTTGGGTCATTCTGTACTTATTACATAATTACATCCTTGATTTCTTTTTCTTTTCTTTTTATTCTTTTATTTTGGAAAATATGTGCTAATTATGTAATATTAACAATGACATGCACAATGATAATTTATTATATGCACATCTATTTATAGATGTTTTTGCTAAAAAGCAAAAGCTAAAATAAAAGAATAAAGAATGAGAATCATAGATTCATCATACCCATATATCCTACATACTAGAAGACCTAGAATAAACCCGAGGTTCTAGATCATATTTAGACCATCTTCTTCAGGGTTTTTATCATTATGTTTCTCATTCAGTCATTGGGAGTTGGTATCGATCATATGCTTTTCAAAAAGAATATATCATACCTTCAAATTCTTATCATGCTTCCAAAGCAAGACAACCATGCATGGAATTTGATCGGTCTAAATATCTCATGGGTGAGCCCATGTCCTCCGGTTCAGTAGTGAATCTATATGATCCCTTTGAGAGATCGTACTACTCATAAGCCCTCATATGCACAACTCGTCGATGTATAGACCTTGATTAGGTCATCAACCTAATGGTATGCTAAATGTACATACTTAGACATATAGTAATACATATGTCTCCATTCAGAGGATGCATGCATATATCGTGACAGTATTTGACATAGGTTTTGGTTATCTCGATCTTGTTAAGTCAACTCTTTGACATAACTTATCTAACACCTCCAAATATCTATTCCTATGTAGAGGACCTGCATCTAGAGATAGATCAGATATCAACCTTTAGAGAGGGATTGCCATCTCCTTCTCAGCATGGGTATCATCTCTTAACAATCATTTGATGGTGATTGATGAGTCCTCAATCTAACTCTTCAGATATCTCCACGTACCAACCTCTATGATTCAACCATTGAATAAACAAATGTATGATTATTAAGATGGTCATGGTACATAAATCTAATTGTACTAAGGGACCGGATAAGTGCATTCACTCATTTAATCTCAGATAAGGAGTGAAATAAATTAATAACATTTATTGATATGTTAAAGATTACAATAACATTTATTGTAGGAACAGTTCGCCCCGGTCACATGGCTAACACTAGGCATGGCTCGTAGCCAAGGTCTACACATAGAGGGAAGGCATCGACTACGATGAGACATTCTCTCTTGTGTCTATGCTCAAATCCATCAGATGATTGCTAGTTATAGCTGCATATCTTGACTATGGCATCCGAAAGATGGACATAAAGACTACATTTCTTAATGGATACCACTAGGAGGATATTTATATAGAGCATCCCCAAGGCTTTATAACTGAGGAAGGAAAAGTATGCAAGCTGAAGAAATACATCTACGGGCTCAAACACACTTCTCGTAGATCGAACATCATATTTGACGAAACCATAAAGAGTTATGATTTCATTCAGAAACCTGATGAACCGTATTTGTATAAGAAGCTTAGTGGGAGCGCCATTGTGTTCATCATGCTTTACATAGATGACATTCATATCACTAGGAATGATACATGGATGATGACTAGTGTTAAGGTCTAGCTGTTCCATACCTTGGAGAAGCCTCTTATATATTGGGTCTGAAGCTGTTCAGAAACATAGAATATAGGATTTGGGGATTTTCTCGACATGGATACATTAAGAAGATCTTGGAATGATTCCATATGGAAAATTCCAAGAAAGACATCCTTCCCTAAAGACATGGTATACACCTATCTAAATGGATGGCTCCTTATAGTGTTGAAGAAAAGAAGGTCATTGTTGGATGCCCTTATGCATCTGCTTTGGGAATCCTAATGTATGTTATGATGTGTACAAGGTCAAATACTTGCCATGCGATGGGATTGGTAAACTGTTACCAATCCATCTATGGATAACAACATTGGAATACTGTGAAGAACATCTTTAAGTATCTAAGATGGACACAAGATTACATCTTGGTCTATGAAGATGGTGATCTCTAAGTTTTAGGATACAGAGATTCAAACTTCCAATCTCATATAGATGACCACAATTCAACTTCAGGGTTTGTATTTTTTTTACTACAAGTCAACAAGTAAGGCACGATGGATGATTCAACAACAGAAGCTGAATATTGCTGCATGGGTTGTTGCAAAAGAGGCGGTGTAGTTAGGCAAGTTCATCATGAAACTTGGAGTAGTTTCCTCTAATACTTCTACCCCGCTGATCTACGATAACACGGGAGCCTTAGATCAGGCGAAGGGACCCATATGGCATCAAAAGAGCAAACACAGAAAGGAAATATCATATCATTCGAGAGATTCAAAAGTGTGGTGACATCTTCATCACCAAGATGTTCTCTATCGATAATGTTGTTGATCCCCTTACCAAACCTTTACCCCAAAAGGTTTTCGACAAGCATGTAATGAGTATGGGTCTAAAGATTGTTGAATGGTTCTGAGAGCTAGTGGGAGATTATTAGACATGTAAATCCTGAGCAAACCATTTAATCAATAAATGTTATTGTAATCTTTCAATATATCAATAAAAGGTATCGATTTTTTTCACTCCCTATCTAAGATTAATGAATGAATGCACTTATAAGGTCTCCTAGTAAAACTAGGCTTATGTACCTTGACCATCTTAATAATCATACAAGTGTTGATTCAATGGTTGAATCGTAGAGGCTAGTTCTTGGATGATATCAAAAGAGTTAGATTTATGACTCATCAAGCATCATTAAATGATTATTGAGAAAGGATCTCCAGCATGAGAAGGAGTTGACAATCCTTCTCTAAAGGTTGATATCTGACTGACTCTTGATGTAAGTCCCCTGCATAGGAATAGAGATTTGGAGATGTCAAATAAGTTAGGTCAAAGAATTGACTTATCAAGATCAAGATAACGAAGACCTATGTTGTATGTTGCCACGATATAGCCATGCATCCTCTGACCGGAGATAGATGTATTACTATATATCTAAGTTTGTATATTAGGCAGACCATTAGGTCAATGACCTAATCAAGGGCTATACACCATTGAGCTGGTGCATATACATGGGTATATGAGTAACATGATCTCACAAAGGGATCATACAAGTTCACTACTGAACCGGAAGATATGATCTTACTCATGAGATATTGGGATCAAGAAAATTCCATGCATGACCATCTTGCTTTGGAAGCATGGTAGAATTTGTAGATATGCTATATGCTTTTAGAAAGCATATGATCGATACCAACTCCCAATGACCGAATGAAAAACTTAATGATAAAACTTTGAAAAAGATATTTTTCAAATATGATATAAAATTTTGAGTTTATTCTGGGTCGTCTAATTTATCAAATGTATGGATTTTAGGAATACTCGAGGGTGATGTGATCATAAACGATTATATAACTATGACACTTCCATTTTGAGGGAGTGATGAAATGTGTTCAAATTTTAGTGACTCCTCTTAGAAGATTAGTAATATGATCTTAGTCCAAATGTTGGACATTGATCTGAATGTGAATCAGATGTATTGAGAAGATTAGATTTACAGTTTGATTTAATCAAATATCTTTGATAGGTCACTTAGATATGGATATGAGATAAGATCTAAATATACAAGTCACTATACATGGAATGTACAATCACCTCGTCCTTATCTCTAAGTAGCCATGGAGAAGGCACATTGTTCTTAAAAGAGTTCATAAATAATTCTATTATTGATAATATATCTGAGTATTGGAAAATTGATGATTAAATATGATTTAATTATCATAAATAATGTGAGAGTCATCTAAGATAATCAAATGAGATTTAACTATCAAAGATATGATTAATTTGGATATCACTATCAATAATTATCATAAGTATTATAAATATGGTTTATAATATCATGGGGATATTTTTTGTAAATAGGATTTAAAAATTAAATGTTAATGTGAAATGCATTCACATTGTACAGATATTTTTAAATATAATTTATATTTATATTGGATGGTTGAATATGATTCATAATTATCAATGGTATGATTGAAATTATCACAAAATGATTTGAAATTATTTTGGTGAAAATTTAAGCGATAATAGTTCTTGCACATGTGGAATAATTGATGAGATATGAGATATCATCAATAACGGAAGGAGAGAGTTCCATTCCATAATAGGAGTGGAGGGCTGCATGGAAACTCTCTCCATGGCAGTCGTCCCCCTTATTACGGAAGGAGGTTGTCCTCCTTTTCATATTATTCCATATGAATTGATTTAATTGAATTTAAATTGTTGAATATTCTTCAACATATTTATTTCTTTTTAAATTAAATAATTTTTGTTGTATTTTTTACACAATAAAATCATGATCATTGATTTCAATTTGGAGTGCATCTCCACAATTCAATTTGTTATAAAAGAAAGGCTAGCCTTAGCTCTTTCTCTTACACAAGTTGGGAGCAATAAATCTCTCTCTCACTCTCTCTTCTTCCCATACACGTCCAAGAGGATCTCTCTCTCAACCCTAGTCATCATCCACTTGGTTGTTCTTGAGAGCATCTCCGTCATCGCACCGTCATTGTGCTACCAGATCGATTACTCGTGGATCTCCACTTTCTTCAGTGCTTCGTGCTCATGTAGAAGGCTATGAAATTTGTGAGATGAAATCAGAAGGTTTTACGCTTGGATTGTCAACTCAAATTTTGGGAACCATGCATCTCATCCATGTGCCCACAGGTGTATCCTTCGTTGGATCGTACTTGAGACATGAGGTCTCTTCATTAAGAGTCATGCGGTTGCAAACAACCTTAAAGAGGTAATCCTTTTACTCATTGTGATCTTGATGAAATAATATAAGAAAGGTTATCGTTTCATTTAGTTTCATCTTTGTTAAAAAATTTAATTCCTGCTTCCCCTTGCAACTAGTATTACTAGTTGTTCTTGATCGCATATGGTGTGATATTTACACTTCCATGATGCGCTAAGGCTTAAAACCCTAGCCTTCAAATAACATAAGGTTGATTAAACTTTAATATCCTCGTATTATGTTAGCGTAATATTTTTATAATAAAGAATTTTGAATTCACTCATTCACTTGAGGAATCATACCGTCATAATCCTTTCGATATTGCCTTTGGAAAATTGGATTGAAGCTTGTAACTACTAATCTTGTGAAGGTTTTCAAACAAAAACATTAACTTTTTACATTTTCTTTTACAATTTAGAGTTATAATAAGAACTAAATTTATATGCCAGATCGTCAAAACATAAAGCCAATAGGAGAATCAACTTGGTCCTACTCATAAAAAGGGAAGGAGTGCCGATCAGCTGAAATCGAATTGGGTAATTATTTTTTGATATTATATTTTTGAAATTTAAAAATAAAATTTTAACTTCAATTTTTACATCGACCCAACCCCCCGATGAACTCTGAGGAGGTATTTCTACGTTTTTATCGTAAAAAGCATCATAGGCATGTCTCTGTTGGTGCATCAGTTATCATCATCAACTGATACGGGGAGGAAGAGGACATGGATTGATTTAAGAAAAATAAATGAATACGGATTCAACTGACCCATACGTAGAAAATAATAGTAGATTCCAAAACTACCATTGATAGAAATATTGAGGCAATGAACAAGACTAATACTTTACTTGCTCGGTTTTTGGTGCAGATGAGCAGGCAATTGCTTTTTGGATCTTTCCCATTTCCCTTGACTCCTCACGTGATCCTCCTCCTCTTGGCACCGCTAGTGAATTCATATCATAATGTGATTTATTTATTTATGTTAAAGAATAAAAATCAAATCTGAACTTATTGTTTTAGGTTTGATTTTTATTTTAATTATTTAAATAATTTTTGACGATTGTTGCCTAATCATCGGTAAAGATAAGCGGCTCTCGACGATGATCACATTTTTGCTGGCATGTTGTAAACCACCGAGGATAGTTTCGCCACTAACGACAGTAGTTGTAAACAGTCAATGGTAGTTGGGCGACGTGGAGAAACCACCGAGGATATAGTCGCCAGCAATGGCAATTTACTAGACCGTCGAGGATATAATCGTTGACAAGGCATCGACATCGGTTCTCTAATCATCGTGAATGTTGTCTTCTTCATCGTGAAAATCATTGTAAATGGTTTTAGGGATTTTTACCCAGCAGACCCTATAATCTTTACCCTTTGACCTTGTAAACTTGCTAACTCTTACTCCACAAATCCTGTGGTTAGCTTACATCCATTTAACCGTTAAACATAACTGGATTCCATTTAAAAAAGATGTGTATTGCCCTATTATTGTACCAAATTTACAAAAGATGTCCTCTTTCACCCTCCTCACATCTCCTCCCTCTCCCTCGACCATCCCCAACACCACCCCTCTCCCTGCATCGTTCAATCTGTGATCGGCAAGTGAAGCTGCTCCATGCGATGGGACAGAGGACCGCCTCCCTAACCTCCCCCTCCTCCTGATCCATTTCGGGAGGATTGGTGGGAGAAATCCATCAGAATATTTTCATTCCTGACAGTGAGATGCATCGAAACATTGTAATGGGTAATTAAATTCTGCAAATTTGATCTTGCAGTTCGTAGCATCATCCGTGAAGCAGTAACCAAAATCGAGCATGGGCAACAAGGTGATCATCAATCTCATCAAGAAGGGGCCGATATTGTCCCTCAGATCGAGCTACGGATCGTCAATCTAATCAAGACATTGTTCCTATTCTTGACGAGCTCCATCCGCTGCTTGATTCTGATGCCCCTCTCAGCGCCACAGTCTCCAATTTCGAGGAGGTTTCATCCGTGGCACTGTCGAGGGAGCAAATATCGGAGAATGATGATAATGACGATGCCACCGATGAGGAGGAAGATGTTGAACTTCAAGACATAAAGGAAGAGGAGACCAACGAACAGAAAGCTGATGCGACGGAAGCGGTCTTGAAGTGGACGGTGGACGACGAGAAGAACCTCAGGAATGTGGGCACGTCGAAATTGGAGAGGAATCAACAGCTGGAGCACCTGATTGCGAAGCGAATGGCACGGAATTATCAGAGATCGGAGACTAAATGCAATCTCATAAACTTAGGCAACAACGATCCGACATCGGTTGTCGAGGAGCTGTCACAGTTTTTGGTCTTGATCCCTATAAGAAAGAACCCGTTTGATCTTCCTTGCCCGTAGGAGGAAGCGATTCCCGGTTCATATCCATCGGTTCTACTACCGCGGAGAAATCCGTTCGATTTCGATCTCGATGTCAAGGTCGATTCCCAGTTCAGCCCCCCCTCTCCCCCTTGGTCGTCCTCCTCTACCCGCTGCCCTGCTCCATACTCTCAATCCCTTCTCATGTGTGGACTTCTCTGCCACGATTTTGATTCACTCCTTCGCCACCGTCAATGTCAACACCGCCAGCCTCCCTGCACGACACCCAAATCGCAGAAACCCCTTCCCCAGCACCGCCCATCTCCCCGCACGGTACCCAAACTTGGAAACCAACCCCCCAGTGTTGTCCAAAGTTCCGCCCTCTCTCTGCACTGTGCCCAAATCTCGGAAACCCATTCCCCAACTCCGCCCCTCCACCACGCCGCTCGACCGTCGCTGCTGCTATTAGATCGGAGGTGGCTTGCATGGATGGGAAAGGAAGAGGAAGGAGGAGAGAATAAAGAATGGGGGGACAGAGAGGAAGAAATCCCATCGTTGGTTTTTGTGTGTGGTTTGATTAACTCATTTTTAACCTAAGGAAGTTAACTCAAGATGTGTAAATTAACGGCAGGGTCTGTGAGGTAAGACGGAGCAAGTTTACAGGGTCAAGGAAGGAATTAAGTTGTTTCAAAGGTCGTAAGGTAATTGACAAAGTTTATAGGATCTGTCAGACAAAAATCCCATGGTTTGAAGACCAACAATGGTAGTTTATAACCGTCAGAATGACCTAATCCAGTGTAGTGTTTCAAAAGATATTTTAATACAATTTGTAAATCAATCAATATGGATATTCGTATAGAGTTCGTGTAAAAAAAACTAAGGTTACGATAACAAGTAAGCATTTAAACAAACCAAAAACAATCATCCACACGAGTTAAGGCTAATAACCATCCCATTCACGTCGAATCTCCTCCATCTACGGTGAGGACATGTTCAAAGTACCAGCGTCCAACTTTCCCCTTTCCTCCCCCCTTCCCCATCCTCTGCATTGACTTTCAATGTGTTCCTTTCCATTACAACAAGCCCAACTCCCATCCAACAATCACCCCGAAATGGCCTTCTCTTACACACCATGGCTCGCTGAAGTCTCCAATCCCACCTCTATCTCGTTTAGCTTCCTCACCCAAACCCAACCCATGGAGCCTTCCTTATCCTCCTCTTCCTCTTCCTTCACATCGCCCTCCCAATTCCACCTGGACTTCCAACAACCTCTGCCTCAGCAACAGCAGGGCTCGCCCTCTCCCCGAACCTTACAAGGCCCCCGCCCGCCCCGCCTCAAGGTCGACAAGAACTCGCACAAGATCAAGAAACCACCGGCCTGGCCGGCCGCCGCGGCGCGACCGCTGCCGCCGCCGCCGCAGCCCCAGCCGGTCATCATCTACACGATCACCCCCAAGGTCATCCGCACCAACCCCAGCGACTTCATGTCCCTCGTCCAGCGCCTCACCGGCTGCAACTCCGCCGCTACGGCCGTCGACGCAGCCTTCCCCAGCCCCGGCGGAGCACCGTCTCCCGTCGCCATGGTGGCAATCCAGAACGTCCAGAAGCTCCCCGAGCACGTATCCATGCAACGGACACCTGCCGAGGACCTTACCGTCATAGACGAGGGCGGGAGAACCGTCGGTGCCCCTCACCTTGCGGCGAGCTCTGTCGGGATCTTGTCACCGACGCCTGCTGCACTGCCACCAGTGTCCCCCCACCTGTTCTCCACTCCCGCCGCCGCGCCGGAGCTCAACTCCCTCGGGTTCTTGCAGGAGATGATGACCCACATGAGCCCCGCCGCCGGTGGACCGTTCCTTCACAGCCCTCTGGGCTTCCCCATCACGCCCACCGCCCCCTCGCCTGGTTGGGACTTGTCGATAATGAACTCGCCGCAGTTGTATATGGACTTGTTTAGTCAATTTTCAGATCTGTGAGTACCTAATTCATCCATTTCTCGATTGTTCGGTACCCACCACAAGAATTTGAAGGGTGGAAGGTTGAGAGAAGATCCCAAACATGAACAGGTGGTTCTAGTGCCAAAATTTGTTGCTCTCTTTCTTCTTCTTTTCTGTATCTGTTTGGGTTGACCAAGATTCAATCAATTACTGCGGCGAACACGTGATTTGTAATTCTCGCCTCTTGGCCGTTTATTGACTTATTCTTGGTTAGATATGTGAACTAATTGGGTGGAAAGATCTGAGTTTGAGCTTTTGCGTGATAAAAAAAACAGAACCATGGATCGTTGATGTCAACAGAAGGCAGTAGTGCGGCTGCGACGCCTCTCTTTTTACGATTATTATAATATATTGATGCGTTAATTTGGTTGGGAAGTACTAAAATAATAATAATGTGCAATAGGGATCCAGCCGGGATAGGGTGTCCAATTCCGCGTCGTTTCTGAAGGACATGGATTTTTTTAATGAGTGAAAGAGCTGGGAATTTTATATTTGCTTTCCCCTGTCTAGACTTTGCCGCTTACCATTTCTTTGGTCAACAGAGGGATGTCTTTTATCTCTCTTCCCTCCCAATGGAGGCGAAGCTAGTTTTTTTATTTCGAAGGGGTTAAATTGATAGGGTGATCATATGATTCTACAGTATTAAAATATTATTTTTGACTATATATATAAATAGTTCGAATGAAAACCATTCTCAAAAGGGATTTTTATTCGGCAGATCTATAATCTTTATCAATACCCGCACGACTTCTCAAATAATTTAATGCCCCCCCCTCGACCTCGTAAACTTGTTAACTTTTACCTTACGAATCCTGCGGTTAACTCTCATCAATTCATCCGTTAAATTTAACAAGACTCCGTGGAAAAGAGGTGCGAGTTACCGTCTTTGTTTGATAAATTTACAAAAATGACGTCTTGCTCCACCTCCTCTTCTTTCACCTCATCTTCCTCCTCCCTCCTTTGTTCATCTACCTCCACCCCCAGCCGCCTCCTTCCCTTCCTCCGCCCCCATCCTCCTCCCTTGCTCCACCCTCAATGACGACCTCCTCCTCCCCTTGCTCCTCTACTTCCGCCCCCTCCACCACCTATTTCCCTCATCTTGGCTCGCCCCCAACGACCTCCTCCTCCTCCTCCCCTTGCTCTTGCAGCACATTGCAAGCACACTGCTCCTCATCTTGGTTCGCCCCCACCACCTCTGGTTCCACCTCGGGATCGTTGAACTACGTGCGAAAGCACACTGCAGCAGACAACCTAGCTCGGGACAACAGTGCGAGATGCAACTACTAGGATCTTCTCCAACGCATCCGGTTCCTGCTCCTCCAATGTCAACCTCGCATTGGAGAACTCGTCGTTGAACGATGAGAAGCACCTGCAGAACATGTACCTTAGCCACAAGTCCTTTGCCTTCGACAACGATGCCCCCAGCATTGGCTTGACAGAGAAGCATCGTGTCTTCAAGATGGCGCTGAGCACTGCCGATGCTACTTTCCAGAAGCTGGACTCGTCGGATATCTCCCTGGCAGACGTGAGCCACTACTTCGACTCCAACCGATGAAGCTGGTGGGATCCCTGTGCAAGGACGGATAGAAGCTTAATGCTTACATGGTCGACACGACGACGGCGAACACACAAGTGATGACGCTCGCAGAGATGGTGAGGCTGGACTCCAAGACAAAGCTATTGAACCCCAAGTGTACGAGGGGATGATGTCGAGTGGGTTCGGGGGGTGAGGGAGATAGAGAAGAGGTTGATGAACATTGTGATTGCTGGTGATAAACCCCAAAATCTTGATGCCTCCCGATGGTGATCGATGGTTCTTTCATAGGGAGGTGGCGTATAGAGCTCGAACACGGAGGGGTGGAGCCGATGTCTGGTGGCATGGATGAGATGACCTTTGGGAAATCGGCAATGGCAGGAGCTACAGGAGGTTGGTGGGGTATCTGGTTAGATTAACTCAAGACTAACTCAAGCAATTGACTCAAATAAAGTTAAAACTGACGGTAGGATATGTGAGGTAAGACAGAGCAAGTTTACAGAGTCGAGGGGGAAATTAGATTGTTTCAAAAGTCATGGAGATAATTGACAAAGATTATAGGATCTACCGGGTGAAAATCCCTTCTCAAAATTACCAGTAAGGAAGCAGAGAAAAAACAAAACCAATGAATGTCTCTTTCTAATTGAAATTATGATTTTTTATTGAAAAAATACCAAACGTTAACATGTCATGAATGATTGATATGAGGTTGTTTTTATTGGGAAGGAAATGATGCATTAATATTTCTGGATTATTAAAGAGAGATTGTTTCATAATTATTTATATAAATATATTTTAGCTAAAAATCATGCCATTTATAGGACTGTCCTGCCTTATTTTCCGACATTTTTTTATTTTTTCAAAAATAAAACCATGTATTTTCATCACTATATCTCTCTAATATGACATTCCAATTTTATAAGAAACAGATATTCATATGCCTTCTATCTAGAACAAGTAACTTTAACGCTCTTAGAATTGTTGTAATCGAACTGTGTGCTAGATCAACGACATAAGAGTCTCGTTTTCTAATGAAATTGAAATGATATATTAGAGATATATAAATATGAAAATACATGTTTAAAAAAATAAAAAAAAAACATCGAAAAATGAAGCGGGGACAACCAACATGCAGCAATGTTGGCTGCCCCGGGAGGCAGACCCATTGGACCCTATTTTAAACTACTCATAGAAAAAAATGTACAAAAATAATATACATAATACAAAATGGAATTGTCTTGAATTTCTTATATGCACATGATTTTTATTTTTAAAATTTAATAAAATTATAAAAATAGACAAAATTTTAATACTATGCAGAAAGATTGGATGGAGAATGAATCGTAATTAATAAAAAAAGTTTTATTAATACTAACTTTGGAATTCTTATGGATGTCATTCTCGTCACTCTAATCCCATTGAACACAAATATAACAAGGGAGTTTTAATGCACTGTAAATCTGTTCAAGCAGTTTAGAGAGAGATTGAATAATCGATTGATAATTGAAGCTTATTTAAACATTGATAAATATTACATAAATATTTCTGGGATGAAAAATAAAATTATAAAATGATCACTTGAAAAATAGAAAGTCTATCGTATACAGGTAGATCCTACTTGTGATTTCTTAATAGCAAATAAGGGATTCAAGTAATTAATTCGTCCCGAGAGTTACGTGTAAATTATCGCTCTTGATGTCCCTACTAAGGTTTTAAAAATTGAACCGGATATTGAATTGGTTAATCTTCGGTTTGGTCCGACCAAGTCGGATCATCGGTCAAAATGGTGATGTTGTCAGCATGACAACATCATTCTTATCGACCTAGAAAAAAATCGACCAGGCTTAATTTACTTGTTTGATCAATGGAACCAGTTTTTCGAACCGATATAATCGGATACATATATGTACGTATGTATTTATATATCAATGAAATAATCATTTAAAATGTCAAATCTTCTATTTCGAGTAAAACTCTCTAAATGTTAACCGCATATTCTAGCATTATATATGAATATAATATTTTAATAATTTATTTATAGTTGGGTCTAAAAAATTACTCTAAGAAATGAGTGGACAACTTATTCCAAAAAAGAGAGGGATATAACTGATACTGTAGAAGTTAAGAAGGACACAAGTGATAAAAACTCTATTTTTTTCATTATTTAAACATTTATTTTGAAAATTTACCAAACCATCAAAACCGGGTCAATTCGGGTCAACCTGGTCCGACCACCCTGGTTAACCCGGTCTGGCCACCAGTCGTACCCAATTTTTATTTTTCTTTTTTTTTAAATTAACTACATAAAATACTACAACAAAATTGAGCTATAGTGACGGTTTTTTCAAAATCCGTCACTAAATTAACCGTTGTTAAATATATAATCACGATATTATTCGTTGTGGAATGGGTTTTCATACTCAAAATTAGCGACTAATATCATATCTGTCGTGATATCATTAGTAACGGTCCACCTAGCGATGTTTATCCGTTGCTATTTTTCAGAATATCAAATAATCTTCGCTATTTTTTAGTTCAAAATTTAGTGACGATTAATTAGAAGTTTGAAAAATAGCAACGGATAAGCATCGTTATGTGGACCGTTGCTAATGATATAACGACATATGTGATATTTGTCGCTAATTTCGAGTACGAAAAATCATTTCACAACGAATAATATTGTCGTTATATATTTAACAACGGCTAATTTAATGACGGATTTTGAAAAAACCATCACTATAGCTCAATTTTTTAGTGAAACCGGCCGAATCGACCGGATCGAGGCCAGTTCCCGATCCAACCGGTCTGACCGACCGGTTCGGTCCGATTTTTTAAACCCTTGTCTCTACCCTCAAGTGAATGGAGCCATCGTGACATAGGTTGTGCATATATTAGTTGCTTATGTTTTGCGAAATCGATAAAAAAAAATATTTGCACTGGATCTAATTAATTTTTCTAGAAGTTTATGCATGCCGAAAATTTTGCACTTTATGATTTATGTCAACATGTCTTGGTACTAAGGGACCACGATTAGGTATATATAATAAGCTACAAAGAAAGTTTAACAGGATGCTCAAACCAGCCAAAACAACCACCGAGTTTGGAATATCTACATCAATATTGCATTGATAGGTTCGCAAAAGAATCCATCATAGATATCACTGTAATTTAATTGCAAATGGTTCAAAAATAATTTTTTTTTGGAAAATTTAAGAACGTCTTAGTCCCTAGAATAATAAATAACACACAAATGCAATCTTATAGACATGAAATGAGGTTTATCTAACACATTGACTGTATTTTACGTCGCATAATATTTATAAACAAATCCAGAACAATCTTGGAAAACAAACAAACCAACAAATAAGTATAATATTATACAGACTGTTGAGTACATCATTCACATTAATCACAGCGTTGAAAGAAAAGAAGAAAAGAAACATATTAAAACTAAAAAGTCTACATAAATAAAAAACTATTAATACTAACTGCATATTATATTGGATCAATATCATTAGATCACTAATGCTTACTAAATAGAAACTTGTAATATATATGTCCACAACAAGAGTGATATGGTTGATTGTAATAAAACCGTCATAAAATTATATTTCCATAACAAGAGTGATATGGTTGATTGTGATCAATAGATCATCATAAAATATCTCTTCACAATAAGAATGATACGGTTGATTGCAATCAATAAGACCATCATAAAAATATATCTCCACAATTTGTGCAAGATATATTGTATGGAGAGTCATATGTTATCTCCAGAATTTGTGCAAGATATCTAGTCTGGAGAGTCATATGGTTGACTTAGAGGGATGTTATTTTTATTAGTGAAACATAATCATGCATGCATATTTTAATGATGATAAAAATATTGCATGTATTCTACTTTGTGTTTATCTGGCATAGAATGCGATCGATTATCTAAAGTATTATTTAGTGAAGTTCAAGCTAAAGCTATTACATGATGAGACCAAGATATTGGAGCTACAAGAAGCTATACATAAAGAACAAAGCTAGGGGTACACATGGATCGGATTTTAGCTTAATCCGAGTCCAATCTAACCTTAACGAATTTTTGTTTTTTTCGAATCCAATCCAATCCATCATATATCTAAATCCAATCAGATCCAATGCATCGGATTACGGATTGGATCGGATTGGTTCGGATTTTATACTTACAATTTCCCACTCAATAGTCTATTTTACACGTCTATACTTTACAACACGCTAGTCCTTGAACATTCGAATAATGACTTAAAAATTGATCATATGAATACAAGTAAAAAAAGAAAAAAACACAACAAGTGAAAGTTGAAGAATAATCCATTATAAAAAGTTGAAGATGACACAATAAACTAAAAGATGATATTGAATTTGAAATTAAAGTTTTCTTTAATAAATAATGCATTAGTTTGTTTTTTTTGCAATTGATTTCCACCAAATTATTCCAATAAAATAATAAAAAGTTATCAAATAATGATACAAAGACAAGTTAGATAAATAAAAAATGTGATCTATGTGATCGGATATTGGTGAAGTCCATGATTAACTTAAAATGTTAAGCTATGTCAAACCCAACCACTCACAAGAACATCCTTCAAGGCTACAATATGTCATGAAAAAATGAGAATCACATAACATTCATACTCGATTAAGTGTACAAGATAAAATTAACTTAAATATAGCCCGTCAATTAGGCATCATGCCTCATTTAAAATGGATTTGAGCTGAAATTTATTTGTAAGATTATATCTACAATCAAAATATATAAATTATATGAAAAATATGAATATATATATATATCAAATTAAAAATAAAAGGAAATGAAATAATGCTTATTTCTTCTAAGATGAGTGTGACACATTTGATTATGTAATTGATCTACTTTTATCACTAAAATAAGATTGCAAGCTAATGCAAGTAAAAGTTAAGAAGTAAAGAGATCGAAAATATCTCACAAATGTATCAGGCAATTATTCTAAATCTATTCTCTTTTAACGAAGATAAGAAGAGTTGTGAGATACAAAGGCCAAATGATATTGTGTGGGATGAGATTATGTTGTTTGAGACAAGCGACAGCATTACACGGAAAGGGATGGTGGTAAAATTGTGTTGGGGAGAATAACTGTGTGCAAGAGAGATGCATCACCGAAATGGACTAAGTGAGAATCGCGAGGAATTTTGGCTGTCGATAATAATGAAATGAGAGAGAAGGAATTGGGAGAGGAATAATTGAACATGGATTTATAATTTTACAAGTTATAGTCATACATTATTATTTTGAAAATTTAACATTTGTCTTTCAAGGGAGAAGAGAAGGTGATATCAAGAGGACTTGAATCCACGGCTAATATGGAAAAATGACATGACTGACGTTGACTATTCCTTACAGAGATTTTGAAATAGGATTTAGGGTTTAGCGAGCATGCGTACGTAGGTATGTGTGTACGTATGTACTAATTATGTATGTATGTATACATACGTATGTAGTTCATGCGTGTGTGTGTATGTATGTATGTGTCTACATGAGCATATGTGTGTTAACGGATTAACGGATTGGATCGGATCAGATTTTGGTAAAGGTCCGATCCAATCCATACTTAAACGGATTTCAAAAATTCCAATCCGATCCGATCCATTAGAATGATAAAACCAAACCAATCCAATCCAATAGCATCGGATTGGATCGGATTACGGATTTTATCCAATCCGTGTGCACCCCTAAACAAAGCTATGAAGAGATTGTACGAAATTCCATATATGCAACTACCATATATGATAGTTGTCAACATTACTTTTATTTCTTATTTTATGGCTCATGATTAATTATAAAAGGATACATCATTGGGTGATTGCTTTTGATGATTGCATTAACGGATAGATAACCACCATATTTTATAAGTATGGATTGGGGTCCCATCTTCTTCAACTAATGAATGATTGAGGATCTACTACTCAAGCATATTGAGCAAGAGTTGAGAATGAGAAGGAAATCCCATCTTCAAACTTTATCATTTGCGATGGTTTTCGGTAACTGCTTAATTTCTTATATCTATATTTGGATTAAGATAATAGATCTATCAATTAGTATCGGAGCATGTTTTTACGAGTAATTGATTTTTTTCCATCGTTGCCATATTGAATGAAATTTTTTTAAAAAAAATTACGTATCATTTCCATGCCAAATCTGTCGGAAGCACTATTACAATCTTGATTGATAGATTTATTAATGTTTATTTTGCCTGGAGGTGTTACGTGCAGTTGCCTTTGCAAAATGGTTTTCATAGATATTTATGATTATCTTAAACTCAGAGTCTTTAAGTTTCAAAATGTAGTTTTTTCCCGCATGTGTTATGTGTCTTAAATAACACATGTAAATCGTTTTTTTCTTCTGGCTTCCGAGCCCACGTTCAGATTGTTTTTTTTTTTTGGACCGTGATCGCGGGATTTCACGAATTACTCTTTCCTAATTGTTGTATTGTATCTGTATTTTATGTAGTCTCAACGTTTTGAGACTGCTCGAATTCATACCTTCACGATATTTTCCTTTTAAGGTGGTTGGTATACTATAACCAAGTAAAGTTTTTTTTTGTGTTTCATTTATAACACTGGATAGATTTAAATGATCTGTTATCTTCTTAAGATAACGAGTCGTTTGTGATATGATTTCGAAACTTGGCCCGAACGGCTTCCACACGATTGCTTTTGTGATGGGTTTATTTAGATGATTAATATCTTAAAATGGGATTAATCCATTAATTGTATCTGCAATTCTTGACAAATATGTCTCGATTCTAATGCTTGGTATTTTTGGTATGCGTGTTGATTTACATCTTTTGTGCTATACTGTATTTGGTAATATTGTTTCGCACAAAAAAAATGAGGATGGAGATTCAACGGTGGCATGTCTCAATATGGAGTTTTTTTCCTGTTGGAAACAACTGAATGATGATGCTTATTTTGTCATTTGGTAGTTATTAATTATCTCCGATCTTATGTCACTCTAAATTAGTTCATTTGATGTGTATGATCGAATCGGAAGGAGTAGCCACAACATCCAATCGCTTCGCATTATTCACATTGTTTCTTGACAATAGATATGTATTGGTTAGTTATCCTAAAGTAGCTACAACTAAAATTACAATGTCACTATTTTATTTAGTGACGGAGTTAATTGAACACACAAAATTGCATCTAAATGATGGGATGAGAAAATAATCCATTCCTTAGTTATTATAAATACTCACAGGTACATAATATCTAATGATCTTTTGGAAATTTATTTGTCTCATTAAATCAAAATATCAAATGTATATTATACTTCTTTAGCCACAACAAGTCTTGTAATGATAGTAAATCGATTTCTCAAAATGTTAAATAAGATAATATTTTGAATTAGATTTTATACTTGAGCTATTATTTATTATGGTAGACATAATTTTAATTATGAAATCAATACAAATAGGCCAACTTTCATATATATCAATTCAATGTCTTGAATTCTGTTCTGATTCTACTTGAGAATAATTTTTCCGAATGGAAATAGAATATTCTTCTTTCTTTAGGATGTATGGATCTTGACTATGCATTTCGCATTGAGGAACTAGCGAAGCCTACAGATGAAAGTGGTCAAGGCATCAAAGATTTATATGAACGGTGGGAGAAATCCAATCGATTAAGCTTAGTGATCATGCAAACTAACATAGCCAAGAATATAAGGAGTTCAATTCCTGGATGTAAGACTGCAAAGGAGTTTTTATAAGATGTTGAAAACAATTCAAAACTTCAGAAAAGGCTATGGTAAGCATACTTCTATCAAAATTATCTTCTATGAAATATAATGGTTGCACCGAGATAAGAGAGCATACAATGGAAATGAACAACATCGTTGCTCTACTTAAAGTACTTAAACTTGATATCTATGAGCCCTTACTTGTTCATTTAATTCGCAATACTTTACCTTCATAATTTGTGCCATCTAAGATTTCCTACAATAGACATAAGGATCACTGGGCGCTAAATGAGTTGTTAGTGATGTGTGTACAAGAGAAAAATAGGCACAGGAAAGAGAAAGTTGAGAGTGTCCATTCGCTCCATCGTAAGAAAAGGAATAAATAGAAAAGGGAGGTGAAGCATCCAGAAAAGAAGCCAAATAAATTTAAGAAGGCAAAATATTTTTTTTACAAGAAACTTGGACATGCTAAGAAGGAATGTATCAAGTTTAAAGAATGACTCGCTAAGAAAGGTATACATCTATGCCATGTATGTCATGAATCTAATTTCATTGATGTTCCTTTTAATACTCGTGGTTTGATTCTGGTACTTCAATCCATATTTCCAACTCCATGCAGGGCTTTCTGACACATGAATACCACTAGATGTGCAAAGCGTCTATATGAGAAATTGCATGTTTTCACATGTTGAAGCGATTGGGACGCAATGACTCATTTTGAAAACTATCCATTTACTTGATTTGGACAATGTCTTTTATGTACCTAAGTTCTCTAGAAACTTAATTTCAATATCTAGACTTTGTAATCTTCGATACAAATTTTCATTTGAAAGTACAATTTCAAAATGTTTAAGAATGACAAGTTGATTAGCACATGTGGCTTAGTAGACTATTTATACAAATTACATTTAGATTCGTATTTTGAAAATAATCTCCTTGTTTGCACTCTAGTTGGTAAACAAAGCGTAATAGTGATCGGTCATCAATGCTTTGGCATAAAAAATTAGGTCACATCTCCGTTAAAAGAATCATAAATTAGTAAATGATGGAGTAATTTGATGCTCTAGATTTTACTGATTCTAGTGTTCGTGTGGAATGTATTAAGGAAAAACATACCAAGAAACATGCTAAAGGGTCAAGGAGAAGTAGAAGTCTTTTAAAAAATTATACATACTCATATATGTGATCTGTTTCCTATAGAATAATTTAGTGGTCGAAAATACTTCATCACCTTCATAGATGATTTTTCCCGTTACATGTCACTCTACCTATTATTTGACAAATCAGAGGCTTTAAGTATTTTTAAGGATTATCAAATGAAAGTAGAGAGACAATTACAAAAGAAAATCAACATTTTGAGATCAGATAGAGGTGATGAGTATCGTGATAGGTATGTTGGAGGATAACAAAAACTGGACCATTTACGTGATTTCTTAAGGATAAAAACACCAAACGCCAATTTTCAATGCTCGGTGAGCCGAATCAAAGTGATGTCACTGAAAGATAGAATCACACGTTAATAGATATGGTTCGAAGTATGATGAGTAACTCCTTATTGTCATTACCTTTTAGGAGTAAAGCTCTAAAGATAGCTGTGTATATATTGAAAAGAGTTTCATCAAAGTAGTTCCATCCACTCCATTTGAGCCATGCATGGGATGGAAATCAAGATTGGAACACATATACGTTTGTGGTTGTCAAGCTAAGATTGGAATCTATAACCCGCATCAGAATAATTTGGATATGAAGTCTATAAGTGGATACTTCATTAGTTATCTAGACGGCTCTAAAGCTTATAAATTCTATTGTCCAAATATGGATTGTAGAATCAAGGAATGCATTATTTTTAGAAATGGTGAGAATAGTGGGAGAATGATGGTAATTAAAGACATCATACTTGATGAATTATCAGATCTTGTTATACCACTAGAAAGGGAGGAGCAAAATATTCAACACGATATCTTGGATGAACCACAATATTAAGACGTTGTTTTTCCTCAAGCCCAAAATATCCTTTTGATTGAACCAAGGTGAATCCTCCACTACCTGAGAATCAAGTTGAAATAACATCGAATGTTCAAAAAAGTATTGTTACAACTAGATCTGGTCGGATAGTAAAATCTACAATCTCATCAGATTTTATAACATACCTTCAAGAATATAACTATAACATGGGAATATTAGAGGATCCAACATCGTTTTCATAAGCCATGAATTGTATTAACTCTACTCAGTGGTATAATGCCATGAGGGAGGAGATAGAATATATGAGTGCAAAGAAAGTATGAGACTTGGTTGTTCTACACAAAGGAGCGAAATCTAATTGCAAATGGGTTTCTAAAAGTAAGAAAAACTCATTAGGTAACTTCGAGAGATATAAAGCCAGACTTGTGGTTAAAGGTTTCACTCAAAAGGAGGACATAGATTACCATAAGATTTTCACTCCGGTATCACAAAAGGACTCATTGCAAATAATCATGGCATTGGTAGATCATTTTGACTTAGAGTTATATCAAATGGATGTGAAAATGGCCTTTCTTAATGGAGACTTGGATGAACAAGTTTACATACGACAACCTGAGGGCTTTATTTTAGATAATAACAAGCATTTAGTTTGTAAATTAAGGAAGTCTATATATGGATTAAAACAAGCAACTCGTTAATGGTACATTAAGTTCAACAATGCAATAACTTCATTTGATTTTGTTGAGAACATTGTTGAAAATTGTATATATCTTAAGACGAATGGGAGTAAATATGATTTTCTGATCCTATATGTAGATGACATTTTGCTTGCTTGTAATGACCATGGGATGTTGCTAGATACACATACTTTTCTTTCTCATAATTTTGAAATGAAAGATATGGGCGATGCTAAATATGTTATTGACATTGAAATTCATAAAGACAGATCTCAAAGAGTACTTGCATTGTCTCAAAAAGTCTATTAAAAAATTGCTAGAGAAATTTGGGATGAAATACTGTTCTCCTACCCCAGCACCTATGGTAAAAGGAGATAAATTTCCTTCATTCAAATGTCCTCGAAATAATTTGGAAAAGGAACAATGAAGGACATTCCATATACATCTATCATTGGGAGTCTAATGTACGCCCAAATATGCACTAGATTAGATATCTGTTTTGTAGTTGGAATGTTGGGTAGATATCAAAGCAATCCAGGCATGAACTATTGGATAGAGGCAAAGAAGGTCTTGCGTTATTTGCAAGGAACTAAGGATTTTATACTAATCTATCGGTATTTAGATTCCTTAGAAGTCATGTCTATTCGGATTCAGATTACGCAGGTAATAAGGAGAATAGAAAATCTACTTCTGGATATAGTTTTCTACTTGCTGGAGGTGCTATTGCATGGAGAAGTTTGAAGCAATCACTTGTCACATCAATTACCATGGAAGCTGAATTCGTAGCATGTCATGAAGCTACTATACAAGCACTTTGGTTAAAGAATTTTATTGCATATCTCAAGATAGTAGATTCGATCTTAAGACCATTAAAGATTCATTCTAATAATTCTGCATCCGTATTTTTTGCTAACAACAACAAGTATACTCGTGCCGGAATGAGAATCGATATTAAATATCTTGTTGTTAAAGAGAAAATTAGAGATCATTTAGTATTGATTGAATATATACGTACTAAGTACTCATTTAGTATTGATTGAATATATACGTACTAAGTACATGATTGAGGATCCTATGACAAAGGGATTGCAGCCCAGTGTATTCATCAATCATGTAACTGAGATGGGTATGTCTAGTACCTTGTAGTTATTTCAATACATCCATGTGGGTATACCTTACATTTTACTATGATGTTTTATTTGTTTATTCTCTGTTATATTTCAATAGCATGCAATTAATGAACAGACATAAAATAAAGACCCACATTAATATTTAGATATTAACACATGAAGTTTTGTTAAGATAAGCAAACTATTTGTATTGTAACGCTTGGAAGGAAATATCTTCTTGAAAAGTATCTACCACAAATATTAATATTAATAGAGCTTAACTTGACAAATGGAAAGCAAACAAATTTGTTACATGAGCCAAGTGAGACAATGTAAGAAATTCCATGTATGCAACTACCATATATGTTAGTTGTCAACATTATTTTTATTTCTTATTTTGTAGCTCATTATAAATTATGAAAGGGTGCATCATTGGGTTTTCTTTTGGTGGTTACCTTAATGGATAAGTAACCATCATATTTTATAAGTATGGATTGTGATCCTCTCTTCCTCAACTAATGAATGATTGAGGATCCATTACTCAAGCATATTGGGCAATAGTTGAGAAAGAGAAGGAAATCTCATCTTCAAACTTCAACTTCATTTGCGAAGGCTTCTGATAACTATTTAGTTTCTTAGATCTATCTTTGCATTAAGGTAATAGATCTATCAGAGATCATATCACTGGAATAAGATAAAGATAAAGAATGCTAAGGCTTCTTATTTTATTGTATGAGAGAGCTACCTTGTAAACTCATGCATATGCATTACATGCAACTTCAACTTTAATCGAGTTCTGAGAGGAAATCAGCCAACTGACTGGAATTCTAGATGACTACTTTTCTCCTCAGTCAACTGATGGCTTTATTCAGCTGCCTCAAGTCTCGACCAACATCCAACTCAAATAACGCTTGGTCAACAGTTACTTTTGAGCAATGGACGAACTAATTGACCTTTTTTTGGGCACATGCAAATACGATATATAGCAAAAAAAAGGAGTTTAAGTACATAGAGACATGGGCGGTGAAAGGATGAAGTATGAGAAATTTTATACAGACCTCGGGTTAGACGCCATAGGGTGAACAATAACAAACCCAAACACAAAAAAAAAGGCTCAAAGAGAAAACTCGTAAAGAACATTAGCAATGAAACTGCTCCACTGAAAAAATCAGTTGGAATCGCTAAGATTTCTTCGTAATCGTAATGGCACAAGCGAGTAAAGGTTCATGGGTTTAGATGTAAATCTTGAGAAAAGAAGGGATATGCAGGATGCCAAATAATGCAATTATAATTGGAAAGGAGTTAGAGTTAGAAAAAAAATAGCATGTGCTTGGAAAATCCGCTTTTCCCAACTTCTCATGCACCCTTTCTTGCCAAATAAATGCAATGTTAGTAACAGACATAGGTGCCCAATCTAAGATATGAGATAAAAAAGTAATAATGTTACAAAATACCAAATTAACAATGGATTATATCTATATTGTCATTCCCCGATTAGCCATCTCCAACACTTCTTCAAAAAAAGCCATTCGAACATGAAGTGTTAAATAGATTCGGTATTATTCAGACATAAGTGGCAGATCAAAGCTAATTCACAACCACATTTTTTTCGGCATCTCCTAAGTTCTTTTCTCTAGAAAAGAGCTAAGCAAAGAAACTATTTCTTGCTGGGAGTTTGGCATTCCAAAAAAATTTATACATTTAAAATACATTTAAAGATAGTGTGTCGATAACAAGTCTTAATTATCACTTTGTTTGGATCTAAAAAAGTCATGGAACATGTGTTGTTGCTCAAGGTATTGTCCATATAAGACTGAAAGAAAGAAAGATGGAGCCTCGGTCGGATCCATTGTAGAGATTTTTGTTCCAAGGACCTTCATTTAGTTATAAGAGGTGCACTAGTCTTAAGAGCTTCTGCAAAGTCAACTTTTTTTATTATAGAATTTAAACGCCATTGGAAAATGCAAAGCAAACTCATATTCAAACACAATCTTAGTATCCAAAAAGGTTGATATTTACTATCATCCAAAATTTACAAAGATACCCGAGCGAAGGATCTCAACATGAAAGTAGTACTACATTAACATGAAAATCATTACCAATACATTTCTTTCTCGTCCGGATAATGATGGCCCAAAGAGGTGAGGTGGAAACACCAAGCTGCAAAATAGTACACACGTTTTTAGAAAGAGTGGCCAAATTAAATCTCTAATACTTAAAATATCCATCTCCCATAATCCTTGGGTATGCAAATCAAGTTCCAAGAAGCAAGGTATAGTTTATTTGAGTTAGTGATTCAATTACAAAGAAAGTTAGTACGAATAAATCAAGGCTTTTAACCACGTGCTTGGGTATAAGGGTCATAACACAATAGTGATAAATAGTTCGACGAGGGGTGTCTAACGTCCGGTCTTGGAGGGCATGCGATGTCCGACAAGTCAGGTCCGGCAATCGCTATGTCAGTTGATCTCACGATACTCAACACATCACCAATCAATCATCAACAATCAAGTGTGCAGGGTGAAATTTTTGTATACCCTTCAAATAAATGTGCATAACAACAAAGTGCGGGGGTCGGACCACTAAGAGCAAATATGCGAATAAGTGATTTATTGTCAATTAATAAAAATTAAATAATAAATGTTTGTGTGCTTTTTCTTCCTTTTGATTTTTCTGTTGATTTTTAATTATATTTAATTTTTATGGATTTTTCATGTTTTCTATTTTGTATTTTTTAATTTTATAATTTATATTTTCTTTTCTATTTTTCTTATTTTTTATTTCCTTTTATTTTTAAAATATAATAAGTATATATATATGTACATATATATAATAATATGTATAATATAGGTATTATATGCGATATATATAATAAATATATATAAATTCAGGAAAAACAAATAAGAATTAATAATAATATTAATAATTAGTGTATGTAAGATATTTATAAAAAATAATTTATTTTTTAGGGTATTTTAAAATATATTTAAGGTATATATAATTAAATATAATATTAATAATAAGTGTATAAGTATATATAGTATAAATAGTTTATATAGGGTTTTATATTTATGAATATAATTATAGATATTCAAATTTTGTAAAATATTTTTTTGTTTTTAAAATTTTTCTCCATCTTTGTGATTTTTCTTATAATTTTGCTAAATTTTAGATAATTTTAATTGATTTTAAATGTTAAAATAGTGACTTATAATAATAGGTCTTATTGTTTTGGGTTTTACAAATATATAAATAGTCCAAAATTACCCAAAAAATATTTTTTTATATACTATATTATATAAATATTAATATGCAATGAAAACATTTTTTTGATTTATAAACATTTTGCTAATGTTTATAGGGTTAGGAGGGTTTTTTATTTTTAATGTTTTTTATATATTTTTTGTCATTTTTTGTCTGGATTTATATTATAGAATAATATATATGGAATTTTCAGATACGGTTTTATATTTTTTGTATTTTTATAGGTAAACATGGAATAAAATAGCTCTTACTCTATCATTTAATAAACGTAAAAATGCAGAAAAATGCTAAATAAAAAATGTGGCATGAACAAGCATCATTTTAAGCATTTTCTACTATTTCTTTAATATTTTACAAGCACGTGAGCTATTTAATACACATAAAAAGACACAAGATAATTTACAATACTAACAGGGGTATATTTACAATAATAAATAAAGTTAGGGAGCTACATGCAAATAAATCCAAAGTTTTAATGCTATATCACAAACTTTAAATACTAAAAATAAAAAATAAACATTAGTAGGGGGTCGGATGCAATTTACCAACATCACGTGGGTCGCCATGTGACATGAGCTAGCACTAGACCTAAGTGCAATACTCAAAACATACAGGGGTCCACATGTAATTTTTACACAAAATATTAAACCTACTTAAATATTTACAAGACTTAATTGAAAATACAAAAGGGCATGGGTTCGTATGCAATCATCCCAACTTAAAGGCGTCGGATCAGGCCGTTGTGTGTGCGCCACATGGATGATCGACGACATTGGGAGGACTTCGCTTCAACACAGATTGGAGGGTTGAGATTAGAACGGGATTAAGGCCCTGATCGGATGGCTAAGGAGGTCGGTTGAAGAACGAGGAAGATGATCTTCTTCCCAGACATTCAATCGGGCTAGATCTTCTCACTCTGACCACCAATTGTCTTGTCGACAGTTGCTAGGCTTTCTGGAACCTTGTCACGCCTACAAGAGGATTCAAAGGGGTTTGGGGTCCATAGGAGGGACCTTGGAGATTCAAGTTACCTCGAGGTATGTTGTATGCTTCGACTGCTGCTCCAGGTGGTTGTGCAGCTCTTGCTCCTACACAAAAATTCTCTCATGGCCAAAGTAAAAAAGCTCGACTCAGAGATGAAGCTTGTAGAATAAGGGAGTGAAGGGGATGAAGATGTCCAAAGAAAGCGAAGGAAGTGAACCTCGAAGGCTCAAGTCCTTATAGTATTTGAGGTGAAAACGAAGGGGAACAATGGAGCAAGCAAGGAGGATCGAAGATGGAGTGAAATGGGGGTTGGAGACTGTCGAAGCACACATAATCATAAAAAGGAGCTAAAATCTCCAACGATTCAATCCTGAAATTATTCTAAACTGAAGACTATTTAATGAAACTAATGTTACCTCTAAGCTACTGGAAGGAAATGAAAGAGAATTACCTAAAGTTAGTAGCTCATACATGTGGGAAATTGGGAGCAAAGGAGGTCGCTGGAGCTGGTCTCGACTGACCTAGATCGCCTTCCGCTGACCATGTCCTCACCTTGATTTGGAGAGCAATGCCTTCCTATCACTGAGGGGCTCAATCCCAGTTAAATCTATGGGTTATGGTTGAGTAAAAGGGATCAAAAAGTCAAAAGGGCAGAGAGGGGGGTTATAAACATGGTGAGCATGGATCACCGAGGAGAGTTGGAGTGCGAGAGGAAGGAGGTTGGTGAAGGCTAGAGGTGTGACGAGGGTGATGGATGATAGGGCTGCAGAATGGGGGTGAGCTCGAGGGAGATGGATGCTTGGAAGATGTGTGCAAAGTGGAGAAGACAAGGGGTAGGTGGTCTTACACGGGCAGGGGTTGTTTCCAGAATAGTTGACCTGCCCAACCAACAAAACTTGGCTCATGGTTGGTCCACGTGGACCAACCAGGTAATTAAGGAAATAAAATCCCTTATTAATTGGTTTAAAATTAGTAAATGATTTTCTAAAATTTTTGGTTAAACCATAAATTATTATTTCATGTAGTATTTTATTTCGATTTTTATTTATTTATACAAATTAATTTATTATTTGTTAAAATGTATATGTATATATGCATATATACGTGTATTCTAGGATATTTTAATTGTATTTTGTATTTTATATTTTACTCTCTTATTTTCATAATTTATATATTTATAACTTATTAAAATACATATTTACATTTTTATTATATTTTTCTAAATTTATTTGTTCACTTAGATAAATAAGTATATATATTATATATGTTTATTATTGGTATATCTTACCTATATATTAAGCTACATTATTTATTTTAATATATTTTAATAGTTTTATTCCAATTTTATTACTTATATGTATTTTAAATAGTATTTACAAATATATAAAAGTATAAGAAAGTGAAAAATATAAAGAATAAATATATTGAATATTATATACATGTATCTGTACAATGAGGGCCCAAAAGCCAACTTTTGTATCTTAACTCTAATTTAAATGAACACCTTCATTAAATAGATAATTTAGTTTTTATGAACAATAAAATTGAGTTTGGTTAATTTTGTGTATGTTGAAGAAGATACATGCATGCAAAGTTTTCTTTGTAGCTTTTTATTCTATGTATCCAAGGCACATTGTGCGTTATTTTTTGAATGAAATACATTTTGTATTTTTCTTTGTATTTTTATGTATAATATTCATGTTGACAGTTTATTGATTTGATGCATAAATAATAAAGAATAAAATAGATCCAAAAATTGAAGGTCATGGGAAACCCTTAAGCTCATCATGGAAGCGTGAAGATAACATCATATGTGATCTGGAGCGACTAGTCATACTAGTAGATCGGAGCAGCAGAATTTAAAATTTTAAAGTGATGAAACCACATGATCCGAGAATACTTCTTTAATCATTTTATATAAATCACATAGTAGATATCATAATATCTCTTGAAGCGTCATTGTGATTGAAGCCTTTAAGAAAGAGACCACCCGTCTCAAGTCTGACTCGACAGAGGAGACACTTGCAAGCGCATTAATGAGACATGTCCTTCTCGCAATCCAAGATGTTGATCCAAGTGATGGATCTCCTAATTTCATCACACAAAATCTGAGTTCTTATTTGCATACCAGAAGAACCGAGGAAGACGAAGATCCACGAGTGGTCGAAGCGGCAGCACGACGATGTAGCGACGACAATGATCCTTTCTAGGTCACAAAGTAGACGACCTCTTTAGAGAGGGGCGTGTATTATGATGAGAGAGAGAGAGAGCTTGTGAATTCTATGATCTAAAATAATAGCTAGGGTTGCCTCTCCTTTTATAATATTTTGGGAGTCCATTGATCTCAATCCATGGACAATACAAAATCAATGGTTGAGATTGTTTTGTGTTTCTTTCAATAGCCATTATTTTGTTGCAAAAAATACAATAAAAATTAATTTAATTTAATTAAATATATTGAATAATGATCAATGTAAATTAATTCAATCAAATCAATGGACATTAAAGGATTAGGATGGAGGCAAGCTCCTTCCTAATAAGGGTGGTCGGCCACCTTGAATTAGGACTAGGGTGGCCATCCACCCTCTCCTTATGGAAGGAGTGCCTCTTTTTCCACTAATATGAGTTTGTGTATCTCACATTATCATTTAATTATTTATAACAACTTTTATTGTAAATTATTTTACAAAAAATAATTCCAAATTTTTTGTGACAATTTCAATCATGCCATTGGAAAATTGTGAATCATATTCAAACATCCAAAATAAAATGTAAATTGTATTTTCAATTAATTGTCCAATCTGAATCCAATTCACACCAACATTTAATTTATAAATACTATTTAAAAATATCCCTCTCTAATATATTATAAATCACATTTATAATATATATGACTAAATAATATATATGACTAATATGGATAGTGCTATCCACATTATTCATAACCATGATAATTAAATCACATTTAGTTATCTTGGATCATCATTCTCATGTATCTAAATAATATGAATCGCATTCACATTATTCATGATAATTAAAACACCTTTAATTATTCATTTCTCAATGCCTAGATATACATTTTATCGATGGGATTATTCTTGAACTCTTTAAAGAATAACACTCTTTCTCCGCAGATACTTGGAGATAAGGACAGGATGATTGTATGCTCCACGTATAGTGACTTGGATATTGAGATCATATATCAAATCTAGATCTTGCGGACCTCTCGAAGATGCTTGATTAAATAGAAAACCGTAAATCTAATCTTCTCAGTGCATCTGAATCACATTCAGATCAAAGTCCAACATTTGGACTAAGATTAGGTTACTTCTCTACTGAGAGGAGTCACTAAATCCAAACCCTGTTTCATCACTCCCTCAAAATGGAAGCATCATGGTTATATAATCATTTATGATCACATTACCCGCGAGTATTCCTAATACCCATACATCCTGCATACTCAAAGACCTAGAATAAACCCGAAGTTTTATCAATTTTAAATTGTCTTCTCCAGTGTTTTATCATTAAGTTTCTCATTCGGTCATTAAGAGTTAGTATAAGTTATATGCTTTCCAAAATCATATAATCATACCTATAAATTCTTGTCATGCTTCCAAAGGAAGACGGCCATGCATGGAATTTGATTGGTACCAATACCTTATGAGTGAGCTAAAGTCTTTCGATTCACAAGTGAACCTATATGATCCCTTTGAGAGATTGTATTACTCATATAGCCTCGTATGCACACCAACTTGTCGGTATATAGACCTTGATTAGGCCATCAACCTATCACTACGCAAATGTACATACTCAAACATATAACAATACCTCTATCTCCGATCAGAGGATGCATGTTTATATCTTGTCAGTTTACGACATAGGTCTTGGTCTTCTCTATCTCATTAAGTCAACTCTTAATGTAACTTGTCTGACACATCGGAATCTCTATTCCCATGTAGAGGACCTGCATCAAGAGGTCGGTCATATATCAATCTTTAGAGAAGGATTGTCATCTCCTTATTAGGATGGAGATCATCTACTAATAACCATTTGATGGTGCTTGATGAGTCCTCAATCTAATTATTCAGATGTTCATCCAAGCACCAGCCTCTTTGATTCAACAATTGAATCAACAGCTATATAATCATTAAGATGGCCATGGTACATAACCCTAATTGTACTAAGGGACCTTATAGTGCATTCATCATTTAATCTCAAATAGGGAGTGAAATAAATCAATAACTTTTATTGATATATCAAATATTACAATGATATTTATTGTATAAATGGTTTGCCTTGGGCTCACATGGCTAACAAAAATATCTTTTAATGATGAATGAAAATTAGGCTTTTAGCCTTTTTCTGTACAGTTGATTTGCCCA